>WELA01002985.1:342354-359488 GCA_009602735.1 Mesotaenium endlicherianum
ACCAGCCACCCCCTCCCTCCCCCCCTCCTCCTCTTGTGCAGTCTCGCTCCTCCCCTCCTCCGTTCCTCTGCTGATGATGGTCTTCTCTGCCCCCGTGCCATGCGTGTTTGTACCGTGTGGGCGCATATGGTGGTGCCACCTGGAGCTGCTGCAGTACCTGGAGCTGGTGATAGACTGCTTCCCGCAGTCGTCGTCGGCGAACCCCGCGCACGAGCTGTGGGGCAGCATCATTATCAAGTCGGGCAACTTGCGGGAGCTGTTGCTGGACCTCAACGCGCCCTTCAACCTGCGTGTCAACCCCGAAGCCGTGGCCAGCCTGCGCAAGCTGGAGGTGAAATCTCTTCTCGCTTTCTCTCTCTCTATATGTCCCACCCACCTTCCCTCCCTCCCTCCCTCCCTCCCCGGCCTCTTACTCCCTCTCCTTCTGGCGTGTGGCAGCTCTCGCTCGGCACGCGTGTCCATCCAGTGTCATTCGCGCATCTGCGTGCCTGTGTGTCGCTGGTGCTCTTGCCCGTCGGTCGTCACTGCTTCATCTCTTCTTGTGCCTGTGCGCTTCGCCGGCAGTTGTGCAGCAATGCGCCCCCCCATGGGGCTCATCCAGATGCCTAGGGGGAGCTTGCCAGCCCGCTGCTCCCTCACGCATTGCCCGCCCCAGCCCCCTCCTCGCTGTTCCCTCACGCGTTGAGCTGGCTCGCCCCTCTGCTCCCATGCGTGAATGTGCGTGTACGTGCTTTCTTCCCCCTCCCTCACGGTTGTTTAGTCCCCCCTATCCCTCTTCTTCGCGGCAGCTGAGCGGCGACGACTGGCCGTGGTCAACGGCACGCGAGCTGCTGGAGGTGGCGGGGCAGGACCTTGAGTTCCTCAACCTCGCCATCTCGCTCGACGGCGTCCTGGGGTGCACGCCCGTCGAGTTCTTCCGGAAGCTGCCGTCGCTCAAGTACCTGTCGATGAACACCGAGATCTTCTACTTCCTCTGCCACTCGCTCGGCGCCACCTCCATCATCCACGTGAGTTGCGCCCCCTGCTTGCAGCCCCCCCCCCAACGCCCCCTCGTGCCTCGTGCCTCAGGTCATATTGCTACATTGGTTGTCTCCACCGGGCTTTCTCTGGAAGTGGGAGCACTTGGTTCAATATCACCTTCCCTGCAGCCCCCTCTCTCATAGCACAGCCCCCACCCTTTGTCGCCGCCGCCAACAAACCCTTCTTGGGGCTGGGAAGGCTTGGATTCTCCCACCTTTCCACCCCTCGCCTCCAACGAACACGCACCGTAGACCCGACACCCGCCTCGCCCGCCCACATGTAGTGGAGCCCCTCGTAAGCGAATGGCGGGCGGTCTTGCTCAGCGAGATGCAAGCAGCCCTGCGTGCCGGCCGTCCCAAGTGGTGCAGATGAAACGTGTTGGAGAGACGGAAGGGCTCGTGCCCCCCACGCTCCCAGGCACGCGTGTGCAATCAGGTGTCAGATCAGGCTTCTGTGCATCATCGTCATCCTCATCCTCATCGTCATCATCAGCATCATTGTTGCACTCGACCCGACCGCGGAGCCGGGAGCTTCTCCTCCGTTCCTCCTCTCCGCCCCCGCCCCCGCCCCCGCGCCCGCGTCCCTTCTCTCGATGACTCGGCCATCACCGCCTGTCCTTACGCACGATTCCTAGCATGAGGGGCAGGGGGTGTCGACAGGTCCCAGCACTCTGGGAAAAGTGAAAAGCCTACACCTTTGCAGTCCAAGTGATGTGTCGCCCTTTGACTGTGCGCCTGGACCAGAAGACTTATGACTTTCTGCCCAAGTATTTTGTCTGCCCGGAACATCCCTCCCTCTCTCTCTCTTCCTCTCCTGCCGCACTCCTACGGGGGTCAAAACGAACGGGGCCTGGCTCTTGCGGTGGCAACTCTGACGAATGAAGGTGCTGGTGGGTGGTGGTTGCGTCTCCGGCTGCGGCTGGCGGTTGGGGGGGGGGTGGGAGGTGGAGCAGGCGCCGGAGCTGCGAGAGTTCCACATGGAGTCGGTGACTGCCATGCTGGAGGAGCTCAAGTTTGTGGCGGCGCTGCTCAAGGGCTCGCCGCACCTGCGCGTGGTGCAGCCCATCCACGTGACGCTGCACTACACGGACGGCGGGGGCGGCGCCTTCCACAAGCCCTTCCAGGACGAGCTCGACCGCATCCGCCGCCAGTACCCCCGCAAGCAGCTGCTCCAGGGCGCCGTCTACTCCTAGCGCCGCCGCATTCACCGTCGTTGTTACCGGCGTGAACCTGAACGGGGGTGCCCAGGGCGGGCCCTCATTTCTGCTCGTGGTGCAATGTGAAGCGGGCCTGGCGGTCACTGGGGTGCGCGGCTTGCTCTCTGCTCCTGGCGTAGTGTGAACGGGTCTTGCCTGGCTGGGTGCCCGGGGCGCAGCAGTTACTCTCTGTTCCTGGTGTGGTGTGAACGGGGTCTGATGGAGCGCTAGCCGGTGGCACCATGGCTCCTTGAGTAGCGTGCCGAGTAATGTGAACGGGCTCTGGCTGGGGTTGCTTGTACCTCTTTGCAATTATAGCCCTTGGTCTACAGCGGCGTGGGGCAGCAGCAAATAGGTACACAGGAGAGGAGCGGTCAAATCTGCTGGAGAAGGGGTGGACGGCGAGATGGCGCCAGCTCACAATTGCAAGAGATGTGCCCTGCACGGCCCGTATTTTTTATTATACTAGATAAATAGGGTGAAGGGGGGGCACATTTTTACCCCCTACCCCTGCACGGCTGGCGGCGCGCGGTGCTTTCTGCAGATCCGCCACCGTTGTTGCATCATCACCACTGCGGCAGTTGTTGCGCACGCCCACATAAATCCGGCTCCCTGGTATCTGGTGCCCTGGAAGGGAGCAGCAGCTGGCGGTGGTGCGAGTACCAGTAGAAAAAGAGGAGGATGCGCAGGGAAGGGCCTGATGCGGCGCGGATGGCCCTTAATTGGTGTATATGGTTGTCAATAGAAGGCGTGCTATGGTGAGGTGGCAGTCAAAGGCAAGGTGGAATACGCCTTGTTCTCCGCAAACATGACTGCGTGCTTTCGCCTACTTGCATTCTTAGTAATGAGAGGCTGTGGAGAGGTGGAAGCTTTTTGGAAGGCTTGGTGTAACCTATGGCAGTTCCTTCACTTCCAGCTTGCATGACTCGTCCTTGTTGAGGGTCAGCATCATGGTCTAGCAGTTTCATGCATCAATAAAGCAAGAAAATGTTGCCCTACTTACGTTTGTTGTCTGTAAATAGGCGGGTGGAGTGGTCATAGTGAAACGATGACGTGTGCAAAGCTGTAGTCGCTTGTATAAGTTTGTGTAGGTAGCCACGCGATCTCCTAATACTTTCTTACTTGTGTGCATTTTAGGGTTTGCATGAGTGGACTAACTTATACCAGCATCAATGAAATTGATCTGTGTGTGTATGTTTGCGGATGTAGATGCAATCTGTAGAGCCATCGGCGTCGTGCGCTTTTCCGCCAGATATTTGGGGCCAAGGGTTGAAAGCACCATAATAACAACTAGGTCCATAAGTTCTTTCATATGTGCTTCTTTTCAGATCACTCATTGTTGCTGGAGTCGCCGATATTTATCGTCATCATTCAGTCACTTGCTTTGATAGGCAAGTTGTTTGTTGGCACCAGCAACCATCAAATTTAATAGACTCCTAGCTTAAAATGGCGATGATGTTGTTGAATGGCATGAACTTTCTACTGGAACTAATTTGCAACATTTGATAAGCATATGCAGTATCTTCTATTCAATAACTTGTTATAAGCCCAATGCACACATGTGTATTGCAAGCATAGTTCGCTACACTTTCTTAATTGAAGCTACATCAAAATTGTAACTTGGAGGTACAAAAAAACAAAAAAAGATGTTGGCAGAACACTCAAAAAATTGCGAACAAGATTACTCGAGTTTAAAAGGAGTTCTGAAGAGAAGGTTCTTACTACATCACATTGAACCACTAAACACTTGCGTCTAGTGTCCATATGGGCGGAACCTTTTCTGGCTTTATTTGCACAATCCCTTCGCAGTTTTCTCATAATGAGTGTCATTACCATGTTTGGCGAGGAAGTGGTGAGATTTGATCTTGAGGGTAGTGACTTAGAAGCAACTTGGAATATGGGGTGGAGAATCAAATCTGACCTTAAGCATGGTCATGCTTTGTCTTGGTCTGCATGGTGGAAAATTTGCAAAGACCTAAGTGCTCGGATATAATAGTGACCTAGACAAAAGATGTGTCATAAATAATCATGATATTTTTTATTAATTGGAGTGAAGCCCAACTTTCTTACAAGGGTGACACGTAAAATTCATGATATTTTATGTGAATGTCATGAAGTTTGACCAACACACGCTTTCCAAGTTCCTTGTCTTGGTCAACACTCCCTTAAGGTAGTTAAGACATGAAGAATGTGACCTTTGTAAACATATAAATCCGAATTATTGTTTCACATAAACAAGTATGCATATCCAAGCAACCTCAGACATTCTTAGATATCAAGTTTGAAAACATCCACATGCCTCATATAGCATCACCATTCACTGTGGTATACGAAGCGGCATAAGGAAGGAGAAAAAACGGTACAAGGTCAAGCTATAAGGTATAAGCTCAAACTTATACAACGCGAGCTAACACAAGATATTTTGACAAAAAGGTAACAGAAAACTTGTAAGCAATAGCGAGATTGTTTTTCCCTAGCTTCACTTAGAATCGGAATGAGCACACGGTCACATACACATCACACCAAAAATGGGGTGGCATAGAGGGAAAACATGACACTTGTAACTTATGGTGTTTTTTAGAGCTATGTTGCTTGCTGCAGATGTGTTTGCCAACCTGTGAACGGAAGAAGTATAGGTGGATGTATATATCAGTGCAAGATTGCCATCCTTGTTGAGAGAGAAATTTCTGAAGGAGCTATGGAGTAGGAAGAAGTTATTTGTGGAGGTGTAATGAATTAGTATTTCAGAATATATAGTGATTCAATTAAATACAATCGTTAATCAATTTCAGTCTGCTGAATAGTCAATAATCACTCAGCCGAGAGTAGCAGGCTAAAAGATCCACTTAAGTCAACTTGTTGACTTATTCTTTGACAAGCAGGAGCCTCAAGCGGAAGTAGCAAATTGCCTGGTAATGCACCTATTGTGATATGCTAGATGAATGGCCAGATGACGCCGTAGACGCACGGCAATGCGGGATGATGAGAGATGGCTGTGGATTTGGTTAGCCAATGTCCTACCAACGAGGATAACTCTCGGGTAGACAGTGCCATTGTACTTGCCGTTGAACAGTAAAATCATTCCATGTACATAGGCTAGGATTGCTAACGATTTTGGGTTCGAAAACGAGTTCAACTAAAGTAAAAGATTACTGAAAGGGAATCTGAATCCAAGGCTACAAGTTGTTACACGAACTGCTTACTAACCTTGCTTATGTATGAGTTTATTGATTGCATGATTCATGCTCGTGACTTGCGTTTGGACTTGTGAAAATTGCGAACGCTAGTTCTGTGGTCCTCTGTTGATTAATAAGTTGACCAAAAAGTACCATATTGAAGTTTATTTAGGTTCTCGTGAGTCGTAATGCAGTACTAACTGAAGAGCTGACATTTGAGTCACTCAATATTGGCTTTTATGATCTTGTGCTAGGCACGTCCTGGCTGAATAGACATCAAGCTGAAGTGTGTTGGAGCAGAGGTACAGGTAAAGCAAGAAAAGCCAGTGATGGGCAGACTAACCTGGCACCCACGAGTGCTTCTCCTCTTGTCCCGTATGGATGGCAAATAAAGGATAAACATGGACTTCCAGGAAGGTGCAAAGTGCTGAATACACCAGACTTCGTTGAAAGTTGGAACCAAAAGGAAGACATACTTTACTGTCTACTGCTTAAAGAGGTACCTCCTCAACTTAAAAAAGTGGGTGAAAGAAAGGTAAGCTCTCTGGAGCACCCTACTGTTGCAAAAATTGTTGCTCAGCATGCTGATGTTTTAATGTACCTCCGGGAATCCCATCTAAAAGAGAGGTCGATCACAAGATTGAGCTTATATCTGGAAGTCAGCCACCATGGCAACGCACTTATGGATTTTCTTATTTGGAGAATGAAGAACTAAAAACATAGATCAAAGAATTGGTGGAGAATGGGTACATTTCTCCCAATAAATCACCTTACGGTGCACCCATTCTATATGTTAAGCAAAAGGATGGCAGTATGCGCAAGTGTGTTGATTACAGAGTACTCAACAAAACTATAGTAAAGAACAAGTATTCTTTGTCCAAAATCGAGGATTTGCTTGATACACTGTTCGGTGTTAAAATGTTTAGTAAGATTGACTTAAAAAGTGACTATCATCAAATCATAAATTGTTGAGGGAAATGAACACAATATTGCTTTCCGCACAGGTTATGGAATCATAAGTTCAATTTAATGCCTTATGGCATAACCAATGCCCTTGCGACCTTCATGGGTTCTATAAATGTTATTTTCATACCTTATTTGGGTAAGTTTGTGCAAGTCTTTTTGGATGATACATTGGTCCTCTCAAAAAATGAAGCTGAGAATGTTGGACACTTGAAGGTAGTGATGGAAACTCTTGAATTGTATGCTTAAATGAGTGAGTGTGATTTCTTTAACACTAGATAGCCCACAGTAACTCACACTTTTTGATGCATCTACTACCTTTACTCCTGAATTTTTTGTGATCACAGTAGTAGTTTAATCATACAATGAAGCACAGATTTGGAAAACTTACATCACAATCTTACTGACCACATCTTTCTTTTTTTAAGATGATTTTTTTTTTTAGTGAAAAGACCAAAAAGAATGACACCAAAAAATTAAGCGCCAAAATTGCAAAACTTGGGTCTTCATATCTCTACAAACCTTAGTTTCTAGGGCATGTGAATTTAGCCAAGGGGTATGTATATGGGTAGTTAGTACATGTGCAAAATTTGGGCCCATCGGAGAAGCAATCTGCCTATTGGAGCTCTTAGCAAATATGCACCAAATATGATGCGCAAAAAAAGCATGATGCAACAAGCGTTTCAATGGACAGCTTCACATAGCATGACTTTGTGAAGTGCACACATATCACATAAATCTGAAACTTAACATATCACTTACTTATGTCCTTGGCTTGTTAAAATTTGTTTGTTCAATTTTAGACATTTAATAATGATTTAATTATTACAAATAATCATCATGCAGGGGCAAAGTGAACGATTAATTTTCTGTTTTTTAAAATTAAAAAAATAAAATCAAATATAAATTGATGAACTTATTCATGTCATGTTTTCACACATTTCAGTGAGTCTCACTATAATTAATGGCTACCAGATTAGCTCAATTTCGTCGATTCTCGCCTATTTGTGTCTTCTAAGACCTCTTCTCCTTGAAAAGTCCTTCATCTAGATGGGCAATAACCCTGGTGATGTCGTATACATGAAAGCAAGGAGCAACACACAGGTACACATTACAAGACATACACTTGTGATCACTAAACTTAGCTCTCTTTCTATTGACACGTTGACCAAACGTACCCGCAACACACACGACACAATACTTCCTCTTCTCAACTTCTGTAGGAAACTGTCTTCCAGTGAACTTGCCTTCTGCTGTAGGTTGCCACTCCACTAGGTCCTGCTTCATCAGGGTGCTGGAAAGAGCACATGTCATCCATGATGTCCATGTATGTGTCGAACCTGTCTGCCTTCGGCTGCACCATCTTGTACATGATGAAGACATTGGCAAGAAGGCCATCACAAATGCCCCAATATGCCCTGTGCCACCACTTCCTGTTAACCAAGACTCTCTCAACACTGTAACCTCTCTTCAAACAATAGGTATCATACTGATCAACAGCATCTTTAGACATATTGTAATGCTCTACTAGCTCAGGGGTTGGAATTCTAAGTTTTTCTTTTCCGTTGCGTCTACTCTGTATAGTGGGGGCTAGCCCTTTGGCTGTTGACCAAAAAGCACATGGAGCTTTATCATTCCACACAGCAACTACCATAGGGGGCTACTCATTGTAAGCTGCAAGAGTGTAGCCTTTAGGGTGGGTGTCAGGCTTCATGTATAACAACCGTTTTGGATAGTCCTTTCTAGTGGAAACTACAGTGCCTGTGGCTCCATGTCCTAGATGTGCAAGTTTAGAAAAGAGGTGTGGAGAGGTGAAGCCTCTGTCAAGTATGAGAGTGAAGCATCTGCCAACAGGAAGCATAGCTACTAAGCCTAACACACACACCTCTTCATACTCTTCCTCCTCCTCCTCCTCTATCATAGTTGCTGCAGAAGGAACCTCCTCTGTGTCTTCAGAATCCGGGAAGTCTTCTTCTTCAGAGCTGCTGCTGTCAGACCCAGACTCAAAATCTAAAAAGACTTCCTTGCCTTTCTTACTAGACATAGGCTTGCCTTGAAACACAAATTTGCTTCTCCCAGCAGGCGCTGCTATTTTTGTTAGAGCCTGCAGGTTTGCCCCTCTTCTTGCTAGGTTGACTGTCAGTAAGGCTAGTCTCAGTACCCTGCAACTCTGCACTGACTTGTGTGTCCAAAATGGCTGTCTAAGACACTCTAAAAGATGCCTGAGGGTCATCTTGACTCTCGGGTGCTTTTTCCGCCTCTGGTTGCTGTTCTTGCTCACTTAGCCGCGTATATACTCCCTCAGAAAGTTCATGCCATGTGCCAGAGTCTTTCTTAATGGCACCTTCAACAAACTCCTGCGTAAATTTTTGTCTAAACTTATCATAGACAAAGAACACCTGATAAACGACGCCATGGCTCTTTTGGGCCTCGGTTCGCTTCTTGACCACTCCCTCCAACGACACTTCTTTCCAATATGTATCGATTTTTTCATAAGCCCACGGACGACCGAAGTGAGCAGCAGGTATGAGAATTTTTGTTCCTAAAAGAGCGTCAAGAGAGCAACCTACGGCAGCCATGGCTGAAGAGGTCTCGCAAAAAAGAAGGACTTTTGCTTTCAATTTCGATGACTTTCTTCATCCAAACTGATTTTAGCATCGTACACATTTTGATGTAACTTGTACATAAGAAGTCGGTTTGACCTGTCGATTTAATTTTGAACACGTTGCAATGTAGCCCACCGTTTGAGACTAATTTCACTTAAAATGATGAAGTATACAAAGATTTATGGTAGAGACAAAGAGGGCAAGTAGTTGCATCAAAATGTGTGAGTTGCATCACATATGATGCTCCAAGTTATCTAGTGTTAACACTAGGTATACTGTGGGACCAATATTGGTTCCAAAACCAAATTTAATACCACTACTAGCCAATTTTCTACGCCCCTATCTCTTCAGTTATATAAGTGAGAATTAAATGATTCTAGTATGCCTACATCCGTATGGACCCAAGGAGTGCGGCAAAAATGAGTTTGTCGCGATCGGACGCGTTCGCAGGAAGATATGCCACTTTGCTTACCAAGAAGCAGATGAATTTCAATCAAAATTAGTCACTTTTCTTCGCTCATCTTCACCTCACTGTACTCTCTATTGCACACGACAGCAGCCATGGCTGCCATTCCCTCTTCGTCCACGGGTCTTGTGGTGGGTGTAGGCACAAAAATATTTACTCCTAGCAAAATATGGGGTGAGGTATGGGCTGCACAGGAGTTCGGACAGGAGTGTGAGGAGTTTTTTATCATGGGAATTGTAGAGGAAGAGGATAACAAGACTAAAGAAACTAGATACAAGTGCTATTTTCCCTATGACGGAGAGTACAAAACCTAAAAACGTTCATTTGTGCTCAAGTACATACTTCAAATACCAGAAGAACAGTGGGTTATGCCTAGAGAGGAAGTTATTAGGATTCGGCCAGAAGATGTGTCACGGACACAAAATTTTGTGCATCCTTTGCAACTGACACCAGACACACAAACTACCCAAACTACACAAACTACACAAACTACAGTAGAGCTGGAAGAGGCAGAAGACTCTGAACCAGATGAGGTAGAGGAGGATGAAGACCAGCCGATTAGAAGGAGGGGTAGGCCACATAAGCAAAAGGGACCTGACATGACTGTACCAGGCTCTAGAGATGAGAGAGGCAAGAGAAAGGTTGTAGCAAAAGACAAGGGTAAGAAGAGGGCTAAGAAGGGGTATAGGAATAAGAAGGGCCTAGACTTAGAATTCGAGGAACATAGCTCTGATTCAGAGCTAGAGTCCGAAGGGGAGCCCCTGCTGGATGAAGCACCCGAAGAGGAGGAGGAGCTGCAAGGACCAGACTATGCTTGGAGACCTTCTGATGAAGGTGAAGTGCCCGAGTGGCTCAAGAAGCCTGTGAGCACCTTGACTATCGGTGTAATGAATCAGTATATTAGTAAACATAATATTCATTTAAATATAATAGTTAATTAAGTTCAGCCTGCTGAACTTTAGTTAATAGTCAGTCTGTTGGACTTTACATAATTATCAGTTTAATGACTCAGCCGGAAGCAGCAGGCTGAAGTCCATATAAGTCAGCTTGCTGACCCATTCTTTGACAGCCAGCTGACTTCCGTACTCGGTAGCAGCACACTGCCTTGACTTACACCTAAGTACGATATGCTAGATGAATGGCCAGATGACATCCCTATGATGGATGGCTATTCGGGATGATGGGAGATGGCGGTGGATTTGGTTAACCGAGGTCCTACCAACGTGGTTAACTCCCGGGTAGGCGGTGCCATCGCACTGACCGTTGAACAGTAAACTCATTCCATGTACATATGCTAGGCATTGCTCTCGGGTTCAGCATTCGGAAACGGGGCCAACTCTCTTGTACAGCTGACTGAGAGAGATCTGAATCCAAGGCGAGAAGCCATTGATACGCACTGTCTTCTAACCTTGCTTATGTATGAGTTTACTGATTTGCATTATTGATGCTAGTTTACTCGCATTTGACTTACCAGTATTATTCGCTGCTAGTGTAATGTCCTTTGCCGTTTAACCAGTTAACGAAAATTACCATAAAGATTACTTGCTGATATAAAGATCTTTATTAATTGTTAATCGCCTATTTGGTAAGTCGATTCATTTCAGTGGTATCGGAGCAGTTATCACAGTCTTCTTTGTATGGTAAGGACAAGGTCTCAAACTAGCAACTCCCGAGACATGGAGAACCAGGATAACGAGAATGTCGAAAACCAGGCGGAAAGCCATGTAGCGGGAAACCGTACCTATTCGGAAGCAGTAGCGGATACTGCAGCTAGGGAGGCTGCAGATGAGGCAGCTGCTATTGCCTCAGTCGCAGCTCAGCAAGCTGAGGAGGAGATAGCCAGACTAGAAGCTGAACAAGTAGCAAAGGCCGCTGAAGATATACAAAGGAGGGAAGGACAGCCAGCTGACGAGCGCACTGTTGAAGAACTTATGGCATCAAGGGCCAATGTTCTGAACCCACCTCCTGCCGTACAACTCAATGTACCCCTAGGTCAAATACGTGACCGGCTGAATGCGGCAGGAATTGCTGCTGCAGGAGCAAGAGGGATTGTTGAGGACACTACTCAGCGAGTAGATGCCAATGCTGCTGCTGCATTTGCTAATCTACCACCCCAAAGGGTAGACTTGGGAGCATTGTTCGTTCAGATGCAATCGCAAATGGCGACCATGTATCAGTCCCAGCAGGAGGACAAAAGAATCATAATGTCCCTACTCCGGGACAGAGACCAACTGGGGTCTCACACCACTAGTGGTGGTGGCCGAGGGCCTAGTAAGCCCAAGCCGAAACCTCCCCAGGACTATGATCCTGAGGGAAACAGAAAATATTACCTGATCAAGTTTCTCGCGGATGTTGAGCAGTGGCTGGAGAACTACCCAGAACTGCAAGATTACGAGAAGGTCAGGCACACCGGTGCGCTACTGAAAGGCAGTGCCGCAGACTGGTGGCTTTACTGGAAGGAAGAGCGTAAGGCTCGGCAACTCGGTGACCCTACGTGGGTAGAGTTTGTCGAGAAGTTGCATGAGAAGTTTGATGTCATCAACCAGCAGGAGAAAGCTATCTATGCGATGATCTCCCTGACACTGAAGCAGACCACTTCAGTTGCTGAGTTTGCTCAAAAGTTCCAAGAGAACATGATGAAGCAGCCTGATTTGCCAGAACGGTATAGGATAGCATACTTCAGGTATGGCTTGAAATCCGAGGTCTCTGGTCATTTTGCTGAGAAAAAGTATGAGAAACTGGCTGACTTGATCCAGGATGCTGACGCCTGGGATCAGCAGCAGTTCAATCACAAGCGCCAGAGTAACGCTTTGGTGTCTAAGATTGTCAAAAAGCCCCACGGTTCCTACAATGCAGTTGAAGGAGACCAGGCTGAGGATAATCAGGGTGATGAATATGAGTATGAGTACAATGCTATTCAGTCTAGAGGTAGAGGTGGTCCCTCTCGAGGTGGCTATGGAAGGGGTGGTGGTAGGACTAAGCCGAGACCAGCCTCAGCAAAATCTACTTGCTACCATTGTCAGCAGAAAGGCCACTACAGAGAACAGTGTCCGGTCAAGCACCTGCCTAAGGTCGAGAGAAAAGACCAGCCTTTAAAAGACAGCAACAGTCAGTAATCCAGTCTACTGACTGTGAGGATGCTAGAGATAGTGAGTCGTCACTAGCTGCCCTCGTAGCAGGTATTATGGGTCCTGCTGAACTGGATTCACTATGCATGCCTGACAAACAGATAAAGGAGACCATCAGTAATATAGACGTCCAGAGAGTGCACACTCTGGATGCTCTTGTTCCACCTGATGTCCAACATTTCTTTGCTACGTCAGGAGAACAATGCGAAAGTCAGGAAAAGACAGTCCCCCCTATCCTACTGCATTGCATGATTGCAGGTAGGAAGGTGAGGGCATTTGTTGACGGAGGGGCGTCACATACTTTTATCCACAAGGACTTAGTTAAGCGGCTAAGGCTGCCTACTGTCACCCAAGGGAATAGAAAAATATTCCTTGGAGATGCCTCAAGTATCCCGGGAGGAGTTATAACCAAGCCTATTGAGGTCCAGTTAGGTTCTGGCATTGCAGTTCTAACTGAAACGCTTACATTTGAGGTACTCAACACTGGCTTTTATGATCTCGTGCTAGGCAGGTCCTGGCTTAATAGACATCAAGCTGAAGTGTGTTGGAGCAGAGGTACAGTTAAAGTGAGAGGAGCCAGTGATGGGCAGACTGACTTGGCACCCACCAGTGCTCTTCCTCTTGTCCTGTGTGGATGGCAAATGAAGGAAAAGAAGAGGCTTCCAGAAGGATGCAAGTTGCTGAATGCAATGGAGTTCGTCAAAAGCTGGAACCAGAAGGAAGACAGAATGTTCTGTCTGCTGCTAAGAGAGGTACCTCCTCAACCTGAAGAAGTGGTTGAGAAAAAGGTACGCCCTCCAGAGCACCCTACTGCTGCAAACATTGTTGCTCAGTACACGGATGTGTTTAATATGCCTCCATGACTACCCCCTAAGCGGGAAGTAGATCATAGGATTGATTTATTACCTGGTAGTCAGCCACCCTGGCAACGCACATATGGCTTGTCTTATTTGGAGAGTGAGGAGTTAAAAACACAGATTGCAGAGCTGGAGGAAAATGGTTACATTTCTCCCAGTAAATCACCGTACGGCGCACCTATCCTATTTGTTAAGAAAAAGGATGGCAGTATGCGGATGTGTGTGGATTACAGAGCCCTGAACAGAATTACAGTAAAGAACAAGTATGCTTTACCCAGAATCGAGGACTTGCTTGATACCCTGTCTGGCGCTAAGGTGTTCAGTAAGATAGATCTCAAGAGTGGTTATCATCAAATCAGAATTGCTGAGGGGGACGAACACAAGACTGCTTTCCGCACACGTTATGGACACTATGAGTTCAACGTGATGCCATTTGGACTGACTAATGCTCCTGCTACCTTTATGGGTGCTATGAATGACATTTTCAGACCTTATTTGGATAAGTTTGTGCAAGTTTTCCTGGATGATATTTTAATTTTCTCTAAAGATGAAGCTCAGCACACTTAACACTTAAAAATAGTCTTGGACACTCTGCGGAAAAATCACTTATATGCTAAAATGAGCAAGTGTGATTTCTTTAAGGAAAGTATTGAATTCTTAGGCCACGTTGTCAGTAAAGAGGGCATCAGTGTGGATCCTAAGAAAGTCCAGACCATAAGGGACTGGCCAGTACCACAGTCTGTCTCTGAAGTTAGATCCTTCCTCGGGTTGGCTAACTACTATAGGAGATTTATTGAGAATTATTCCACAAAGGCCAGTAAACTGACTGACCTTACTAAGAAAGACATAGGGTATGTGTGGGGGGAAGAGCAGCAGGCTGCCTTCCAGACCCTTAAAGATGCCCTTTGCTCTGCCCCAGTATTAGCCGTGTATGACCCCAACAAACCGGTGCAGGTGGTTACTGATGCCTCTGACTTTGCCATGGGTGCTATTTTGTTGCAGCCTGCTGACAAAACCACAAAGGATGGTAAGGTACGGCAGGAGTGGCATCCGGTGTTGTATGAGTCTATGAAATTTAATCCAGCGGAGATTAATTACTCAGTGCATGATAAAGAGCTGCTAGCTATCATTCATGTACTCAAACAGTGGAGAGCATACTTACATGGTAAAGCTTTTAAGGTGATTACAGATCATCTAGCTCTGACCCACTTTCAGAAGAAGTCCAAGCTGTCGAGGAGGGAGAACCGCTGGAGCCAGATGCTGGAGCAGTTCCAAGTCCAGATCGACTACAAACCAGGGAAGTTGAATCCTGCTGATGCACTCTCTAGAAGACCTGACTTGCAAGAAAGGAACTTTAGTCAGCATACTGTAGATAAAGTCCTGTGTGCACTCACTTCACTAAAGGTGAAAAAGTCCTTCCTTGAACATCTTAGGAAAGCCTACCTTTCTGACCCAACATTTGAGCCCAGCCCCACTACTGGTATGTGTCGTGCTACCGCACTCGGGTATAAGCTCAAGGGAGGGGTCTGGGTGACTGAAACCACTTCAGGCAGGCTGAAGCTGGTCATTCCTAATAATTTGGAAATAAGGTCTCTCTTACTGAGTCAAGCTCATGACAGTCTCCTGGGTGGACATTTGGGGCAGGCCAAAACTGTTGGCAAACTGGCAAAACATTATCATTGGGAGGGGTTACCCCGGGAGGTCTTGAAATATGTCAAGTCCTGTGACCAGTGTCAGAGAAATAAGTCTCGGCACACACCACCCGGAGGTCTCTTGCAACCACTATCCATCCCAGCTGGACGCTGGGAAACTATATCCTTGGACTGGGTGGCCACACTGCCACGAACTGCTAATGGGCATGATTCGATATTGGTAGTCGTGGATAAACTGACAAAAATGGTCATTTTTATCCCCACAACTGTCAAAGTGACTGCACTCGAAACAGCGAGACAGTTTTACAACCATGTAGTATGCCAACATGGGCTCCCTTCTAATATCATCTCAGACAGAGACTCAAAATTCACCTCTAAGTTCTGGAGAGCTTTAATGGGGTTAATGGGAGTCAAACAGCTGCTCAGCACAGCAAACCACCCTCAGATTGATGGGCAGACTGAAAGAACTAATTGAGTTTTGCAGGAGGTGCTGAGAGTATATATTAACCAAAAACAAGATAATTGGGATGACCTGTTGCCTCAAATTCAGTTTGCGGTCAACAGTGCGGTGCACGCGTCAACGGGCAAAACTCCTTTTGAACTCAGCCTGGGTAGAGTCCCTAAGTCTCCTCTAGATGTGCTAGGGGAATCTTTAACTCACCCTGAAGGGATTGACAACCCGGTCTCCCTCCAGTTAACTCAGGAGTTTGCTGACACCCTGTCAGAAGTCCAACGAAACTTGCACACGGCCCAAGAAAACCAACAAAAATACGCTAATCAACACCGTCGGGAACTGACATTTTCCAAGGGGGATTTAGTCAAACTGCATTCTCAGCACCTGTACCTCCCTGGTGTGGTCAAGAAAAAGCTTGGCCCTGTCTGGGTCGGTCCATATTCGGTGGTCCGTCGTGTCGGTCAGAATGCTTACAAACTGAACATGTCAGCTGAATACAAGGGGCACCCGGTCTTTAATGTCTCCTTCCTGGAACCGTACATCAAAGGTGATACACTGTTCACAGGTCGGTTCCCTGTCCAACCGGGACCGGTCCCCGCTGTCCGGGACGGCGACCCTGAGGAATATGAGGTCGATGAGATTTTAGACGCTCGCTCGGTCCGTCGATCGTCTAAATATGTCATGAAATACCTCATTCGCTGGAAGGGTTACGATGCCTCTTGGGACACTTGGGAATTTAAGGACCACTTGACCAATGCCAAAGGGGCATTGAAACGGTTCCACCTTCGAGCCGCTGGAGTCCCTTCATAACTGTCATTTCAGTTGACACGGGAAGGTGACAGGCGGTCCTGTCTCCATTTACGTTGGAGGGGAAAATATATGACAGTTAGTGAGCGAGAGCGATAAAAACACACTCATACGTTTATGTGTAGCGCATCGCAACTACGTCAACTTTTAGCAATCATCCTGTAAGGTAAACAGCAGCGAAGCCACTATACTAAATACTAACATACTTCCTGCAATCCCTATGACAAAGGTCCATATCCTACTAACTTGTGCCCTGGTTACATGTGCAGGATGGCGCCCACCACACAAAAGGAGGACAGAAAGCGCAAGGCAGAAGAAGCCAGGAGGACAATGGAGCAATACCAGAAGGAGCTGGCGGCGACGTCCCTCACCAGGAGAGAACAAGAAAGGGTCCGCAAACAACAAGAGGCGGCAGAAGAGGCACAGAGGAAGAAGGATCAGGAAGCGGAAAACCTCAGGAAGGCTGAGGAGGAGAGACAGAAGAAACAACAAGAAGAAGGGGCAGCGGCAGAGGAGGAAAAAAGGAAAAAGATTGAAGCGGACAGACAGAAGAGCTTGGCCACTTACAGGTATACTGTGGTGGGTGGCCAAAACTTCGATAACCTGAAGGAAGCATTGCTGGCAGCCCAGGAGATCAACAGGCTGGAACAGACAACACTGCTACAGAAGGAAGGAGCTACAGCACTGGACAGGTACATCGAGACACACACCGGCGTGGTCCTTTACGAAGATTATGCTAAGATGGTGGGCTATACAGCAGAGCAGGCCCGGTATCTCGCAGATGATTCAGAGGACAAGCCGGTCCCCATA
>WELA01002985.1:360245-387316 GCA_009602735.1 Mesotaenium endlicherianum
AGAAGGCCAGCTGACAGACCTAGAGGGCTGTCCAGATCTAGGTCCAGATCTCCGTCTCCTGATCCTGAAGCCCCAGGAACAACCCCTTAAGGTGATAGGCTGAGAAGACAGTCAGTAGGGGAGGCTGGTCAGGGTCAGTTCCTTTATTTAAAGCTTTGGCAATTTAATGTTGTCGAGGCGACAACAAGTTAAGTTGGAGGGATTGTAATGAATCAGTATATTAGTAAATATAATATTCATTTAAATATAATAGTTAATTAAGTTCAGCCTGCTGAACTTTAGTTAATAGTCAGTCTGCTGGACTTTACATAATTATCAGTTTAATGACTCAGCCGGAAGCAGCAGGCTGAAGTCCATATAAGTCAGCTTGCTGACCCATTCTTTGACAGCCAGCTGACTTCCGTACTCGGTAGCAGCGAACTGCCTTGACTTACACCTAAGTACGATATGCTAGATGAATGGCCAGATGACATCCCTATGATGGATGGCTTGCGGGATGATGGGAGATGGCGGTGGATTTGGTTAACCGAGAGGTCTTACCAACGTGGTTAACTCCCGGGTAGGCGGTGCCATCGCACTGACCGTTGAACAGTAAACTCATTCCATGTACATATGCTAGGCATTCCTCTCGAGTTNGGTTCGACATTCGGAAACGGGGCCAACTCTCTTGTACAGCTGACTGAGAGAGATCTGAATCCAAGGCGAGAAGCCATTGATACGCACTGTCTTCTAACCTTGCTTATGTATGAGTTTACTGATTTGCATTATTGATGCTAGTTTACTCGCATTTGACTTACGAGTATTATTCGCTGCTAGTGTATTGTCCTTCGCCGTTTAACCAGTTAACGAAAATTACCATAAAGATTACTTGCTGATATGAAGATCTTTATTAATTGTTAATCGCTTATTTGGTAAGTCGATTCATTTCAACTGGCCTAACAAGGATGTGCGCTGCTTAGCTCTACCACTATACTCCATGGGCTGTATTGTGAATGCTGGTGACCATAGACTGGTATGACTCCATGTGTGAAGAAACAAATGCTTATGCGGAGCTTGAAGAAGCTAAGAACTGGATTATTTTGAGCACTACAAAGTTAATCATGTGGCATGGGCTTTGCATAGCCATGGCCCTCAATCCCCTGCCCAGATGTACCATGTACTAGAGGAGTGATAAGAGAGGACCTATCCTGTTTCCAGCTTTTGGAAAATGGATGTCCAGGGACAGGTGGGTGCAAATCAAAAAGTACTTGCATCTTATTGCAAGTGCTGGCAGGAATGTCTTTAATAGGCAGTCTGGAGTGTATAGATTGTGGCAATGTCAGCTCTTCATCACTTTGCTCAAACAAACCTCTAAGGACTACTACAATCCGGGAGTGCACATGACCATTGATAAGAGGTTAGCTCCAACTAGAAACAGAATGTGTCCAGTTAGAGTATATTGTCCCAAAAAGCCTTAAAATTTTGGAATGGAGAACTTTACACTTGTTGATTCCATCACATACCATTGTTGAAATTTCAAAGTGTATGTATGACAAAGTCAAGAGGTCGGATGGAAACACTCAGGTTGTCATAGAACTTGTGAACACTTTGCCTAAAAATCAAACATACAGTTTTGTTTTAGATAGAGGCCTTACTTGTCCTGTGCTCATTCAGAAGTTGTCAGATTTGGGCCATGGTGCAACTGGGACATGTGAAACTAAGAGGAAGCACTATCCTAAGAATGAGTTAAAGTTAGAAGCACCCCCAGGTCAGGAAGAAGTAGATCAGGGTAGTTTTGTAGCAGTCATCTCTGACAGGCCTGAGCAGATTGCAGTTCTGCGCAGGATCCTCGCAATTGATTCAAGCAAGGCCGCAGGAGGCAAGCCCCCATTTTCATCGCACAGGTGGATGGCCAATGTGGTCGCCATGCCGTTCCGGCGACTCTGCAGGGTGAAGTACATGATGAACGCCGCATACATTCCTATGTGGAGGAGCTGAGCACGGAAGCGACAGGTGACGTCACCGCGGGACATCTGCCGAAACACGAGCAAGTACGGATGCACGGGATGTCAAACACCACGAGGATGCGGGCAGCAGAGACATCAGAGCGCAAGGGGGAAACTTGTGCCCCCCCCCCCAAAAATCCAATCACTCCTGGCACAAGATGGGTCAACGATCGATCATACCGACTGGAACGGCCTGACGCACTCATCGAGCACAACCAAAATGAGTGCGTAGTCCAACTTGTCCTCGGCGATGGACAAGTCACCGCTCTGCAGGGCTTCAGCTATCGACCCCTGGGACCATGCTCCCATGCAGCTGACAAAGGCCCCGATGGTCCTCACCGCGCAATGGCTGCCAACGCCAACAAAGACACAAGACAAACATGCTGGTTGATTGGCACGCGCGATACAAATAAACAGCAGTTCAAAGAGGCATCTGGGCACAAGCTAATTCATTGGTGCATGGGTGGGGAAGAAGCACACGCACTCGGGATCTTGCCGGTACTCCGCCAAGCGCACCACCCCCAAGCCGCACTCCATCGTCTCGGCATAGTTGGCTGCCTTTGAGTCGGGCACGAGGAGGATGATATCGAGAGATGTCTCCCCGTCCGGCCCCTCGGTGAGAGCAAACTCCACGTGACGCAGCCGCAGATTCTCCACACAGTTTGGGCGCAGGGCAACAAAGCAGAATACTTGCACCATCTGCTTCATAACCAGGTCCCTCAGGCGGCTCGTGTCTAGGGAGGAAAGGAACGTGCAGAACATGTCCACCGTTAGAGGCCGCGTCTAATACGGGTACTGAGTGTCAAACCTCCTAGCACCCCATCACACTCACAGTCCAGCATGCAGGCAAGTTCAGCCAAATGCAGCTTCCCCAACACGAGAAGCATACAAGGGGCGGGCTGCAGCCGGCAACTGCAGGCCTGTAGCGCCCGCCCGCCCGCCTCGACGCGGGCATGCAAGGGGCGAGCGGGAGCAGGCACTAAACACGTGCAGCAGCCGCCCTATCGCGGGCATACAAGTGACGCGGGCATACAAGTGGCGAGGGGCAGCAGGCACTGGACACGTGCAGCATTTGCCTCGACGCGGGCATGCAAGGGGCGGGCGGCAGCGAGCATGCAAAGGGCTGGTGGCAGCAAGCATTAGATACGTGCAGCAACTTGCCCCTATGCGGGCATACAATTGGCAGGCGGCAGCAGGCAGCAGGCCTGCAGCACCCGCCTCGACACGGGCATGCAGAGGGGCGGGCTGCAACAGGCACTAGACAATGCAGCAGCCCCCCTCCGTTGCCCCGACGCGGGCATACAAGTGGCGGGCGACAGCAAGCAACAGGCCTGCAGCTGCTTGCCCCGCCGCCCAGACGCGTGCAGCAGCCCGCCCACCCCGACATGAACATGAAAGAGATTGTGTGAGGGTGGACCGACTTTGCTGTAGAGGAAGAAAAGCGGACTCAAATAGACCCTAGGACATCGAAAGATGTAGCACACAAGGTGCGTGTGTGCGATTGTTTTCAAATCTGGATGCGTATGTGCATGCGTGTGGGTGCAAGTTTGCAGGTGCGCACTCGCATGAATTTCTTGTCAAATTGTAGAGGTCTAAATGTAGTACAAGTGGAGAGGAGACAGAAGGAGGGAGAGAAGAAGACTATTCCTTGTCCTGAGATTGTATTTTACTACAACGGTCAACCAATACAAGGATGCAGTGGACCAGTTTGACAAACTGTGCCTGCGCGACAACTATTATGTGGAGACCGAGCAGGTGACTCAGAAGTGGTGGCATCGTCTGTATTGGGGTCTTTTTGATGGTGCTATTGCTAATGCTTTCATCTTGTACCAGCTAGCTCATCCTGAGAAGGACAGGTACACCTTTATGCTTGACTTGGTGGAGGAGATGACAACATGGGTTCATCCTCACGATAGACAGCTCAAGCCTGGGTCTAGTGGTTGTCGGTAAGGGGAGGCGGGAAAGGCAAGGTGGACTGCAAGGCATTTTCCTAGCCATGTAGATAAGGGAGTGAGAGCAAACAGTGTGATCTGCATATCTAAGAAGTTTTACATGGGGGCAGCAGCTAGGAAAGCTAGGTGCCAATTTATGTGCAGGCCCTGTAATGTGATGATGTGTCCTGACACATGCTTCGAGATTTTTCGCATTACAAGGACATCAAGCATGTAGATGTTCCTCCATTTAGGCTTTCTAATGGTTATAGAGCTCAGTAGTATGACAAGCTTGCAAAAACACTCAGTCTCAATTTTTTGGCAGCAAGTACATAGCTCTAGACTTGAACTTTCGACGCCTCGACACATGGAACATTGCATCATATGCTATAATTTTTCTTTGCACATCTTTTGAGCTTCATTGTTGTAGAGTACTAGGTTAGTATGTACTGAATGTATGGATACTTGTTTCATTAAAAAGCATGAAGTATTGCAAAAGATATGAAGAAAATTGTTATGCAGCTCTCATACTTTGCTACACATATTGTGGAACCAATGCAAGAAACCTGGTGTAAATACTGACACCAAAATTTTGAGATGCTATAACTCAGGGTGCACAAGTCTAAATGTAATATGTAAAGTGCTATAGGCTCCACACATCATGAGGTAGCTTACCAAAATTCGGCAACCCCAGAAAAGTTGTACTTTCCAAGATATGGGCCGTCCAAGATTGTACCTTTTTGTTGCGCACAAGTGTGTTTGCACCCAAGGTACAAAAGGTACAAAATATTGGTGCAAAAATTAAGTTTTTTACATGAGCAGGTAGCTTATTCAAAGAGCAACCTACACATAGATGGTGTGAGTGCATCAGATAAGGGATGAATTTAATATGACCATCCAAAAAAAGGCTCTTATGGTGTCAAAATTGGTTTAATAAGCAGTAAACCTAGTGTTAAAGGAAGCATTGAATTTTTGGGACATCTTGTCAATAAGCAAGGCATCAGTGTAAACCTCAGGAAAGTCCACACCATAAGGGACTGGCCAACACCAAAATTGATCTTTGAAGGTAGATCCTTTCTCGAGATGGCTAACTACTACATAAGATTTGTCGACTGACCTCACTAAGAAAGACATAATATATGTGTGGGGGGAAGAACAGCAAGCTGCCTTCCAAACTCTTAAGATGCTCTCGTTCCGCCCCTATTCTCTCTGTGTATGAGTGTAGTAAACCTGTGCAAGTGGTGACTGACGCTTCTGACTTTGCCATGGATGCTATTTTGTTACAACCTGCTGACAAAACCGATAGCAAGCAGTGCCAATGGGCATGATTCTATACTGAAAGGAATGGATAAATTCATAAATTGATTATCTTCATACCCACCACAGTTAAGTAACTGCACTCAAAGGTGCAAGACAATTTTACAATCATATAGTATGCCAACATGGGCTACCCTCTAAATTACCTTGGATAGAGTCTTACAATCCACTTCTAAGCTCCAGGGAGCTTTAGTGGAGTTAATAGGATTCAAACAGCTACTCAGGGATAGCTAACTACTGTAGTGAAACAGATAGATAAAGTACTTAGTGAAATATAATACTTTATCTATTCAAGACAAGGATCTTTGAACACAAGTGGTAGCTTCTTGAAAGAGAGATGGCTTCTTGAAAGTTAATATATTTCTGGATTTTGGCAAGTACAAGAGTGATTCTGGAATGTCTTTCTATGTTCTAGCTCTTGTTTATATACTTGCTACATAAGTAATTTCTAGGAAGGTGTATGTTGATGTGTTGGCACCCAACACATCCCAAAACTTGCCACCTCTTTCTAGAATAATGTACACATGTCCTTTTGACCTAAAAATGGCACATCTGACTTTTGCCACATGGAGTTCTTCTAGGTCTTTCCTCTAACTTCGAAAATGCCTTAGAAGGTTCAAAGGACATGAACCAAGTCACTAGAGTACCTATTCACACTTGAATCCACACAATACTACTCCAAATATATTCAAAAGCATTAAAATATATGCCAACTAATATATTATAACTCAA
Source organism: Mesotaenium endlicherianum (assembly GCA_009602735.1). Taxonomy (NCBI): domain Eukaryota; kingdom Viridiplantae; phylum Streptophyta; class Zygnematophyceae; order Zygnematales; family Mesotaeniaceae; genus Mesotaenium; species Mesotaenium endlicherianum. The sequence goes on from WELA01002985.1 coordinate 366,211, forward strand.
ATCACTACATCACCCCCCCGATAGAAAAAGCGACGTCTCGGCGCGTCAAGTCAGGTCTTACACATGTGGAGCAAACTAGTCAACAGCTTCAAGTCAGATGCCACACATGTGAAGAGGATTAGTCCAAGGCGCCAAGTCAGGTGCTACACATGTGAGGTAGACTAGGCAAGGTCGTGGGTGGTGTGACCTTATTGGCTAGCCTACTCCTTAATGANGGCTAGCCTGCTCCTTGATGATGAAGAAAATTGTACAAGTTGGCCCAGAATTTGCCACAAATTCAAAAATTCATAGGATCCACAGAACTGCTCCAAATCTAAAAATATGAGTGCCAGACGGACCGCATCAAAGAACTTTACCGAGTCACCAAATTTGAGAGCATTCTAATCTCTGGAGTGTCGTTGAGAGCTGAGAGAGTAGACACTCCTCCAAATCTGTGCAGAAACTTCTGAAAATCATAAGTCCTTCTATGCTTCTCCAAATTCTGCAAACTAAGTCTCAAACTAGGCGCTGTAAGATGTTCTACTAGAGTCTTGAGTTTCAGAGCATTCCAAGTTCAGGGGAGGGTACAATGTCAGCAGGCATATTCTGCCCTAACAATGCCTGCAGCCTGACCCCCTTCTACTTAGAGCATCATATCTCTCTCACCAGTGCTCCAAATTGAGCAAACTTGGACTCTAAATGACCGGCTACTCATGGAATACAGCCAGATAAATTTTCAGAATTTATTATGCAGAGACCTATCACCAGTAGCAGTTTTGGTTTTCTGTTCAGAAACTGCGAGAAGAGAAGAGTGTCTCATGTTAATTTTTCCTCTTTCTTGTTCTTGCAGGCTGCCTCCATGGGGTCTTCTGCTGCTTCTTGATGGTGGTAGGCTGCCTCCCTGAAGTCTTCGGGCTTCTAGTAGAGAGACTTGGGGCTGGTCCTAGATGGGGGTTGGCGGCATGGAAGCGCTTCAACCTTCTCTGAACTTTGTCAAGGTAGTGCGCCGCCACCCAACTCTTCTCCGAATCTGGATATCCTTTCCACTTGATCAAGTATTGCTGCTGTCTCCTGAAATTTCTCATAGCCACTATGTCTTCCACTTCGTACTCCAAATGATCATCCACTATTGTTGGGGCTGGTGGGGTTGTCACACGTCCTGGGAACTTGTTGTCGGGTTGCACATATGGCTTGAAGAGGGAAGCGTGGAATACGGGGTCGATGTGCATAGTCTGGGGAAGTTCTAGCTTGAAAGCAACGGGGTTGACTTGCTGGATAATCTTGAAGGGTCCCAAATACTTGGGAGAGAACTTGATGCCGGCAGGCCTGTTGTTCAGGGAAATATTCTTGGATGATAGTAACACGTTGTCACCCACTCTGTACGTAATTTCTCTTCTGGATCTGTTCGCCACTCTTGCTTGAGCATCTTGCGCGTGTTGTAGAGCTTTCTTCGCTGCTGTAAGGGCTGCTTCTAATGTCTCCATAAAATCTGTGGCTGCAAGTACTTCATCATGGCCAGCCGTGAAGCTCAGCGGCGTGGTCGGATGGAAGCCATAATTGAGGAAGAATGGAGACTCTTGGGTTGAGGCTTGCATAGTGGTTGTAGGCAAACTCCAAGGGGGTCAAGTACATGTCCCAGTCTTGCTCCAGGATAGACACGTAGGCTTTTAGAGAGGTCTTTAGGGTACGATTCATACGCTTGGTTTGCCCATCTGATTGTGGGTGGTAGGCAGTAGACATATCCAGCGATGTACCCAAGTTCTTGAAGAGATTTTTCCAGAAATGGCTTGTGAATCTTGGATCTCTATCCGACACAATTCTTGATGGTAGTCCATGGAGTCGGAAGATGTTGTCAAAGATGAGTCTTGCAAGTTGTGGTGCTGTAGCCTTAGTCGTCGTGGGAATAAAATGAGCCATCTTGGTAAGTCTGTCCACCACCGTGAGTATTGCATTATGGCCTCGAGGTGTCACGGGCAAGTCCACGATAAGGTCCATTGAGATGTCCGTCCATTGTCTTTCGGGGATTGGTAGTGGTTGGAGGAGTCCTCCCGCCTTTTGCGATGATGGCTTGATTCTTTGGCATGTGTCACAGCTCCTGCAGTACTCCTTGACTTGCTTAGACATGCCTGGCCAACAATAAGTCCTAGCTAGAACGCCCGTGGTCTTTAGGATTCCAAAGTGTCCTCCAAGAGGGTTGTCGTGTGCTTCTCGTAGAAGCAAGAGTCGGAGGTCTAAGTCATTAGGAACACATCTCTGGCCCGTGTCTTGCCTCACCCAATAATTGCCTTCTTGCTTCTTGTATGGGTTCAAGACTGCTTCTCCGTTCTTATAGTAAGGGTCTCTTTCGTAGGCGGCTGAAAATCGAGCCTCCAGATCTGTCTTCAGGGATGTCATCTCTGCGTTTAATTGCAGTCTTGAGAGGGGGTCAGCCGGGTTTGTCTTGCCGGGCTGGTACTGAATCGTGATGTTGTATTGTTGCAAGTATCCGCTCCATCTTGCTTGTCTCCTTGAGAGATACGGCTGCGTCTGGAGGTGCTTTAACGCCTCGTGGTCCGTGGTGACCAGTACTTTGCGTCCTTCAACGTAGCAGCGCCAAACCTTCAAGGCATGTACAATCGCCAATGCCTCTCGCTCCGTGGTTGTATAATTTTGCTCGGCCGGATTTAGCTTCCTTGACTCGTAGGCGATGGGCTGCAGTCCCTTGCCTTGGTCTTGAAGCAGGATTGCTCCTATTGCATAGGAAGATGCATCGGTGATGACGTGGAAGGGCCAATCTGGGTTTGGACTTGGGAGTGTGAGCACCGGGGATGTGGTCAATCTTCGCTTTAACTCTTGAAATGCCTCTTCCTCTTTCTCGGTCCATGTATATAGCCTGTCCTTCTTGAGTAGATCTGTCAGGGGGGCTGCTATGTGCGAGAAGCTATAGATGAATCTCTTGTACCAATTGGCAAATCCCAAGAATGATTGGAGTTCTTTCTTCGTCGTAAGGGTTGGCCATTCCTCCACCACCGTGGTCTTCTTGGGGTCCATCTTGATGCCATCAGCAGTCACGTGGAGACCTAGGAACTCCACTTCTTGTTTGGCAAACTCGCACTTTGACTCCTTCGCAAATAGCTTGTTTTGCTTCAATACTTCAAGGACTTCTTTCAAGTGTCTCGCATGCTCTTCAAGGGTCTTGCTGTAGATAAGGATGTCATCGATGAATACCACCACAAATCTGTCCAACATGGGCTGAAATATGGTGTTCATCATAGTCATGAAAGTTGCTGGCGCGTTGGTGAGTCCAAATGGCAGGACCATGAACTCAAAATGTCCATATCTTGTCCTGAATGCCGTCTTCTCTATGTCCGGTTCTGCGATGCGAATCTGGTGGTAGCCGCTCCGTAAGTCAATCTTCGTGAAGTACTTGGCTCCAACCAGCCGGTCCATGAGCTCATCCATGCGCGGCAGCGGGTATCGATTCTTGATGGTGATCTTGTTGAGGGCGCGATAGTCCACACACATCCTCAAGGTACCATCTTTCTTCTTGACAAATAGCACCGGGGCTCCAAATGGCGACTTGCTAGGTCGAATGAAGCCATGCTCCAGTAGCTCCTTGATTTGCTTCTTGACTTCGTCTAGCTCCGTGTATGACATTTTGAACGTAGGCCGAGAGATGGGCTTGCTTCCGGGCTCCAACTCTATCTTGTGGTCTACGAATCTTTTGGGGGGTAGGCCCTTGGGCAATTCCGGGGAGAACACTTCTTTGTAGTCCTCAAAGACTTCTTGTATCTCCTTGGGAACGGGACTGCCTTCTTGACTCTCGATGTCTTTCTTGATGTCTTTTGGCGTGATCAAGGCCAAAAGAAGCTCGTGTCCCTTCCTCACAAGTCTCTTGAGTTGGAGGGCGGACAATAGTATCTCGTGTGCCGGCTTCTGGATGTCTTGGGTCTGGATATTCTGGATTGCGCGCAAAATACAGATTCTTGAAGTGATGTCATTCTTGATCTTGATAGTACCGGTCCTCCAATCAACTTGGGGGTTGTGCTTGGTCAACCAAGGCGTCCCTAGGATGACGTCGTACTTGCCCAATTGCATGGGGGAGAACACTACTCTATCCCTGAAGGACTTGATAGAGAGTGCCAAGGGGTACGTCTTCTTGGAAGGGGTAGTATACGAGAATCCATCGGCCATCATAATCTCCTCGTCGTGGTCAAGAGTTTGCAAAGTAATACCGTGCTTGGTGGCAATATCTGCAGCGATGAAGTTGCCTTGAGCTCCGCTATCCACCAAGATGTGGACCTTCTCTCCTCCAAGGTAACCTCTCAAAGTCATCGGGGCTGGAATGTTGTCTTCAACGGGGGTCTCCACCTCACTTGGCTTGTTGCCTTCTCGTGAAGTGGGTCTTGGGGTGGTAGGCTCCTGGCCTACCGGCGCTGTCCGTTTTTTGACAACTTTTTGGGGCATAAAGTGCACGATGTCCCTTTTCCTTGCAATAAAAGCATAGTCCAGCCGTCATGAGAGCTTCTTTTTCAGCTGGGGAGAGTCTTGCTTTCACTCCTTGCTGGTTTCTTGCATCATAAGTGTCATTGGAGGGTCTTCCACTCTTCCGGGCAGCCGCGGGGTCCCTTTTAATAACTCCGATTTCCATGGGTGTGGGTCCAGATTCGGATGTGGAAGGGGCTGCGTACACCCGCGTCGCAAAAACCCGTGAAGATGAAGGCACGGAGTGCTTGAAATCCAAGGTATCGACCTTTTGGGCCACTTCAATGATCTTTGAGAAGTCCGTCAAGTCGCGTAAGTCCATTTCCTTTGCCACCTTGGGTTTGAGGCCAAAGATGTAGCGGTCAATCTTCTCCTCGAGAGACATGTTGGGGATCTCAAGAGTGAGGGCGTGAAATCTGGATGTATACTCTTGAACGGACGTCGTTTGCTTGAGATGGTGGAGCTTTCCTCGGGCAATTTTCTCCGCATTAATGGGCATGAACTGCTTCTTGAGGGCCTCACGAAAATCTGCCCATCTTGCATATGATGGTGGGGGCTCTTGGCCAAGCATGGGGTGCGCCATAGCTTGATATATAGCCGCTTGATAGTTACGCCACCATGATGTTGCTGCTCCTCTAAGTAAGGTAACGGCAAAGGGAACGTAGTCCTCCTCGGGTACTTCAAGGAACGCGAGGTACGTCTCCACTTGGTAGAGCCATAAATTCAGGTTGGCACCTTTCTCGGGGTTGAAAGTGTCTGGTTTGCCGGGCTTGCTCTCATTGGCTCTTGTGGAGGCGCTTGCAAGGGGCTGAATTTTGAGCATTGCTTGCAATAGGGGCAACCATGGCAGCCATAGCTTCTCTTCACGCTTGCACGGTTGCTTCATAGGTGGCCAAGCCCACTTGATTGTGGACGGTCATTAGGAAGGCTGCCCACTCATTGGCGGGAACTCCTTGTGGTGGGGTTAACTTTGCTATTGCGGCTGCCACGGGATTTGACGGTGCTCCTCCTTGTGGTGCTTCTTGTTGTCGCAGATTTCCTTGAATAGGCTCTCCCATCGGCGCTGGAGGAGGGTGTGCTCCTCCTTGTGGTGCTTCTTGTTGTTGCAGATTTTCTTGAGCAGGCTCTCCCATCGGCGCTGGAGGAGGGTCTCTTGGAGAGGAAGGGCCCCCTTCGAAAGCTTGCTGTTGGTCTTGAGGATCGGCCATCTTCTTGTGCTACCAAAGTGCCTAGCTCCGATACCACTGTAGTGAAACAGATAGATAAAGTACTTAGTAAAACAGAATACTTTATCTATTCAAGACAAGGATCTTTGAACACAAGTGGTAGCTTCTTGAAAGAGAGATGGCTTCTTGAAAGTTAATATATTTCTGGATTTTGGCAAGTACAAGAGTGATTCTGGAATGTCTTTCTATGTTCTAGCTCTTGTTTATATACTTGCTACATAAGTAATTTCTAGGAAGGTGTATGTTGATGTGTTGGCACCCAACACATCCCAAAACTTGCCACCTCTTTCTAGAATAATGTACACATGTCCTTTTGACCTAAAAATGGCATATTTGACTTTCGCCACGTGGAGTTCTTCTAGGTCTTTCCTCTAACTTCGAAAATGCCTTAGAAGGTTCAAAGGACATGAACCAAGTCACTAGAGTACCTATTCACACTTGAATCCACACAATACTTCTCCAATTATATTTGGAAACATCAAAATATATGCAAACTAATATATAATAACTCAAATCACTACAACCACCCTCAAACCAATGGGCAAATTGAGAGAACTAATAGAGTCCTCCAGGAAGTGTTGAGAGCCTCATATATAATAAAAAAGAGAAATTGGGATGAATTGTTGCTTCAGATTCAGTTTGCCGTGAAGAGCGGTGTTCATGCGTCGACTAGAAAGACCTCGTTTGATCTCAGCCTAGGTAGAGCCTCTAGTTCACCTTCAATATGTAAATAACCTAGGGGAGTATTTGACACAGCCCGAGGGAATTGACAATCCTGTGTCTCTTCAGTTGACCTAAGAGTTTGCTGACTTTCAGTTTGAAGTCTAGCAAGTTTTGTATAAGACACAAGAAATTAACCAAATAATAATTATTAATATACAAACCACCACCGTCGAGAGCTGACAGGGTCTAAGGGGGACGTGGTCAAACTGCATTCTAAATACCTGTACCTCCCTAGGATGGTCAAGAAATAGCTTGGTCCTGTGATTCCTGTCTGGATCGGTCCAAATTTGGTGGTACACCGAGTCGGTCATAATTTTTACAAATAGAACATGTCAGCGGAATATAAGGGTTAATTTTGTATCTTTCTTGGAATCCTACATCAAGGGAGATACATTGTTCAAATGTTTGTTACCTGTCCAACCGGGACCGCGAGCCGTCCGTAATGGTGACGGCGCTTTGAAACGGTTACACTTTCGGGAAGGTGCTGCTAACTCTTTATTGTCATTTCAATAGACATGTGAAGGTGACAAGAGGCCTTGTCTTTATTTAATTTGGAGGAAAAAGTGATAGTTCGTGACAGTCGTGACAGGTAGCCTACCTCCATCAATTGGAGGGAGCGTGACAGGCCCTCAAGGGTAGTGAGTTTTTTAATGCATTTTAAGCGATTCTTACACCTATTTATTCACATATTCACTTGCTCATTTAAACTCTCGATTGCAATTCTCTCTCAAGTCTGCTTGACTTGCACAAGGTATACCAGGAGCCACGACTGTCATAACCAATGTCTTCTTGATCAAATACGTGATGATGAATGTGCTATTCCCTTGCTCTATCGCATTCCAAATATTGCTTGACTACACTAATTTGGGCTGTGAGGTGTATGAGCAGGAATCAGGACAACCACACAAAATGACAAAATTAAGAAGCGGAACGCGGAGGAGGTGCAAAGGTTCTACAACATCATGTTGAGAGACATAGAGGATACTTCTATTCTTGGGCGAGAAGCGGAACGTATTTGTCAACAATGCAATGTTGAGGCAAACAAGATACTGGAGCAGAAAAAGGAAGGAAGAGGAGGGGGAGAGACTCAAAAAGGTTGAGTAGGGAAGACTCAAGAAGATGCGAGATGATGCTGCTGCACTGGAGAGGCTGAGAAAGGCAGAGGAAGAACAGCGAAGGATGTGGGAGAGGTATAGGTACAACGAACACAGTGTTGGACAAGAACTTTGAGATCTTGACGGAGGCATTTAAGGCTGCTAAAATCATGAAGAAGATTATACAGCAGGACATCTTGCCAATGTTGAATGTAGGCAGCAGGGAGTTCAGGGTCAACCTAAAATGCAGCAGCCGGCTGCAGAAGAACAGGCAAAAAGATGAGGAGTACAGAGCAAGAGGGAGCTGCTTCTGACTCCAATGGTGAAGTATATTTTCTTGGTCAGAGGACCTCAAATGTAGTAAGCAGGAAACCAAGAAGGATGGCAGACAAGGAGTCTCGTAGCAGAGGGAGCTGAGAGGAGCTCGAGGTCACCTGCTAGGGCTGAAGCCTCCACCAATGGAGAGGGTCATGTAACATTTAAAAGCTCCACAAGAGTGAGTGTTAAGCCTGTGAGGTTGGACACAGTCGAGTAAAGCAAGCTAATTGACGACTTGGCAGAGGAGAATGTGAAGTATAGGGTTGCAGACATGGTTGATGACTTAGAGACCAACGACCTATAAGGCATCCATGAAGATTGATACAGCAAAGAAGTGGAGGTAAGCTTTGGCAGGGAGATGAAGTCATTGGAGAATGATCACACTTGGGACTTGGAGGATTTGCAACTTGGTAAGAAGTTTGTAGGATATTTAAATCCATAAGGGAAAATTATGGACTTGTGGATAGATAGAAGATAAGGCATGTGGCAAAATGATAGTCACCAACAGAGGGAGAAGATTATCATGAGATCTTTGCCCCCATTGACTACCACTATACCGACAGTGTGAGAAAATGTGAAGATGCATCAAGTGGATGTGAAGGAAACTTTCTTGAACAAATATTCAAAGAAGGAGGTGTACATGGAGCAGCCTGGATTTGTTGATGTTAGGTTCCTCAAAATGATACAAGAGGTCTCGTTAAAAAATGCAAGGACCCAGCCATGAGATTGGAAACTACACCTTCTGAGCATAACTTTTACCAACAACAACAATCTACAGGCCTCTTCCAGGCACACCTTGTTCAAGATGATGTACGATAGACAGTCCCTCTACCTCGCATCATTAGCACTTGCCACTTAGAGACGTAAGTGGAATGAAAGGACCAAGAATAGCAAGGACGCTCCTTATTCACCATCAGATCCAAAAAAATACTAAGTGCATCTTACAGGCTTTGGCACAGCAGGCAAAGTATGTAAACAAAACCAGATGGAAATTTTCTTTTAGGTGGGGGACGTAATGACGCTGAACTGCAAAAATATTGTGACTGAAGCTCGTCGATGACTTTCAAAAACTAAGAAGATCGTCGACAAATTGAGACCTTTTGCACAAGTTGATCAATTTTGCTTCATGATTTGACTGACTGATAATGTGAAAACTTATATAAATGGATCAGTGGAGCGTTGTCCCATGTGGGCACTTGGAGATGGAATTAGTCAAAATCGTTCCACTTTTTTGTCCCACCCAAGTTGACTTATAATAAGTTCTCATAGCTTTTAACATATGTTGATTTGGGTTGTGTCATGACTTGCACAATTAAGGATGTGCCATTTAATTTCCTTTCTAGCAAATTGAGATGTACAAAAAAGCTTTGGGTTGTGCATGAAGCATCTACAGCAAGCAAATGCCTCTGCAAACACGGGAGACGGTGCTATTGTAGAAATTTAAGGCCTCTTTTCAATGGCCAAACGAGATCAATACATCCAAATAAAACATACGACACTGTATCAAAAAGCACTTAAACCAATTGATTGCAAGTATGGACTGGCTTACAATGGTAATCAGGCGCTTGATATTTAACTGAATTGTAGAAAGAACTTAATTTGTACAGTGAGGTTCATTCTTTATCCGCTACTCTGCTTTTGAGTAGACTTGAAATTCTAAAAAGTAATGGGAATCCTCAAACGACTCGTCATGGCCAGTTCCTGCGTTCGAAGGTGTAAAAGTCTGTGAAATTTTGTAAGCACTCGAATGGCTTATTTGATTGTAAACCATTTGGAACCATAGTGGTGCAAAATATGTTGCCCACTTATGGTTGATCACAACTCACATTGTTGTCTACAATGAACATTCTTTGATCCCTCAAACAACGCTAATATATTTTTATTTTTGCCTTCATCCATATGGGGTATTTAGCTCCCTCCCAAGTTTGGACGCGCACTGCGACACTTTGTTTTGCGCCCAAAACTCATTTTTTTCTTTTTTTGCCTTGTTTCAGCCCTAAAGGTTGCGAAAAATACCAATGGGACAGGACCCTTTGACAATTTGCAAATATCAAAAGAAAAAACACAAGATTTTGAAAAATTGCGGTCACTTCGCACCCCATGCCTAAGACCACACTAGGCCCCTATACGCCAAGACTCAAAAGTGATGTGTGGCTTGGCCGTATAAGTCTTTTGTAATCCTTACCGAAGAGCCACTTGCTTGTGGGCGAGGTAGAACATTATTTGCCTGCAAAGAAAGGCATACCATACCGCCCTCTTTTTTGGTGTCAGAATGGCAAAAAAAGTTGTCAAAATGGAACAATGTGTGTCATTACAATGACGTCTCCTAATTCCTTATCATTCTTTTTTTTTCATCCATTGTATTGGTGCATTTTGTAGCAAAAATCTTCGCCTGCAATAACTTTTCTTTGTCGAACGAGCAATTCCAAATTGTTCCCAGAGGTTCCCAACCATTCTTTACAATTTGTTATGAGACTTAATCTTGGTGGCGCAACATTGACTTCTACTTGAAAAATATACGCCACTCCTCTTGACGGTCAAGAATATGTGGTGACATGCTTTCTCACAAGCGGACGTCTTGCCGTCTCATGAGAGGGTGATACGGAACGGCGAGCAACTTTTTGTATTTGTTTTGCTTTGTTGTGCGTTTATCATCACAAGTACCATTTTTGTTAGCCGCAATGGTCGGCATGTCTCAGAGAGAAGAAAATGCATGTATGTGTCCCCCATTAGCCGGCATCGCTTTGGAAAACCGATTTTCGTCGAATTGGTACTATTCCCAAACTTCTTGATGACGACGGTTAAGTGCTTCTTGGGGAAGGGGTTGGGAAAGTTCTAACTGAATGTCCCCCAATTAAGTGGCGCTAATGGGTGGAGGCTGTACGTCGCCTATCTATTTGCGGTATAATAGTCGCGACTTTCCATCGAAGACGTGAATCATCGAGCTGACTGTGGCCGACCCGGGCCTTTGACTTCAGCGGATCATAGTCCCGGGATATTGTCTTTGCTCGAGCATTCCGCAACAGCCACAGATATCTCCGTGGATCTGGAGCTTCTGCTTGAAACTGGACCGTTGCAGAAGAGCCGGCCACCATCTCCTCAGCCTCATAGCAGCACAACTTCAAGCATGTAGCATGTGTCTCCTTGTGCCAAGTCGAGGAAATACCGAGGTCGCACAGCAGTCATATCGATCATGCAGGTTGCACTTAGCTTTGAGTCGACAGTCTCTAGGTAAAGTGGATGCTGTAGTGGTCCCATGCATAAGCAATGTTGAATTGTCTGCTTTAAATGCTGACACAGCTCAACGAGTCCGACTCATAAAAGATGGTCGAAAGACAGATATCTAAGAGATATTTCACTACAGCCACGCCTTAAGTTACAAACTTTGGCATATTTGCAATATACTGAGATCCACTTGCACTATATATTGCCAGAACCAAAAACTAGATCTAAAGCCTATGCCCTAACGTAGATAGTGGATTGTCAACATGTCGTTGTGTGGACGACATTACCGTAATAAATTCAAAGTTTCATGCTAGACACAGCTTGAGGGATTGCTACACGCTTCTAATTGGGTATCCTAGCTGGCACTTCGAGCAGATCTCAAGTTGGGCTATCGCGTGCCCTTGCCCTTGCAGGTGTCAAGCTATGTGCCCGGGTCTAACAATCACTTTGTGACGACGATATCCTGCATCGATATCCTGCTGCTTTTACATTTTGAAAATGACGTTAGGGAAGTTGCCGTTGAAGAATGCTCTAGTGGTGGCTCAAAAGTGGGCAGCGCCGTGTTCAACGTACCTCCATATCAAGTGCCTAGAAAGCAACCATCCTCGAATATAGGAGTAAAACTCAAGGACTTGTACTTACACCTGTAGTTTGCTCAATAAAGACAAGTAGCCTTACTCTCAACAAGCGCAGGCCTGCTGAGGTTCAAACATGCAAAGAAGAGACTCGCCTAATATATGACATGACAGCTTGAATGCTTTGTAGCCAGAGCTGGTGTAACTGGCACTCAGGGCTTGAAGTTTTCCTTCAAGAATCGTATTGAGGTTGTTGGCAAACTTAGGTGCTGCTAGCTCTTTATAGATGCACGGCCAGTTATGTACTAATTTTTACTCTTGAGTTCTCATAAAGAGCCGTCCTATGGACTAGTGAACAAACCATCTGCAGTAAAAACATACTTCAGCATCTAATAGTATACATCCATTATTTGTTCTTATAAGTGAGCTCCATGCTTTACGTGAAGAATGCTGAAGGCATGAAACGGGAGCAGAAGAGCAGCCATAAGTCATGGCTCACTCGCTTCCTACAAGAAAATCAGAGGAAGAGGGATTCAGCTTACAGTTCTGCTCGTACAACATTCACATCTGGAAGTAGACTACCTAGCCTTGGGTCCACTTTGGATAGTTCTTTCACCACTACAGAGACGTCTTCTGTCAACACTGATGAAGCAGCATCACTGGGAAGCGCGCACAAAGTTCTTCCTTTGGAGATGAGATACAAGTACAGCTGGGGGCCGAAGGTGAGGGTCTTATGTTGCTATACTGCCCAATATGCCCTTTCTATGTTATGAGTGAAGGCTAACACTTCATATGTAAAGCACTTTACTTATTCTTGTGAAAGTGCCCCGATGGTCTCAGACACGAAGCTCTTTTATTGCAGTACTTTACCGTTCTGTACGCTTTAGGAGGGTCCAACATGCGATTTTATTTGTTATCTCTACGTATACTTTGTAACGTTATGCAGAATGCACTTGTTCTTAATAAAGGTGTTCAAATATACATTCTAGCTTGTTTCAGACATGTTGGAGCCCTTCTCTGACCTATCCTTTACCTTGTGATCAGTAGTTCCCCCAAGCTCCCACTTTCAGCAAATTGACTTCATATTGAAATTGGCAGGGGATCTTAACAAGACGACATGTTTGTGGGAAGTGGAACAACATGGAGGATTTCACCATTCTCAACACAATTGGCAGTGGAAGGTAGGTTGGTCATGCTTGCTGACCCAGTACGTAAAGATTGGCTTGATGGTGGGCATGGTGATAGTGTTGGCTCCTGTGCATAAATGACAAAGGGGACTTGTTTTGGTTGTTGTTTGGAAACAAATTTGAAGGCAAATTTCAGTGAAGAAGTTAGCACAAAGTAAGCCTCAAGGAAGATCATGATGATCAACACTACAATGTCTGAAGTGACATAAACTCAGCAGCATGCGTTAAAAGTTGAGCTTCAGAACACGAGGCAATCTCATCTCCCACCTCACATACAGAATAGCAGTCTTTGAATCTTCAGTAATACTAGCTTCTGATGCTTCACAACTCATGGTTGAGTTTCTTTGGGGCTGATGTTACAGCTGGCTTGAAGTAAATGTAATCTGCAGGCTTTGTTTGGAAGGTCAAAGGCAAGAGTTTTGCAGATTTTTATGCAGTTTATTGAGCTGCCATTGTTGTTAGCTTTGAGGCCCCCAACCTCGTGACCACAAGCAGAATCCAGCAGCTGATATTGCTCTTCTGAAGCATTCTGAGAAGCACAAGCAGGAGCTTGAAGGGGGGGTGGGTGAATCAATTCTCGCTTTGGAAATATTCGGCCTTTGACAGCCAGGACCAATTGTAGGAACTGGGAATTTTAGAGAAGAAAAAAGTAGAATTACAAGCTAAAGATACTGTGTGTTTCCTGCCTCTCCTGTATTTTCTCCGCAGGAGCTGCTCGGTGCTTTCTGTGAGGGACAGGAAGACAATGGCTACATATGCAATCAAAGCTTACGACAAGTCACAGGTGGACAGCACCCTTGCCTGTCATATTCGACGTGAAGCTTCGCTCGTGCTCGACATAAGGTACTCCTACATGTGCATTCTTTGTTGCATTTTGGAATGAGGGTCTTTGACATGGGCATTCTAGTTCAATGTTGAATGAGGAATGGGTTGCCACGCTCTGTCTTGCTCCTGAGGCGTTGTAATATATGTGCGTCTTTTTTTCAGCAAGTAATGACCCAGTAGATAAGATGTTTTCTTGCCCCTACCCAAGCCACTTTGCAAGAACTGGTTCAGGATAGGTGAAACAATGATGGAGGTTGAGTGACTCCTGGCACCTAGATTTTGTCAAGAGCAAGAGCTTTTTGATTAAGATGAAAATACCACCATCAAAACAATCAAATTGCCCTATTCTGCTTCCGGCCTCAAGAGTCGAGCATTAGCTGATGATATCACAGAAGTACTGATTTCTGTGCTATGTTTTCCAGATAAGCATTGGCGCAAAAGTATGATGGTATTCTTTTCCGACGTGTATCTGCCCACCAGATTTTACCACCACTAGTAAAAGACTGAAATCTGACTTCACTTCATTGGCTGTCAAGTGACCTCTCCCTCCTGGCAGGGAAGACACAATTTGCGGGGTGTATGGTGCGTTTGAAGACAGTAAGGGAGTATACATTGTGATGGATCTGTGCGCCCAAGGAGACCTCATGACAGTCATCACCCAGTATAACTGGGACCTCACAGAGGAGGTGGCTGCACTTTCAGTAAGCTTCTTCTCACTGCACTTTTGCACGCACACCTGTCAGGCCTTTCATAAAATTGTTTTGCATACACTAAATTCCAGATTCAACTTGATGTCAAGAAGATACCGTGACCAAGGCGGCAGCTGTTTGTCTATGGCCTCTCCTTTGAAGTTCACAGAGAGCAAGACTGATGATCTCTTTTTCTCCTCCCGTCTCGTTTCTTTTGGTACTAACAAAACGGCTAGATCTACTGGCATGGTTAATTACTGCATTCGTGATATTTTTTGTACCTGTGTCCCTCTTAGAGTGAGTCAGCAGTATGTTGAGTCTATCACCATTTCTACTGCACCTCAGCATCGTACCCTCTTACAGGCTTCAATGCGGCAAGCATTCCTGAAGTACGAGTTTTAGCCACTTGGTGATATTGGCAGGTGATATCTCCTCTCTTGCAAGCGCTCGTTGTCCTTCACTCCAAAGGCATCATCCACAGGTGTGACTCTTCTGCATACTTTTAAATGAGTGAATCTATTTCCCTCTCAGAGCACGCATTGCCTGAGCATACATGTCAAACAGTGTATTAGTATTCATATGAAGGTACGCGCACAACTAATGTACGAGGCACTATGATGCATGCAAGCATTATTGCATGAGCTGTATGCCTCTTCTCTTTTCTCTGTGAGCCTCCAGCACAGCTTCTAGCAATCCCTCTCTGCCATTTATTGATTTTAAAAGTGTGCAAAGTAAGGCACTTATTACACAAGAGCAGGCTGCAGCTCCATACTTGCAAAAGCCGTCAGCGTCAGATTGACTACACGTGCATTGAATTTGCAAATTCACAAGAGCCTTATTGAGGATGCAGCCGCCTGATAAAGGTTTGCCAGCAAGCCCTTGGCTCACAATCGGCAGCCACTTGCTTTACATCAAAGCAGCAATTCTGACATGTCTCCCTGCCACCTGGTACGCACTGATGACATCTGACACAAGCCGAACTCCTCTCTTGCTCCCCTCTATGCTGTGCTTGCAGGGACATCAAGCCAGAAAATTTGTTTGTCGACGCCAAGAGCAACGTCAAGCTGGGAGACTTTGGGCTGGCCATAAACCAGAGGAAGGACTCCCCCAGGTCGGTAGTGGGCACGTACGACTACATGGCGCCCGAGCTCTTCCTCACCTACTCTGCAAACAGCAGGAGGCGGGCTGGCGAGTCTGCCCACACATACAACGAGAAAGTTGACATCTGGTAGGCGGCACGCTCAGCTTCTCGCGTGCTTTGTTCGCTACTGTTAGTACACAGCTGCTACAGCATCCCAGCAGGTAGATGCTGGCACTGCTTTCTTTCACAAAGCAGTAATCGTTGTGCTTCTTCTTTCAAACCAGCACCAGTCTGGTCTAACGTGTTGGATGCCTCCTCCCTGCGCACGTGCAGGGCCTGCGGGGTGCTGGCGTACGAGCTCTGCTTTGGGCGCGCGCCCTTTGACGTGGAGAGGTACGGGTTTGATGAGGCCAAGAAGCACATCTTGAGCTCGCAGGTGCCCCTGGAGGGCCGCTGGAGGAAGCCTGTGTCTGTTGAGCTCATCAACTTCCTGGACTCGGTATGGCTTGCCACCCCTTTGGTTGCCCGCATGCGCCGTCTCTGCCTCTCTTGTCTGCTTTGCTGCTGCGGACAAATTGCTATCCCCGATCAGATGCTGCTCTTCGGCCAGGAATCAGCAGAAAGGTCATGTATGTCCTGCCATCAATACGGTAGCGAGAGACTGACCTCCATGGCCTCTGCAGTCCAGTTTCTTGTTGTGTTAATTGCTATGATCTTTGTTCCGCATATCAACGAATATAGTTACATACATGTATATGTATGTACTATACATGAAGTTTGTATACACACATATATAGGTATCCTGTGTGGTCTATCATTCAAAGTTAATCATACCCACATATATATTATATGTATAAATATATACAGTATATACATATCATACATAACATATATATACAATAGACTACATACGATACGAATACACATCTACAAATGTTTGCATACGTGCTTACTGTATATAGCTATACTCGTCCATGTAAATTTACACACATTTAGAACATACGTGTCTTGGATCTGTTGGTTTGTTGCGAAGCTCTCGTCCTAGCCTCCTCTTTTCTGCCAGCCTTTTGAGACTCACTCATTAGCCGTGCTAGTAGAAATCGGCGGTTCCGGTACCTTCCAGACTTCTCACAGGAAAGCGCCACGCAATGGCTGACACGAGTGACTAACACAACGAGTTTCTCACCCCCTCGTCCAAGTCCAGTCCATTTTCGCATTGTCTCTGCTCAAACTGATGACAGCGTCTGACTTGACTGGGTGGGTTGGGCGCAGACTCTGCACAAGGATCCCAAGTGCCGGCCCTCTGCCAGAGAGCTGCTGGATCACTGCTGGGTTCAGAAATATGCAACCTGCCACTGGCGGCGGCAGCAGCAGCAGCAGCCGTCCCCCAGAAAGTTCTCCTTCCGGACCCACTCAGTGAAGCCTACCCGAACTCCCCCAGTGGCCGTCTCCCTGCCGCTTTCGATGCAGTGCCAGATGGCAGAGCCACCTTCTGACGCTGAGTCAGGAGCGGATCAGGAGGCGCCGCCATCTGTGAAGGGTCACTGGGCGCCAGATGTGACTGGGTACCAGGGCCCGAGCTTCCTTGTAGAGGAGAGGAGGAAGGAGGAGAGCAGGAAGCGTGGGGGGCATTCGACGGGCGCTGGCAAGCACCAGGAGAAAAAAACATACGCGCCTTCACCTCTGAGGTACGAGAGCCCAAAGCAAGGGGGCGGTGATGCCAAGGGCCCTGCTAAGGATCCACCCGGCAAGCAGCTAAACCCCCATCAGCCTGGCAGTCCGCAGTGCAAGCCAAAGCTCCCTCATTCGCCCAAGGGACAGGTGGCGCACAATGGCAAAGCAACACCAGCGAGGGCCGGGCGCAAGAATGCACACAATCTTCTGAAGCTCGAAGCTCCGGAGAGGACCGGGCGGCAGGCACGGGAGATGGCCGCCGCCCAGTCTCGGTTAATCAGATTCCCGCAAGGCGAAAGCCCAAATGCGGGCAAACCGGCCGTCGGTCTGAACCTCCAGGCATGCTCGACCTTGGGCAAGAAGGCCAGGCAGCAGCCCCAGATGGCGACACCTGGAGGCACAGCGGCATCCCATTGTGGCGCAGGGCCCTCCATTCAGAAGAGAAGATCGCAGCAGACAGAGGCAGCGGCAGAGGACCAGAAGGAGGCAGGCAGCAGCTGCAGCAGCAGGCCAGAGAGGGCCAAGTGGAGCCTGCGCAGCGCACTCAAGACTGGCTTAGGCGGCTCCCTCAGGACGCTCCTGAAGCTGGAGGAGAGGAGAGACAGGCCAGGGGAGGGGCTGGTAGCAGCGGCAGTGGAGGGCGGCCTGGGCGGCAGGTCGCTGAGTAAGCTGCTCTGCGGGACTGGGCTGGGGGGCGGCACCTGCTTTGCTGGTGCCACACAGTTCCAGCAGATGACTCACAGCGCCCCGGTGTCTCCATCTGGCGGCGCCGACAATGATGATGTCATGGCCAATACGGCCGCCCAGAGTGCTGATGTCGGCATTGGGGCCCCTGCCCAGCACAAGTGGGAGGCCCCTTGCCCTGCCGGCAGCACGTCTGCGACTGCTGCAGCCGCAGAAGCTCCAGGAGTGCCACATGGCAGTGCGCAGACAGATGCCTCAGCCATGTCATTTGCGGACCTGGCAAGGGTGAAGTTGGATTCCCTCTGGAGCGCTGCTGAGCCAACAAGTGTCGCCATTGACGAGGCAGGGAGGGATTCACCAGAAGGCCCGCAGGGCTCTCTTGCTGACAAGGGCCGCTCGGACACTGCCGACCGCCCGTCTGAGCCCTCCACGCCCACAGCCTCCTCTAACTGGGGCCCTGGCCTGGCCTCTGAGAACTTCTTTGACCTCTCTCCTTTTCAGAGAATCTCACGCCTCCGCGATCCCGCCTCCGCTAGGACTGGCACCGCTGCTGGCGTCGATGGCAGCCCTGGAGCCCTGGGCCAGCCTGCCTCCCCGTGCCGTTCCACTCCCTCCAGCACTGGCAGTGGCAGTGGCTTTGGCAGCAGAATTGATGCTGAGACCTACTTTGGCGCACTCCGCTCGCCCGCAGTGACCCCCACTTCTACTGAGGGTCAGGACTCAGCTGGCGACAACGACGACGACGTGCGTGTCCGCGCTGACGGGAATGTGACACCTGTCGAGGAGGAGTCATTCGAGGGCATCCTTGCAGCCGCGGGGCTGAGGGCCAGAGTTGCCAGGAGGGCGCTGGCAGCGCGGGGGGGTCGTCGGGGCCAGCAGCAGCAGCAGGACGACTCGGAGGACGGCTCTGACTACACCCCCAGCCCGATCCGCACCCCCGTGAGCGTGCTGGGCGGCGCACGCGGCGTGGACCCGTCCAACATCGCCATGCTGAGGCTGTAAGCTTCTCCCTCCACCGTGGCTCTGATTTGTGTTGGGTTTAGGGTTCTAGAGGGTTCAAATAGGCCTTGGGAGCAGCTGCAGGGCTGACTGTGAGGCGGGATGCTTGTTTTGCTGTTTGGTCGGAATGGTGCCACTGCTGCAGAGAAGCAGGCACCTGTCGTAGTTGCCAGGAGACAATGAACGATCATGTATTCTTTCCACCTCATGGGCGAGGGGTAACGGTTCCAGTGACGACTGAATTACCAACAGTAGAGGCTGCCGTTTTGTCTCTAGAGCCTCCTTCACAACTGCTGGCTGTCAAGCACGCGTTCCTTTAAGACGCTCAGTCTGCAAGTGCGAGCTGTTCTGGATCTGAGTTTTAACGGCACGGGGAGCAGACATGGCAGAACGCTGACAAGTGGCTTTTA
Organism: Mesotaenium endlicherianum; assembly: GCA_009602735.1. Taxonomy (NCBI): domain Eukaryota; kingdom Viridiplantae; phylum Streptophyta; class Zygnematophyceae; order Zygnematales; family Mesotaeniaceae; genus Mesotaenium; species Mesotaenium endlicherianum. The sequence continues at coordinate 385,364 of WELA01002985.1, forward strand.
CTGCGTCTCCCTTCTGCAGGAACCTCTCCACGGGCAAGGATCACTCTGCACACGACGGGGCTTGGGTCACCTCCGCCCCGGCCAGTCCCCTCTCGAAGAAGAAAGCACAGCGTGCTCTCAGCACAGCTGGCTGTATTGGGGTTTCGAAGCTGTACTATGGCTCCAGCACGCAAACTTAGCTTCACGCAACCGCAGCCTGTCTCTGAAGTGGGCGGGAAAACGCGTTGCGTTGATGCTGAAGCAGAGGGCGGGATGCAATGGTGAATGAGTTGTGGGTAAGTGTCGAGCACCCTGGGCTCATGTGAGGAGCTGCATCGGGGAGTAAGCGAGTAGTGAGACGTAGAGGAGACGAGGGGGCTACATGTGAGTCACGAGCAAGGGGTGGAGAAGAAGGGGTTCTCCGCTCGCTATTGGTGATGCATGGGTCCATGAACTTTCAAAAATGATTTTTTTAGGCTAGTAGAAATTAACGAGTGTACAACAGCTGCATTTACGCGTACAACTGGCCATTTGGGTCCTAGTAAAGCGTGGAGCTCTCCAAGGTGAGGTCCAGAGCGTAGGTGGCCAGCGTCGGTATACGGTGTAGGTGTGTAATTGCGTGCACATGTTACTCTAGAGATGCACATTCTGCTCACTGCCTGCATACTGTAGCCTTATCAGCAGATCGTTATTGTAGAGAAAATAGATCATTATTGTAGAATAAGCGATTCATTATTGTAGATTCTAGGTCATTATTATGCAGTCAGAATCAACGTCTCAGCACTCAACAGGCGTACACGGCTGGACGTATACAATGCAAGAGCAATTCCTGCACCTTCTATTCTTGCATGTAAGGTAAATATAGTACCCAAAAGTATATGTCAAGATGTGAAAACCTATATTGCGAACAAACATCACACAAACTCGTCATGAATAATTTACGCACCATTGAGATTCATCTTATAGAAGGCTACAAACAATGCAGCACAGCAGTCATGAGTGCAGTAGTCAGTCTTTTTCAGAGCGTTATTACAACATTTTTTTGAAAAATGTCACGGAGCACACAAAGTTGGCCACTCTCCTTCGGAAAGTTGCCATATCACCCAAATTTATGCCTTACTTAGCTATGACTTTGGGACTAAAGCAACCACCTGGCTGACACTAGTGGGTGTGAGCCGCCAAAGGTGCTGAGCGCAAGCAACCACGGCATCCTCAATGTGAGAAAAATACTATCTCAAAGTAATCAACTAACTATAGCTACTTATGGAGCCAGGCAGTAGCTGCCTATCATTGCCAGCCACACATATTATCGGAAAAAAATAGCAGCACGCCTGTAAGCTAATAAAACAACCCATGCAGGACTAGGGGAGTCCTAAAATCTGCAGAAAGCGATTGTACAGCCCAGCTTCCGGAAACAACCAAATCCAATCCCGCTAACGTCACAAATGCTTTCCTAAACTTCTCGAGTGAATTGAAGCACCACCACGAACGAACTTGTTCTATTTTACACAGCTCCTACTATGACGCACACTGCACCAACAGCCAGAACAATACAACCCCCTAATATCACAGTTAAACCATTCTTCCATCTACATGCCTGTCCCCTACATCTTGAGTGTTCAGTATTGCTTCCCTTCCAATAGCAACCTCTAGCTCTCTTCAAAGAAGTGGACAATACTATCCTGCGAGGGCTAATGGGGGCCTCCTGCGATCACTTGTGCTCAAGAAGTACCACAGCGCAAGCAAGGCAAGCCAAATAATTGCTGGCACAGGCCACCCAGACACATCTCCCTTACACCTTTCCTGCCAGAGGGCGCATCCCGTCTCACATCAGGCAGTAGTGGAAGCGGAGACATCGCATTCCATGCTTATGTACCAAGGCCACGCACTAGACTTGCCAGATCGCCACCTGTAGCTCAAGCATGTCGCCAGGGGTATAATATAGGACGTGCCTCCCTACCTCCCCCTCCCCCC
>WELA01002985.1:387805-400118 GCA_009602735.1 Mesotaenium endlicherianum
CCCCCCCTCTTCCCCCCTTCCGGCTGAGTCTTGATTACATCTTCTGCTAAAAACACAGCTATACCACAGCCCCAAGATTGCCCCGTAAAGGAATACAGACACTCACCCACCACTGTACAACCATAAATACCCACGTCTATTGACTTTACGTCTATTAACTTAGACTGCTACAATCTCGTCCACCTTTCTCACTCCTCTCAAGAAAGAGGCTCTTCGCCTTCGCCACCCAGTTGCACCTGCCCCTGACCAGCACAGTTGATCAGAGAGCGGCACTTAAGAGCTGCCCCTGGACCTCCCTCGCAGTGAAGAGGACAGCACTCGCAGCCGCCGCGCACCCGAGCCCCCCTCCTCAAAGAGCCGAGTGCAGAACAGCTAGCACTTCCAGAGCTGCACCACATCCTCAGTGCACTCCAGGTTGCTCATCTCGTCATCCACGCTCCTGTAGCTCGCGCTGCGTGTCATGCAGCTCTCCAGAAAGGACTCCTCTTCAGCCCCGCCCTCGGCCGTCAGCTCACCCAGAGACGCCTCCAGCCACCCCCCAAAGCCAATCTTGCACACAGGGTGCAGCTCCAGGAAGTGGTGCTGCGCCTCGCCCCCCTCCTCTTGGCAGCTGCCGGTGCTGAGGGCGCCGCGCTCGTCCTCGTCGCTTGCCGTCAGCACGCTCTCCGCCGACGAGCACTGCGCGTTGCAGTTGCTGTGGTCCACCTGGTCCAGCATGTCCTCCACCGACAGCGCGCTCTCGGGCAGCCAGGTGGGGATGTGCCCATGGCTTTCCCCCGCCGCGGAGACCCTGTACAGAGCAGCCCTCGCCTCTGCCTGCTGGCCACGTTGTAGCTCGAGCATCGGCAGATGCCTGCCTGAGGTCAGCCCTGGCCCTGGTCCGGGCTTACCCTCACCCGCACACATGTGATGAGAGTGTGCCTGTGCGTAGGCGCGTACGTGTGGGGAGGTCCCGCCACAGGCAGCAGCTTCAGCCTGCGAGAACATTAGCGCCTGCCTGGTGCCAGCGATACACCCTGGGGGGAGAAGCACGCTGGCATTTGCGTACGCTTTCTTCGCAGCCCGGGACAGGTGCAGCGCGTGACTGCCACCAGGGATCTCGGCGTTGTGCCTCCCGGCCACCATGGCTGCCGAGGCTGCTCGCAGGTCTCCGAGATTATCCGGCTTCAGCACAGCCGCTGGCTCCAGCGGATCGATGGCTTCCCCGCAACGCAGCCCTTCCCAGCGCGAGATCTGGCACTCGGGCCTTACCAGAGGCGTGGCGGCGTTCTTTGCCCCTGAGAGGTGGGGGGGAGGAGTAAAGTGATCTGCTGGGCTGGAGAGCGGTGCAGCAGCCGCTGCCTCCCTGCCGCTGTTGCCCTGGAGAGTGATGGCACTCAGGCTGGAGGAGCTGTTGCTCGTTGGAATGTCGGCTACGCCGCCAGCTGGCTGGAAGAGGGCCGCCAAGGTGTCATCCAGGGAGCCATTGCCAAAGCAGTCTCGGCTGAGGAGGGGACGGGGCCCATCCTGAGGTCCAGGCAGAGCGTCCACTGATGGCCTGCTGCCGGCAGCACCCACAACCCCGGCTCCTGCTGCCAAGGCACCGCTCTGCGCATCACACTGCCCCGAGGTGCACTGGTGCTGGCCCCATCCAGGAGGTCGGGGAGGCATGTGCGGGGAGGTCTGACCCGGCACAGCTGGGCTGCTGCCCTCGCCTGGGTCCTCCTTTGTGGCTGGGGATGCGAGCAGGATGTCGGAGATGTCGCCCGACAGGGACCTTGCGATGGCCTGCTTGCCGTCAGCCTCGACCACCACGCTGCTGTAGCTGGGCCTGATTATCTGCAGCCTGCGAGACGATACCAGGGCGGCGGCTTTGCTGCCACCTGGCTGCTGGCTCACCGAGAGAGTGCGCAAAGCAGAGGCTGCGGGGTGACTGCGTGGAGTCGTCGCTCGGGGTGACGGGCTCGAGGGGAGCAAAGTTTCCATCCCGTGACTGCACGGGAGGCTCTGCCAGCCACTTGGAGGGCCACGGCTGTTTGAAGACATCAGGCGGGCTGACGCTGGCTGGCTGCCGGCCTGTAGAGAAAAGCAGAGTAGTTCAAAAGAAGCAAGTTCAGCAACTCGAAGCACAGCAGGGGAGTTAACCAGAGGACCTGGAGGGAAGAAGTTAAGGCAGCACGAGCACGCTGTTTCAACAACCCCCAGAGCACCAGCCTCCAGGCTACTCCTTGTGCTCTTCTACTGGTGTCCTTCGAACCTCACTAGGCGGCTGTAACTGCACAGTGTGAGGTTTAACACCAGCCGCTGTGCAGCAAAAGAAGCAGGCAGCAATTCGAAAGAAAACAGAAGAGCTGAAAAGCCTGAGGGGCTGAGCCGCATACCTGCATATTTGGCAGAGGCTTAAGAAGGTGTGTGCTTCCAGAAGGGCTCCCGACTCCCAGAGGCAATGACGTCGATGGGATACCAGGCAGGGGTGCCGCAGACAGGCACCCAGGCCTGGCTGCCGGGCTGGAGGGGCCTCGCGGGGAGCTTGCTGAGGCTGCACTCGGCTTCCCTGGCCGAGGAGGCAGAGGGTGCGAGAAAGCGCCGGGGTTCGCACTCCCGCTCACACTGCTGGCGATCCAGCGAGATGCTGCTGTCGGCGTCCTGGGGCTGGTCGACGTCGGGGAAGGGCACATGGATGGGGAGTGGCAGCCTGCATGCGCAAGGCCCTGGTTCCCAAAGGCAGGGCCTCCCTGGCTTAATAGGAGCAGCGGAGGGGGGCGCATTTGGCTTAGGGGAAGCAGCCTGACAGTGGAGTGCAGCCCCATGAGGCTCAAAATCTTGGCGCCTCTTTGACCGGCTGCAGGGAGGCCAGCTGGCAGCATGGTGCTCATGTTGCAGCCGGCAGCTACTGAGTACATGCTGGCTGCCCTCATGAGGGGCAAGCGGAGAGCCAAGGGGGGGGTTCCTGCCTGAGGCAGCCCCTGCTGCACCTGCTGAGTTTCCAGTCCAGCAGCAAGCTTGCGAGGTGCCCTGCCGCCCCTTGGCGAGCTCAGCAAGAACTGGGACTGCGCAGGTAATGATTTCTTGGCAGGTTCGGCTTGACCTTCACTGGAAAGGCTGGAGCAGCCAGCTACAGCTGCTGTGGAAAGCTGATTGACAGCTGAAGCATCTTGGCCAGGGGGCACAGGTGCAGGAACAAAGGGAAGAATCGCGCCATGGCCAGAAGCAGCTGTAGCAGTCACAGCAGCTGTAGTAGTTGTAGCGCTTGTGGAAGTTGTAGCTGTTGAAGGAGCGTGGCAGCAGGAAGCACTGCTGCTGCCTGGTGACTTGGCAGAAGCACCACTTGCAGCTGGTGCAGCTGGAGGCTTCTGTGGCCCTGCAGCTGCGACCCTGTCCTTTGCCGCCACTGCTGCTGCCGATGAGATTCTGATCTGGCTCAGCCTTGCAATTCCGATGGGGAGCCTGAGCATGCTGCCACAGGGTGCAAGAGGACGGCCAGCTCCAGAGGTCACTTGCTTAGTCTGGCCGGCGGCAGGCCCAGTGGTGGATGCGACTGCTGCCATCTCGGCTCTAGCTGGACAAGAAGCAGCTCGGAGGAATTGCAGGCCCAAGCCAGTCTTAGAATGAAGGCTAGAAGCCTCCAGTGTCGCATTTCTGGACGTCATATTCTCCTGGCCTGCTTGTCCTGCACCTAGCGCCTGGCTAATTCCCTGCTGGAGGCTTTCTGGGGATTCAAGGCCGGAAATTGCCGACCTGGCGGACTCAGAAGGTTCTAGTGTCGGCAGGATCCTGCCCTGTTGCTCCAATGTCGGAGCAGGCAAGGTGGCAGCATCCATACCCACTGCCTGGAAGTGTTTGTATTCAGTGCAGCTTTCTCTGTCCACTTGTGAGGAACTAAGTAGTTGCTGGATGGCTGGAGCTGCAGACAAGAAACCATCTAGGGAACAAGGCAACTGTGTGCCCGAGACAGAAATAGAGGGAATTATGGTTGGTTCTAGCGCCTCTGAAGCTACGGCCTTGAGGGGCATGCCAGTGCCTTCTGAATCTGCACCACCTCGCATACTTCCTTGGCTGTCCCTTGGTTCTCTCTCGGCTGTCCCTTCCTCCTGGATCTGGATGGAAATTTGCTGCTTCATTTGATCTACGTGACAACACTCATCAACCAGTATATTGTCAACAAATGACATCTCCTCATCCATCTGCTGGACCTGAGCGTTGTCAATACTGCTGGATTGTAACGTATGCCCATCCAGAGCTGAGTATGGTGGAAGACAGATTGATGAATGGAACACCTCCCGACGGTTTGAGCCTGGGTTGGTTCCATCACAGCAAGTCGCGACTTGGCTGCTGTGTGTAACTTTCTCCGCGTCGTCCCACCCACAAAGACCCTCCTCTTGCTGGCATTCAAGTACAGCTTGCTCTATCTTTCTCCTCTTCAGAGGTTCTGATCTTACAGCCTGCAAAATACACAGAAGAGATGATTCAGGCACAATGCGTCAATACTGTCTTCAGGCACAATGCGTCAAAAGTTACCCAGACAAGCAGGCCACCTTTATTGCATCTGTTGCTCTACATTTCAAGGAGCAGGCCATTGCACCCCTGCCATTATGAAAGTATTGGAGCTGAATCAGAGTGTTGGGGTTGAATCGAAGAGTTGTCCTTGTATCATGAAATGTACGTATAATGACGTTGCAGGAAAGGACCTGAGAATGGACTGAAGTTCTCCAATACTTGAACACTTTATGCAACTAGACCGCAGGCAGAAGGTTGTTTTACCTTCAGAAGCACATGTCTGTTGCAAGTGCTGTTTTGTGGACTTCCCTTATCATTTTGCAGAAACCTGCTGCTGAAGTCACTACTATTTTTGAATACGACAGAATCAGTTCCAATGATCTCAGATGTCACTGCCTCCCCAACCAGTACGCCTTCCCAGTACGACCCGTCCTCGTCACATCTGGAAGGCACACAAGTGATTCCTCACGTAAGTCAACAAGGTGTATTGACAAATGAAGGTTGTCAATGAGGGCTGCTTGTAACACATTAGATTTGACCAGATATTGGCTGCTTGGAAAGGTGAAGCCCTAGTCAGGAAGCACGAATCATCATTTTTCTGAAGGAATGCACTTAGTCGAAATGACCCAGGAAAATTGATGTTCTCAGACTAAAGAGGTGCTAGAAGCACTTGGCCAGGAGGAGTGCACTCTGACCCGAACTGAAAACTACCTGGGTTCACAAGAGCAAGCAGCGGATGCGTCTGCTTCAGTATAACCACGTGTCAATCTCCTCGAGCAAGACATGAATCTTAACCTCCTGGCTCTCTTGTAGGTCAGCTCCAGTTTCTGTTACGTGAGGTTTTCTTTGAGCTATCCCAATTATGTGCGCATATGAGCTGGGCATGCTAGTACGCGTCGTTTTAAGGGCAGTTCTTTCGAAATTCCTTTAAATTGGCCGGATCCAGCCTGCTTGTGATTTCTGTGGCCCTGGTCAGTGTTTATCGAGTCATACTTGCTGTCCCAGTCAAGACATTGCTATGCGCACCTACTATGAAGCACATCACGAGACCTTCCGTCAAGGAAACAGGAGGTACGTTGTTAAAACTGATCAGTATGACGTCTACACCTACAGTGCATCTTCTCACATGTATACCAGGCCACTGCAAACGGCGTCATGACTTATATAAGAACAATGCGGTTGGGCTAGGAAACAGGAGAAGGAGTTGATGGAAGGTAAGATATATGAGAACATATACTTGTCGTTAATATTGAAATAAGCACATATGTACTCAAGTACAAGCTAATGCCCAAAATCAACATGTAGAACGAGACACATCCTAGCTCAAATTAAGCCAAGGAGCGGTGACCACTGTAGCCTGTGGTCTTCACTATGTTAGAGTATCGCTCCGGTGTCAACGAGCGACATCGCGGTGTCCAGTCGTCTGCTCGAGACAAATTGGACATGCAGAGTTGGAGCTTGGGAGTGCTAGCAGTACAAGGACCGTAATTTGTCTCCGAAAAGAGCGAGCGAGGTCGATAACGCAGTGAGCACTGAGACAAAGGGAGCACGACCTCACTCAGGCCCACCCCGCTTCAACCCGAGCTTCAGAATCCTTCAGTTTCACACCAGACGGCGTGTTTGAACTTTGTAAGCGATGTTCATATATTTTGTGCCTGTTTGCGCGCATCACGTGCGAGTGTCGTGCAGACCGCTAACATAGAACTAAAACTTTTGCGTAGTATAATCTGAATCATTATGCATACCTGCGTAGCCTATGTTTTGCTGCTAACATGGCCATCTATTAGGAACTGTAAATAGGCCCAAATCGAGAGAAGAACCTTGGGTGGTACAAAGCTTGAGACCTGTCCAAGTACAGTGCTACTCTGCAACTTGTCACCTACTCGCGTCGAGTAGCGCGGTAATGGGAGACATCAAGTACCTCTAAAACTTTAGTTTGTCTACAAACTCTGCTCTACAAGCTTAACGAGGTTGGACCGTGGACGTGTAGAAGCATGTAAACGAGAACTAACGTTGCCTTTCGCGAGCCTGCACAAAGATCTGCCATCCTTCAGAATAGCCTTGACTGACCTAGATTCGCGGACTCCGGATTCTTGGACCCTTCAGGCTTCCACTACAAAAAAGTGATCCAAAGTAACCCTGTGATTATCCAACCAGTCCGGTGGAAACATAGAGAGCTTGCCAATTGGAAGACCAAACTTCAAGGGACAACATGACAGCGTACTTCAGCCCTTTTCTGAAGGCCGGGAGAAGCCAGAAAAAGAGGTAAATCCTTGTGGCCCTGGGCCAACTCCGTTCACAGCGTGTTTAATGGGCTGCGTAACTCCTCTCACGACAAGGACTACCGCACTGTGCGAGCCTCGAGGCGGAAAGCGGACTCACAGGCTGTACTGATTAGGGTTCATATTGCCCTTGCTGACCGCAATAAGTGGTTTATTTATTGTCGGGCAAGCTGTTTTTCTTGGCGTTTCAAATCGAATCCGGAGTCCAGAGAATATATAGTCTTCTAATCGTATGGATAGATTATGTCGTTCTAGAAGCATAACCAAAAATTCTGGATATGATGCATAACGGCCCAAAGTGAAACGTATATTGTACTTTCATCAAACTATGTATTGCGCAAGTTTTCCAGTTCAACCTGGTCCGTGCAGGTCGTGCTTATTTCGTGCAAGCGTGCAGAAGCATGCGTGATAGATTTGAGCATATTCGGGTCGAAAATCTCCAGCATAGCTTACCTGAGAGTTTTGAAATTTGAGAGTCGAAAACTTGCCGTCGAGCCAGACCACATTCGGGAAGGGGGGTGGACCTTGTTGGTTGAGCCACTAGTCCTCGCAGCTGAACCATGCTTGCTTCGGTACTGCTTGTTTTGCAAGCTGTACCATAAAATGATGTGCTCTTTTTCGTTCCCTCGATCCCTCTCCCATGGGCCATCATCCATGCCCCCACGGTGTTCGAGCCTACATCCAGCCCCTAGCTACCAATCATCAATGCATGGTGCTAAAAGTGATTCATGAATGCGGCCAATCGGAAATGAATTACAATCAACAAAGAACCATATATACCAGATCAAAACAGATACGACAAGCTGTAAGCGACGTTAAGCACAATCACTGCCTGTGGTCGTTTTAGTAGGTTCGTCATCTGATCTATTTGAAAATTAATGGCTCAGCCTGGGTCGGCCACAAGTAAATGAGTCATTTGGTGTTTGAAAGGATAACAGTAACGATCCCATTCAACGCTGATGACAGGACACGCATCAGTCATGTTCACACGTACTTGAGCTTGAACATCGGTAGTCAACACTTATCTACTTCATGCATAGATTCATGGCACTTGGCATGGTGTACAACCATGTACCACATTTTCAAGAAGGATTGCATCAAGTGACGGATCGGAATGATGTTGTGGATGTTAGTGTATGCAAGAAAGTGGTAACAATAACCCTCATTTGCATCTTTATTAAAGTCACAATCACAACGTAGCCGCGAGCGCAATGCTATGATAAGTGCAATAGGCGTAGGCTTTGTGCGTAAAGTGAAAGAACAAGACTACTTTGTGTAGGTAATGAATGAATACATCTATTGAAGCTGCATTGCTTGAACTCAAGTGGTACTAGTAGCTTCTACGAGCAGAGGTGAAAGTTTGAAGAGAGACTTCTTTTGAATACGACGTCAGAGTTGAAAATGACCCCTATGATGCCTTACCTTGATAAAATCTTTTGTTCCGGATTGTCTTCATCACTCACATCCTTTCAAAAGGAGAAGAAAAACCATATATTTGTTGAAAGTCAATGAGCCAGCAACGAGCACTTTACTTTCGATTAATCTTGGCAACTTATACATCTGCTCGATAGGCATTATCTAGGTCATGCTCTGAACTAAATAATGCCCAAACGATTTCTATGATCATACACCGAAACACCTAAGTATGGCTTCACACCACACATGATGTGAGAGACTTACCAAGTCGAGGTCCACATGCCACCACTCCGACACTAAAGGAACAACTTTGGAAGCAACTCGAGTCACAAGCTAGGGAGCAACATGAGGCAATGGACTCCCATTGCGAAGCTTATACTCTCACAAAAAATGGCAACCTCGGGGTCTCCAAACGGACAGCACCTCACTGGGTCTCCTTGGCTCATGTACAAAGGTGAAAAACAGGCGTTCACTTCGCTTTCCTAGACATCATGCAAAGAAATTTGAATCGTCATAGTGGAGCTAGCCCTTGCTCTTTTGCGAGGTACTCCATTACCACTGCAATCAAAGAGCCTGAAAGTATTTGCTAGATTGGAACCGGAGGGGTTCGTTTCCCCACGAGGCCCAACCTGCCCGTAACTCCCGGGCAAACAGCTCCAGCCCTGCCACGTCGTGCTCCCCGGGAACAAATCGACGAAGGAGGCCTGCACATCAGAGGGATGCGGCCACACAATAACACGCCCCTCAATATCTTGCGGTGCATAACATACGAAGTAGCAAGCACCGGCAAGCCTCTTCCGACAAGCCCGCGCATGGCACGCCTGCCGCAATCATGAGCATGCAAAGGCAAGCGAGAGTCTAAGACGCAACTCCACCGACCCACCCATCACCAAAACTAGCTCACAAGTTGTGTGCGCCACCTGGCACCAGCACAGAGGCGCAGCAAGGGCTCCTCAGAGTACAGGCCGGCCATTGTGGAACCACGCCACGCCCGTGCCACCACGAGCACAGAAGGCAGACACTTGCACTCGAGCTAGCGACACGCACCTGCCACGTGTACAGTGGGTATTGCTGGCCCCGCCGGCAGAGATGTTCTACGAGGCATTGGGCACGGCCGCTGTGCAAGAGCCAGGAGGACCGGACAGCTGTTGGTCTGCGAGTGGTCAGACGTACCGTCGAGAGGAGGCTTGCGGGAGTGCTCGCCAACCTCGCTCACAATCACAAAGTTGTCCTCGGGAGCAAGTTGCCCCTGACAGTGATGCGCCTCCGCGCCCCCCCCGTCCTCCCCGGCCGAGCCCAAGTCGCCGCCCCTGGCTGGGTTTTCGCAGACATCGCGGGGCCCGGGCGGCCCGAGGGCTGTCTGCGATCCACACGGGCGCAGGCCAGTAAGTCAACACGCTTATGATGACGTCTGACTGAGTTTGATGTCCGACCAGAATCTTGCCGGCAAAGAGAGTCTCACCGCGCGGCGAAGGGGCAGTTAGGCAGAGAGGAACACAGTGCGGCCAACGTGAATGACGAAAAACGGGCGTGTCTGACAACGCGTGCACACTGAAAAAGGCAGACCTTGGTGTTGAGGGGAGGGCAAGGGGCTGGGAGGAGAGCCCGGGGGGGGGGGGGCAGAGACGCGAGGATTCTCGAAGCAGACCCATCAGTGAAACACACACAGGGGCTCCCAGATGCGGACAGGACAGGCGGCACCATGCGTGGCCCCGCAAGTTGGTTTAAAAAAGGGACAAGAAGAGAAGACGCTGACTACAGCAAAGCCACAACAGCGGTTGAGCTTTTAGTTCTGATGTCCTGATCCTATGCAGCCTTGCAGCCCGGACAGAGGGCAACTACAGGCTTGCAGAAGCTCAGCTGCGAGCAAGCACCTGCCATCCGCGGGCCCCGCGCACATGAGGCTCAGGAACACCTCTGAGCCCTCGTACTGTTTTTTTTTCTTCCCTTTTGTGGAACTTTTGACTCCAAAGAGAAGGCGCTCTTTCTCTGCGAGGTCCACGCTGCATGTAGCTGTGGCGCCGAGAGATCTCATGGGAAGAAAGGAGGAAGACGCTGGTGTAGCAGCAGACGAGCTCGAGAACGGTTACCATCTCGAGCGATGCAAGAGGTGACTGCCAAGTGGCACCATCTTGGTGTGCAGGGGACACGGCGGGGTCATCATGGGGCGCCAGATGGCCGAGCAGGAGAGTCTCGTAGGGCCTGTGATGGGGGTTGTCCAACGTGCTGATCATCTCGCCCTCCTCCGTGACCTGTATCAAGAGAGAGGGAGAGCTTGAGAGAGAGAGAGAGAGAGAGAGAGAGAGAGAGAGAGAGAGAGAGAGAGAGAGAGAGAGAGAGAGAGAGAGAGGGGTTGGGGCTGCATCCCTCCCGCTGCCAAGGCCTGCCTCCTGCTGGGGACAGAGGCATATTCCTCTCGGCGCTCGCACTGCATGGCCACAGGCGCGGGGCACCTCATTGGCAAAGGCTGCAAAGAATTTGAGGTGGGAGACTGGGTTCTGCACCAGCTCAGCGCCCTGGGGCCTCCCAGCCCCGTAAAGCGAACTGTCTCTGTGAGCACAACACGCCGCTCTATTGGCGGGGGTGACAAATTCGACAGAACGAGGGGGAGCGAGTGAGGGACAAAAGAAAAGAATCTCGCGGGCTGGCTGGAGTCTGCCTCTCAATAGGCTGACTAACCTGCCACGCCTCCACAGGGAAAGGAATGATGAGAAAAGAGAAACTCTGGACCAATGGAGACTTCCCCTCGGGCTGCCCGGGCGGGGAGGGGGCCGGGGGGGGGGAGAGGGTAAAGCCTAAACCCGAAGAGGTGCGCTTGGAGGCTGACTGGTCAAGGCTCTCGCGTTATGGAGAAGGGAGAAGAGACGGAGGGGAGGCCTCCCACCTTGAGCCAGTACCACGTCGCCAGGTGGCGCACGCCCCACCTGGGGAACAGCTCGTTCTCCGCAAAGCTGCGGAGCTTCTCGCGGTTGGTGATCCAGAGGGCCACCAGGGCGCCCTCCTTGCTGCGACGACCCGCCAGCTGGCGCACGGGCAGCTCCAGCAGCCTCCTGTTGGGCAGGGTGGGGTACCTGTGCCCGCCCGCCCGCCCGCCCAACCGACCCGGCCCCGTCCCAGCAAGAGTCACCGCTGAACGACCCCGTGTGCTTCGATGGTTGCACTTGGCGCGCCTGAGGAGTACACCCGCAGGCGCGGAAGCAAGTGCAGATGGCGCACGTGCACTCTGCGCCGCCGGGACAAGACAGGAGAGGAGCGCAGCAGTCACGTACTGAGAGAGTCAGACGAGCTCTGCCCAGACTCTAAGCCCCAGCCGCGAAACCGGAGCCCCTTGCCCTGGCCTCCACCGTTCCTGCTCCCATCTTCCCGGGGGAAATCTCCCCTGGCTCAAACCCTGCCAGCACCACAGGGCCTGCCCGCATGCTTCTCCAGAGCGCTGGTCCCTTCTGGACGACAACAAGGAGGAGGAGGAGGAGGAGGAGGAGGAGGAGGAGGTCCGAGGTGGCAGTACCAGGAGCAGCAGCTGCTGGCTGCCAGAGAGGAGGAGGAGGAGGAGGAGCAAGGAGGAGGAGGAGGAGGGCCGCACTTACGACGCATTGCGGCGCACGGACTTGTTCTCCCAGGGGGGATCGATCACCACCATGTTGTACCCGCCCCCCCCGCTGCTGCTGCCGCTCGCTCCCCTTGCGCTTCCCCCTCTTGCGGAGGCTCCTGCTGAGGTGGCAGGTGCTGCTGCCAGGCCTGCAGCTTCTGCTGCCCACAATGGAGCGGACGAGGTGCGGGTCTGAGAGTGTGCGTATGGGTGTCTGTATCCGTGCGCATGCGTGTGCGTGTGCCTGCCTGCCTGCCTGCCTGCCTGCGTGCGCGCATGCGTGCGTGTGTGCGTTGGGAGGTAATACAAGGCCGTATGACCACAAGGCTGCCTGCGGACGATGCCAGCGAGGCTGAGAAGTGAGCAGAGGGCAGCCTGCTGTGCTCCCTCAGGCTCTTTGTGAAGGTTAGCGGTGCCGGCACAGCTCAGCGGGGTTGGTTTATTTGTCTTCTTCATTTTGTCAACTGCTTGCTTGCCACTCTCCCTCCACACCCCTTCACCTTTCCCCCCTTTCCCTCCCCCCCCCTCTACCCCCACTCCCCCTTCCCCC
>WELA01002985.1:448553-462283 GCA_009602735.1 Mesotaenium endlicherianum
GGGGGGGCTATTGTACTTGGTGAGGGGGCTGTAGAGCGATCGCAATTGGGGGCCGACACCTATCACATCCAGGGCCCTCCAGGCGTTCCCCCAGAGGCTGAGGGCCGCCCCGCCCTTGAGCGCGGTTGCTTGCTCCAGCACCTTCGCCCGAATGCCGACCCTGCCAAATGCAGCCGGGCAGAACAGACAGACAGCGAGACATGCAGAAGACAGTCAGACATGCAGACAGGCAGACAGGCTGGCTCTTTCAATCCAGTCAGACAAGGACAGGCTGCCAGCTGGCACAGAACAGGTACAAGGCAACACAGGTGGCAGCACCAGAGCGTGTGCTTGTGCATTGAGCCACCAGGGAGAGTTGCCTTGTACATCGAGAGCACCAGTAAACACACGCGTGCATCAATGAACATACATGCCAGGACATAAGTATATATGAAAAGTCATATACAGTGTGTGTATGCTACGTCATACCTACATCCAAAATACAGGAAAATCAAAAGAGCGATGGAGTACTTATCAGTGACTACAGCATCGTCGGAAGGATCAGCCTGGTCGAGGGCCCCAACAGCCAGTGCACGGGTCTGTAGTCGTATGACAGCGTGGCAAAATCTGCCTTGAACTTTTATCATCTCAAGAGATGTGAACAAATTTCTCATCACCTTCTGAATGCAGAATTTACCAAAACTGGAGAGATTTAGCATACATTGAGACCAAGGGGGTGAGGGGGGAGGGGGGAGGGGGGGAAGTGGAAATCAACTCAGAGCCAGCAGCTGCTCGTAATTTTAGTGTCAACAGGGTTCAGAGCTGCTGCAAGATTTTCGCATCAGGGACGGCCCCAAAGTCAAAAGCTCCCGGCTGCAAGCCACCGATTCTTTTCACAAGCCCTGAGCGAACTAAGTTGCCAATGCAGGACCTTCTGAGACATGCCGTAATCAAAGAAGGTGCTTACTTGTGCAGTGCTAGGGCAGTAGCTAGCCCCGCAACTCCACCCCCTACGATCAGAACCTCCTCGTCATTGCCGCCTGCATTGCCTGACTCGTCAGTCTCCAATCCCGCTCTAACACCTTTGGCAGAGGACACTCTGCAACTCCCTGCTCTCCTACGCGACCTCATGAGTGTAGGAGATGCCCCCGCACTGCTTGCACAGCCGCTGCTTCTGCTCCATTGATGGTCGAAATGTGAGGTCCCGAAAACAAAAGAAGACACGTGGTCCAGTGCAGCAGTTTGGAGAGCTTTGGGAGAAAGGCACCAAGACGATAAGGAATCTGATGGGTGACTGGTTCTACCACCCAGACGCCGCTTCATTACAGAACCTGTAAAGTTTCTGCACTGTAGATGCTCAACATTTGGGCCAGAGACAATTCTTCCAATAGGCGCAGCGCAAGAGGGAACTGCTGACTTATTTTTCAGTCTGCCACGTGCATAGCTACTCGTTTCATGAAATTTACTCTGCTGGTCTGAAAGTCCCCTAGCATCTGAGGAGCTGGGGTAGGCTGAAACAGCAAGCGATAGAGCGGAAACTGCCGCCATTAGCACGCCCTATGGCCCACTAAATACAATACATTCCAATATATACCCGCTCACCTTAGTAATGCACAAGCTACCTTTGCCCCTTCCAGTAACGCAACACCAATGTCTTTTTTGGAGTCGTTCTGTGCTGCTTTGTGCATGATTTGGGACTCACTACCAATTTGAACAGCTCCTCCACTGTCAAGATGTATCTTCATTTAATCTCACTGTACGGAAAGCATCAGGTAGCTTAACGTGGCATTTATCGTGAACGTGGCTGAAAAAGGGCCCTGAACTGTGCTGAACTGGCCCTGAACTGCCTTTTCTCCATGTTGACATGGCGGTCTTTTAAAGACCAGAAAAGTCATACGCCGACAGAGCCCATCTACTGACCACGATGACCCAGCGATGACCCACAGTCATGTGCCTGATCACGCGTGGGAACATGCGAGTAGGCATATTGGCGTTAGTAAAGACGTCAGGGGAACGCGAGTAGAGACGGGCAGGAGCAGGCAGGAGTACGCGAGCAGAGATGGAAGGGGTACGCGAGAAGGATGGCAGGGGTACGAGAACACGAACGTCAGGCGTTACGCGACTAGAGACGGCAGGGGAACGCGCAGAGATGGCAGGGGCACGCGAGTAGAGACGGCAGGTATTCGCGAGCAAAGATGGCAGGGGTACGCAAATAGAGATGGCAGGGGCACGCGAGCAGAGGTGGCAGGTGTACGATAGCAGAGATGGCAGGATTACGAGAACAGGGATGGCAGGCGTACCCGAGCAGAAACGGCAGCGATACGCTTGCCCTCGTACCCTGCCATCAGCCTGCCATCTCTGTTCTCGTGTCTCTGACATCTCTGCTGTCGTACTTCTGCCGTCTCTCCTCTCGTACCGCTATCGTCTCTGCTCGCGTACCCCCTGCGTCCCTCCTTGCTACCGACATTCCGTCAACGCGCGCCGTCCCATGTGGGAATTCTTTGGTGTGTTCCAACTTTTTAATAACTACGTTATTATCGCCGCAGACTTTGCGTCATTCGAAAGCCCTCCTGTACTTTTGTATCTATTTCTTTCATGGATGAAATTCCGCCCCCTATAATTCAAATCAGGACGGAACAGTCTTCTCGAGTCGTCTATCCGGAAAACCACAGCCGCAACGCATCCCCCCGGAGCAGGATTTCTTTAGCGCAGTCGAACATCTGCAGCTCGGTTGTTACCAGTTGTCACGTCGATCTCTGTAGCCAGAGAAGCAGAGAGAATTAGAGCAAGGTAGCACCTGCTAGACCATATATATGCCCCCCGGCTGCCCCAGACCAGAAGTCGTTAATTGTTTGTTTGTAAGAGGTCCTATAGGATTCATCGAGTTTAAAGAGCTGTCACATCGGTTAGGAAGCATACCTCACCATCGACTTGACCTTTCAATGTTGTAAGAGAGGGACCCGCGGTAGAGCACGGATAACGTGCATTCAAAGTCGCGTGACTTGAAGATACTCGAGAGTGCTGGGGAGCTAGACTTGTTAAGACTTTACCCAGATTTTATCCACCCCTCCCATCGAGACCCCCGATCAACGGAGAAAGATACTATTCTTCTTCAGCTTGTACCCGACTACAATGACTTTTGCTATCACTGAAACGCGTCATATCCTATATCGGGAAATAATGAGCACAAAGCAGAACGAAGCTGAAGACCAGGAGGAACCTTTTAAGCATAAGTACCACAGTAGTCGACTCAAGCATTATTACATGCTTCGACCAGCTGGCTGCCTTTCGTTCTGCACGCTGTCCTACTCGCCATTGTGTCCCTGAACGCCAAGAGGGGTGAGTCTCGAAACAAAAAACTGACCTTTTCTCAGTCCAGCATGCTTAGAAGAACACGTGAAATGCAACCAATTCCTTTTTTTTGAAGGTTCAATATCATTGGGTTCATCTGCTAATTGAAAATCGAAGAGGAAGCTTCCATGCTGTTTTATTGATATAGGCGAGTTTAATGGAGTGACTTGGGCAGACAAGCCATTTATTGCAATTTAAGATGTAACTATTGCAAACAGATCGTTGTGCCGTTGCAAGTTCAATACTTTTTACGATAGTCACACGGTCAGGTCCCTCATTATCATATGTCAAACTTAAACCGTGTTTTTAACCATGTTGATATGAGTGCATGCCTCATGTATATGCCAGTTTTTTTGGGAACGGAAGAGAAGTTAAGAAGCAAGGTGAATGTACATTATATGTGTATTGTCGTACATTTGCCAACAGTGTCGCCATGACCCATGCAGAGACAAGTTCCAGATAAGTTCCAAGTCTACAGCTCCACAAGGACATGGCTTCATGCAAGGCCTTCCTCCTTGCCATTGTTGTGACCTCTGCACTCCATGGAAGCATGGCCAAAATTACCGCCATTTTCACTTTTGGTGACTCAACTGCTGATGTTGGCACAAACAATTATATGAAGACACCCCTTGTCGCCGACAGACCACCGTATGGCCGAAAATTCATCCCGCAAAGGGGAAGCTTCAGCGATGGCAGGCTGATCGGTGACTACTTAGGTATGAGGGTACAAGTCTCCGCTGATGCCCAGCAGGACCAATGTTCTTGACAATTGTATGTATCGTGTATGTGTGCTGTCAATGGCGTGTCCTTGAAGTGCAGCTCCTTTAAAGCAGGAACATTCTATCAATTTTGATTCAACTCTTTGATTGCTATAAATCAGTTAAGACACCTACTATATATTTTCCTCCTCATTTATTCAAATAATTGGAGAAAATTACAAGAGTCTGCAATACAACAAATAAGCACATTGCACTTTCGTATGTCTATGGTCTCAATTATGTAGATACTCTATATTACTTGCTGTTTGTTGTTTCTCGACTTCCTAATTTTAAACAACATTGTCTATATGTCAGGCTTGCATTCATTTGCTCCTTTATATCGTCAGCCACTGATCATTGATACCTGCTGATTGTTATTGTGTGGCTGACTTGCATGGATGTCTGCAGCCATCAAGCTGTGTCTGCCTGTCGCTCCTCCGTACCTGATGCCATATGCCAACTTTGAGTATGGAGCCAACTTTGCATCTGGAGGGTCAGGAATCACCAACGTCAACTCAAACATAGTGAGCGCTCCGCTGACTAGCAGCCACCCGCTGTCACGCATGCTACTCTACGTTCACGTTGCAGAGCATGTCATCTACACAATGAACCCCCAGCGTGGCGATTGTTACAAGTTATACTGGCCCCTTCGCTACACCCTCAGTGCCCTTGACTCCACCTGGTCTGTCGGCTCCTTGATTGCATAAGCTGTCCTCACACTTTCGACGGGCACACTGTTTCTCGAGCTTCTGACTTAATTGCAATGTACGCGGTTGAGTGTAAGCTTGATCAAGCAGAGAAGTAGTCTGAGAAATGTTGACGATTGTCCAATGGACGATGTGGTGGTTGAGTTGCCGCCCCGACTTAGTTGATGTCCTCTCAAGTCCATAAACTAATCCTCAGAATGGACGAGGTCGAGCAGCGAGCCTGACCCCTCTCGTCTTGTCCATCCGTGCATGTGCCTCCAACTTCACGTTTGCAGTCAGTCACGCTGTCCAATCAGCTGCGCCAGTTTGCGGCTCTTCGGTCCTTACAGGCACCCCACAAGCTCCAGCCCGAGGTGAGTTCTCAAATTGCGCTACCTTTACATCTTGGCTGCATGGAGCCTTGCGCTGTGCTTTCCTCCTAGCTATTCATGGCTGCTGCTCAGTACGGCCCTGGCATCTCTGCACTCCGCCAGCTGCTGAGAGCCATGTCATGAGATGCTTTCCTTCTTCTTAGCTCGCTGTAGCCATGCGTGTGAGAACCCGTGGCTTAACGTGCTGATAGGAATGGTTGTGGACTTTGTTAATGCTCCCATCTTGTGGCACACCGCCTTGCGTGCATAACCTCCCATGTGCTGCATGATGCTACCTCGATCTGGTCCGCACACCGTCCTCCGTGCAAGAGCTGCAGCTCGTTGCCAGGATATGCCGCAGGTCAGACATGTTGCAGATTTTTGATAGGGTGTGTGCGTGTGCAACGTTTGATTGTCCGTGTGCCTGCTGCATGCTGCGCTATTTTGTGCAGACGTTTCAAGGCGCTCTCTACATCATCAGCTCCAGAAGCAACGACTTGTTGGCGACAACTGCCGGTCAGACCGACTATACGGCACTCATTAAAGGCATGCTAAAGAGGCTTGCCGGCGACATCCAGGTCGGCTTCTTCTGGCCCTTTCCGTCCTGTTCTTCAGAAGTGGAGATGTGTAATCATGGCATAACCTCTGGTTGGGCATGACCTGCCTGTCAGTCGGGGCTCATCGGATTCTCTGGGACTGATGTGTAAGATTAACACGGGAGTGGATTGCATGAGGGCAGATGCGAACGGATGGCTTCTGTGGAAGCTTCAATGCTTAGAAGCATGCATCGGGAACATCTGCACGTTACATCCTTGTATCTGTGAGTGACTTGAGGTGCTCTGCATTGTAGCTCTTCCCAGCTTGCATGGAGACGAGCTTTCATGTCTTCAGAGAGGGCCAAGCCACGCCCTCCAACTTGTGCTTTGAGCCTACTGCACTTCTGTGGATTCCGTGCCGTCTGACTGGCGTAAGGCGTACGTGTGTCTTTGCCACATTGGCGGGGATTTGGATCTGGATTAACAAGCAGGCGTTGTATGGGAAAGGCGCGCGCAAGATACTGGTGTTTGAGGTGCCACCCCTGGGGTGTGCTCCCGCCACTCTCGCTTCGTATGAAGGAACGGAGAACGGAGGTTGCATCTCGTCTGTGAATGCTGTGGTGAAGTCCTACAACCTGCCACTCAATGAGACACTCGCAGGCTTGAGGGCTGCCCTGCCTCGCGCAACCATCCTGCTGGCGCGTGTGCAAGACTTCGTCACAGCCGCTGTTGGCAACCCTTCTAAACATGGTAAGTCACAAAGAGCTTTGTGGCTGGAACCCTTTTGGTGCTTCGCTGGTGCCCGCCAGCTTGGCTCACTTTTGAAAGCTGTGTCAGTATGCATGTGTGAATAAGCTATCGCCACACTTGCGGTGCTCTGTCCTTTCTCGCTGCAAGTTAACTAGTCGCTGCACTTTTCTAGACATACTCTGCGCGCTCGAGCATCAGGTTGGCATTCTTTGACCTGTATGCCTGGTCTCAAATCTTGGACAGTTTGGAACAACCCTCTGGCGCATGTATCAACCACTCGGAAGAGATACTGCATGTGAGTAGCTTGTCATCTTGTCCTGACAGTAGGCACTCATCCACACCCTTTCCCCATGTGATTAATGATTGTCATTGCGATCGCCATGAGCCAATAACCTAGCAGGCTTCAGGTATGCCGCTGACGCATGCTGCGGAGGAGGCTTCAAAAGGGCCATAAGAGCGTGCGGCACCCTATACTCAGGCACATGCAGGGCCCCAGGAAAGTTTGTGTGGTGGGATGCGTCGAACCCCACGCAGCACTTGTACAACTTACTCGCGGATTTGGTGTACGAGGGGCCGCCAACAGCCATCTTTCCAATCAATGTAGCAACTCTTGCAAAATTGAAGTAGTTGCCATCTGTCCCTAGGGTGTTTGATTCATCCCTTTGCTTTCTGGTTTTTTTGCATCATTGTTAAGCTTCTGTTCCAGTCCCACGTGTAGGCCAATAAGAGGTTTGTTTAATACATTTTTAGTTCCAACCTTAGCAGCATGGTCAGGTTAGCAGAGCCAGGGTGTGATCTCATAATGTTAAAGCCCACAGCGCGCGCTTAATTGCAAAAGGTCCTGGTAGAAGGTCTTTTGCCTATTCTCAGATTTGATAAATGCATGGCTTACAAGTTGCAAGCCATCAGTGGACTGAGAAGCATTTGCCTGTGCTCCACTGTGATAATTATGCAGCTTACAAGTTGCAAGCAATTAATTGACGGTGTCTCTATTGTTGAGGCAATACCTATGGCCCCTTAACCCACCCTACGTTGAAGGAACCGAAGCTAAATATTATTGGCTTGCATCAGAAAAACCTCCTTCGCACACCTATCAGAGCTACACCTACCCCTCGTCTCCGGAATATGAAAAATCACCTCCATGT
Source organism: Mesotaenium endlicherianum (assembly GCA_009602735.1). NCBI lineage: Eukaryota > Viridiplantae > Streptophyta > Zygnematophyceae > Zygnematales > Mesotaeniaceae > Mesotaenium > Mesotaenium endlicherianum. The sequence continues at coordinate 456,130 of WELA01002985.1, forward strand.
ACTGCGCACGTGATAATGTGTATTGCTATGGGTGCTGACATGCATTTTGCACATCACCGTAAAGAGTATGCCTAGCAAGGCTCATGCTTAGACATGCCCTTGATCATAATTTCTTGACACCATACAAGATACTGCTACACTCACTAATTGCTCACAAATTGACCTACAATCACAGTGCGCATAGCAACGCAAATGTGAGAACATTGAAATCCCAAATCCGAAACCCTGAACTTCATACATCCACACCAACCTCACATCCTGCATCCTGCCCTTCCTTTCTCTCCCCTTCCTGCCGGTGACAGAGGTCCTGCAATTCTGCCCCCATACTTGAAAACACTCAAAAACCACAAAGCTGCTTCTGTTCCAGTGCCTCCTTTCTCCTCCTTCAGCAGCTGCTGCTGGGCAGACCAGCTTGCATTGGTCCCTTTATAACCATGCTTTTCACTCAACCGTAATCCAGAGCTTTTACAATCTGATCCATCCCCTCTCCCTCCTGCCGCCTCCTTTCTCCATCTCACAAGCTCCCGACCTAGTATTCCCTCATTCCACCTGTTGACTCGGGATGCTAAGGTCTATGTTTGAACCCTGTACTGTGTAATGATTAGGGTGTATGACCTTGGACTAGGCTATGTTCAGGGTTGGAAGTCAGGATTCAGCTTCAGGTTTACCCTGCACTGACATGGGATAAGGTTTCGGATAAACCTGCACTTACTACCTGCACGCTGAAGCCTAATCCTAAGCATATAGACCCCTAGAGCCTGGTAGTCGTGTATCAGCTGAGAGTGTTTTGCGAGAGAGGGTCCCCCGTACACTGTACAATTTAAGCTTAAGCTTTAATCTTAGTATTACATTCAGATATTACCAGTATTATACATGTCGCCCTCCTCACTACAAGACTCAAGAAGATGGGTAAGGGAAGGTGGAGTGGGGACAGCGGAGGGGGATGTGGGAAGGACGGGCAAAATGAGCACCTGAGAGTGGATGAGGCGAGAGAAGCGTGATGGTCTATACTGTTGTCTGCATCAGGCTCTTGGCCGCATGCAGAGTACCAACAGTAGCACAAAAGACTATAAGACACCACCAACCGGAGTGACCTGCGACCACCTGAGACGCGCTCTTGACGCGTGGCACCTACATCACATTTTTGCGTGGTGTGCCTGTCACCGCATACGCAAAAGAAGGAACATAAAATATTCTCTACCTGCTAACCCCTTACGTCATCGTCCCGAAGGAAGAAGATACCCTCAAAGATGAGAATACTTCTTAGTTACATTGCTTCGTAACATGACTACTGCGCGGGGTTCATCAGCTATGTTGTTATCACATGAATGGATATGTCTGCTGCTTTACAGTTATCCCTTATTCGCAGAAATCATTCTGGAAGTGGCTAAGGATACGTCGAGCTTGGCCTAGTGGGCATTAATTTTTATGCACAGAAACAGATGTTTCTTCATTTCTGCACACAAACGATAGAAGCATGCGAGGACAATGTATGTGATTTATACCTCTCAAAGCAATATTTTTACAAGTTTGATCTGCATAATATGTGATAAGGAGATACTTTGTGCAGACGATTCATGATCGATTGCTGCTCCCGAAAGTAGTCAAACGTTTGATCCGGTTGCTGTCGTTACAAATCCCAGGTGTTCCATTTTAAACAATTTAAACCAGGGCGACGTTAAGGCGTCGTAAACTTGCGAACCATATCGGACATGAACGCTCACCAGAATCCATTATTTGCCATCTGGGCTCGGAGATTGCATCAGTCATAAGTACTTGCCTTCACTTTTCTACAACCCAGAAATTAGAGCAAATTGCACTGAGATTAGAGTGCATACTTTTGTTTCCACCTAGGTATCGGACGAAAGGGCTTGCATTGGCATTCTTTGCGGTGTAAGTATCACGTGTGCTGCGTAATATATACCACAATACTTTCTCCGTTAGACGTGCAAAGCGAGTGTCATCTGGAGCTGAACAGAGGCTCGCTGGCGCACACTTGCGCCAGCAGGTGCCAGTAGACGCGTTGTGGGCCGCTGAAAAGGGATGCCATATAGTATGCATCTAGGCTTCTCCTTAAGACCAATCAGGTCGGTTGATCTCATCACGCCCTTTGCCAGCTACCGTTGTTTTCACACAGCCCACGTCTCAAGCGTCAGGGCATTCGCTCCGACTACTCCTCTCTGCTGCACCGACGTCCAGCCCAATGCCTCTACAGAAGTTGCCAGGAAGATACCCAAGGAGAGCGAGAGCGAGGCACGCACTCCCTCCAGGGTTTGGCGGAGGCCAGGGTCTCTGTTGAACCCTAATGGCCAGGGAGAGGGGGGGAAAGGTGACAATGCCCCAGGAACCAAGGAGCTAATGAGGAGGGCAGAGAGGATGAGCCAGGTGGTGTCTGATGATGCCAAGAGGAGAGAGGCGACCATGATCAGTCTGGTTTGCAGGTGCGTCGCGTCAGAGTGCAGCCACATGGCACGTCCAGGCGCTGCTTGAAGCTTCCCTTCTACTCGTCAATTCCTGCAGAAGCTCTGGCTGCTCTCTTGCCCCCCACCTCACCCCCCCCCGCCCTCCGCCCACAGCCCACCGCCACTTCCAAGCAACTCCTCCTTCCGGCTACACTCTATCCCACAACCTGCGCTCCTACTGCTCTGAGAAAAACACAATATTTTCATTGGAAGCTTATGGCACTAGAGAGAGAAAGAGAGAGAGAGAGGTCGGGGGTGGGAGCGGTGGAAGCAGGGGTAGAGTGACAAAAGGTGGGCAGTATCAGCTCGTTGTGGCAATCAGGGGTGTGCGCGGACGTGGAGGAGGGCCCTGTCAGTCAGTCCTGAGAAAGAATTTGCTGTGCGTCTTTTCTTCCCCCACCAACTACCAACTTTGGATACTTCTGCTGCTGCAGTAGCTGCTGCTGCCACTGTGGCAGCGCCAGCGGAAGGGTAAGGGAGCTCAAGCGGACAAGAGGGAGAGGGGGGGGGAGGGGGAGTATTTGATACGTGTGCATGGAACAAGTCCCGTGGCCGAGGTCTCGCTGACCTGGCATGGAAGAGCATCAGCTGTACTTGAACTGTAGGACGTTGATTGCATCCTGGGGATGCACGTGCGCACCTGTGCCCGAATGTGCGCGTGCGTCTGCCAGGTGGCGACATCCAACAGCAGTTGCCGGCAGTGTCGATGCGGAGCTGGTCTCCCCAAGTCTTCCCTCCTTAGATGACAAAAGGGACTGACTTGACGCGCCGCCCGCTCTGACCGCGTGTTGTTATGCGGTGGTGCGCGGCGCCTGCGGTGCAGCCAGCTGGCGAAGACGAAGGACGCGGAGGAGCTGGCAGAGGTGCTGGGGCGATGGGAGCACGCGCTGCTGTGGAAGCACCTGCTTATCATTCTCCAGCGGGTAAGCCCCGTTGTCCAGGCCCCCTGCTCCTTGTGATGGCTCACTTGTATGCGTGTGTGTGTGTGTGCGTGCGAGTGTGCGTGTGGGTGCACGAGTTTGTGGTTAAATTGGCAGGGAAATGTGTAGGGAAACGTAGGGAGAGAAATAGGTGTACGTCTGTGCGCGTCGTGGTGTGTGTGCGTCACTCTGAGCGTGCTGGCGATCGAGGCTGGGCAGTCTTTCGCACGGCTAGAGAGGACCATTGGGGGCTTCCGCGTCCTGCAAACCCCGGCCTGCCCTTTTCCCAGAACTCGTGTGATGCCGGAGGAGCATTCGTGCGCATCTGGGTCTCAGCTTGAGGGTTCAGTGTACGACTGCGAGCAACAGCTGCGCCCTCCACGCTGCCCCTTAAGAGTGCAGAGTCACACCGCAAGATCACTTAATTCTGGGCGCTCATTCTCCCCCTCCGGAACTGAATGACGCNCTAGAGAGAGAAAGAGAGAGAGAGAGGTCGGGGGTGGGAGCGGTGGAAGCAGGGGTAGAGTGACAAAAGGTGGGCAGTATCAGCTCGTTGTGGCAATCAGGGGTGTGCGCGGACGTGGAGGAGGGCCCTGTCAGTCAGTCCTGAGAAAGAATTTGCTGTGCGTCTTTTCTTCCCCCACCAACTACCAACTTTGGATACTTCTGCTGCTGCAGTAGCTGCTGCTGCCACTGTGGCAGCGCCAGCGGAAGGGTAAGGGAGCTCAAGCGGACAAGAGGGAGAGGGGGGGGGAGGGGGAGTATTTGATACGTGTGCATGGAACAAGTCCCGTGGCCGAGGTCTCGCTGACCTGGCATGGAAGAGCATCAGCTGTACTTGAACTGTAGGACGTTGATTGCATCCTGGGGATGCACGTGCGCACCTGTGCCCGAATGTGCGCGTGCGTCTGCCAGGTGGCGACATCCAACAGCAGTTGCCGGCAGTGTCGATGCGGAGCTGGTCTCCCCAAGTCTTCCCTCCTTAGATGACAAAAGGGACTGACTTGACGCGCCGCCCGCTCTGACCGCGTGTTGTTATGCGGTGGTGCGCGGCGCCTGCGGTGCAGCCAGCTGGCGAAGACGAAGGACGCGGAGGAGCTGGCAGAGGTGCTGGGGCGATGGGAGCACGCGCTGCTGTGGAAGCACCTGCTTATCATTCTCCAGCGGGTAAGCCCCGTTGTCCAGGCCCCCTGCTCCTTGTGATGGCTCACTTGTATGCGTGTGTGTGTGTGTGCGTGCGAGTGTGCGTGTGGGTGCACGAGTTTGTGGTTAAATTGGCAGGGAAATGTGTAGGGAAACGTAGGGAGAGAAATAGGTGTACGTCTGTGCGCGTCGTGGTGTGTGTGCGTCACTCTGAGCGTGCTGGCGATCGAGGCTGGGCAGTCTTTCGCACGGCTAGAGAGGACCATTGGGGGCTTCCGCGTCCTGCAAACCCCGGCCTGCCCTTTTCCCAGAACTCGTGTGATGCCGGAGGAGCATTCGTGCGCATCTGGGTCTCAGCTTGAGGGTTCAGTGTACGACTGCGAGCAACAGCTGCGCCCTCCACGCTGCCCCTTAAGAGTGCAGAGTCACACCGCAAGATCACTTAATTCTGGGCGCTCATTCTCCCCCTCCGGAACTGAATGACGCCCGCCGCTGCCGCTCGCCCACCCGCCCCCTCGCCTCCTCCATTCGCCTGCCCGTGCATGCGTGCGTGCCCGCAGGAGAGCGACTGGGAGCGCGCGTTTGCGCTGCACGACTGGATCACGGAGACGTACGGGTGCCGGCCGACGGTGTACTCGTACAACCTGCTGATGAAGGCGGCATGCCGCGCCAAGAGGTGGCGGCTGGCGGAGGGGCTGCTGGTGGAGATGGAGTCGCGGCGCTGCCCGCCCGACAAGTACACCTTCAGGTGCCGCCCCTTCTTCTTCCTCCTCTTCTCTTCTTCCCCGCCCCTCCCCCCCACCCCTCCACCCAGNCTGACGCCATGGAATCCTCCTCGTGCTCCACTGCCGCCCACCCAGCCCCCTCCCGCTCTCCCCCCGCACTTCCCTGCTTCTCCTCGTCCCCCGGTCTTTTGGCCTGTTGCTTGTTACGTCTCACGTGCATGCGCGAGTGCTCTGCGTATGTGCGTCTGCGCATGTGCGTGTGTGAGAGAGAGAGAGAGAGGGACAACCAGGGGAAGGGTTCTTGGGGTTTTGCGTGCTGCATATACACACACACATGCGTACAGCCACACAGACTGACTCACTCGCACTCATACACACACTCACATCGACACCCGCGTACGCGGCCTCACTCATGTACATGTGCTCATGTGGGTGCAGATACGCACGTGTCTCCTGTGCACGTAGAGGTCCCGGGCTTAAAATCGTTGCTGCATCTTCCGGGGGTGAAAGTATGAAGGGATTATCAGCCCTTGTCCTTGCATGCACACCACATGTGGGCGTGTGCGCTTTCGCTGTGCAAGCAGCTCTCACCCGTTGAGGCGGGCACTTGCCAGACCGTCAGATCGGCTCTCCCGACTCGGCTGCTGACTCACTGGTGGCAACGTGCTGCGGGGTGACACGTGGCAGCACGATGATAAGCGCCCTGGGCAAGGCCGGGAAGCGCGACGACGCGCTGCGGCTGCTGAAGCGCATGGAGTCCTCCGGATGCTCGCCAGATGTCGTCGTGTACAGCACCACCATCGACATGCTGGGCCGCGCCGGCCAGCCCCAAAAGGCTGCCTCTCTCTTCAGGTACACCTCTGCTCGCTCGCTGCCTCCCCTACTTGCCGCCGCCGCCCCCCCC
>WELA01002985.1:462860-479724 GCA_009602735.1 Mesotaenium endlicherianum
GGGGGGAGCGGAGGCGCAGCAAGATGAAGGAGGCGGGCATCCAGCCGGACGGCGTGGTGTACAATACCATGATCAACATCCTGGGCAAGGCGGGCCAGCCGTGGGAGGCGGCGCAGCTGCTGCTGGACATGCGCGCCGCGGGCCTCTCCCCCGACACCGTCACCTACAGCACGCTCATCAGCACCTTCGCCGAGTCCGAGAAGTACCCTGCCGCCATCCAGGTGCCCAGGCTCTCAGCCCCCTTGGCCGTCTCAACCCCAAGCCTCTGCGGCCATGCAGGCGGACAACCCTACACCCCAATCGCCAATCTCAAACCTTCAATCCCCAGCCCCCAAACCCCTCAAACCCCCAAACCCCAAATCGAAAACCCGTCAGGCCTCAGATCTTGCGCTCCCGCCCCCGCCCAGGTAGACGGCTCCCACCAGCCCTGGAGGCCCCCCCGGTTGGGATGTCCTTAGCCCTAACTCTGGCCCTGAGTCTGTCTCGTGACAATGGGGGCTGCCCTAGCCCGTGGCCCGAGCCCTCTGGGGCTCTCCGCTCCAGCTCTAGGCCTTAGCCTTTTTGTGCCCTAGTTCCCATCCAACACCTATACTCGTCTGGCCCTGGGCCTGCCTGTGCTTGCACCCCATCTCGGGCCCCAGCTAGGCCCCTGTGATCTAACCTGATCCCCCCCCCCCCCGAGGGCCACCCTGGACGAGGCGGCCTGCACGCGTGGACCCGCTTCTGACCCCGTCCTGCGCTGCCGGCGTTCAGGTACTTGTGTCGGGCCTGGATGTGGGGTTATGGGTGTCGCACGAGGCGTGGTGTCTTTTCTAAAACGGCACAGCTGGCGCTCCAGCAGGAGCGCGCGCGAGGTCGGGTCCGCAGCAAGCGCCTGCTGGCCGCTTGCAAGGCAGGCCCTCAACTGTTGCGCACCATCATCCCAGAAAAATTGCCAGCTGTCCCTTTCTGCATTTCCTCTCTCGTCTCTTCTTTCAGAGATTTTATTTGCTCTGGCAGAATGCTTGCCACTTAACCCGGGCCCGACCCCCTGCGGCGCTCCACACTGTGCCCCCTTCTAACACCGTTGGTATTTTCCCTGGGCCGCGACACCCGGCGGCGCGGCAGGTGTTCCAGGAGATGCTGGACGGCGCGTGCGACGTGGACCTGACGACGTGCAACATGATGATCGACGTGTACGGCAAGGCCAAGCTCCCCAAGGAGGCGGAGCGCATCTTCTGGAACCTCCGCCTGTGCGTCGTCCAATCCCCCCCCGCAGCCCCCCCTTCCCTTGCCCCCCACTGCGCCCCTTGNCTCTTGTCAGCACAGCTGTGGACAGGGTGGGGGAAGCCACGGCAATCAGCAGGCGCCCCTCCTTGCTTTCAGGGCTGTTGTGCGGCTGCGATTTGCGGTGCAGGCATCGCCCGAACTTCGTTTGTCCTCTCCCCGTTCTATTAGCTTCATCGTGTCTCTTGCCCTTCTCCTCTCCTTCTCGTTCCACCCCTGGTTTTCCGGGCGTGTTTCTTTGCGCTTTCCTCTCCTTGTGCCTTGGCGGGCTTGCGAATCTTTTTTGGAGGGCTTCTCAGCGATGGGTGCAGAACGCCTCGGTCCGCCACTTCACATGCACTCTCCCCCTTACGCACGCACACACTCCCAGATGCCCGCATCGCGCATTTCTGAACCTGGGAGGGGCCGGGCTCACCTCCGCTCACCGCCTTGAGTCTCACCACGTGCATATCCGCATCGGAGCTCAGATTGGGACACCGAGCTGCCATTTACTCCCCGCTCCCCTGCTGGCATCCCCCTCCCCCCTCCCCCCTTCGCCCTTCGCGTCCCCCCCTTGCCCCGCTCTGTGTCTCGGGAGAGTTGCGCGCCTCGCTCTCTCGTGCTTGCTCCCGCGTCCGCCGTCCCGGGGCTGTGACAGGTGACCTTGTTTTGCGACTCACAGAACGTCTGCTTTGCATCCGTCTTCTGACGACACGTACGCCTGTGTGTCCTCGATTTATCGGATACCATGTGCGGGCGGGCGGACGGGCGGGCAGGTGGGACTTGCTGCCAAGCGTGGTGACGTACAACACCATGATCCGCGTGTACGGCGAGGCCGGCATGCTGGGCCAGGCCAAGGAGGTCTTCGCGCGCATGCCCGTGCGTGATCCCCTGCCACCTGGCTCCTTGCCACCTGTCGTCAGCCCCCCGACACCTGTTCTTGCTTCTTGTACCCGCCTGCGACCTCCTGCCGCTCCCTCGCCTGTCATCCGCCTGCCTTGTGCTGCTTCCTGGGCTGCTGCCACTTGGCCCCTTCCAGCTGGTCCTGAGTGGAGATATTTGAAGTAACACGAGACAGGCGTGAGGCGCATTCGGCCCTACGGCATCGTCTCTCCTTCGCCTCTCCTTCTTGCTCTCAGGAGTTCTCTCCATGCGCCTACTTCCCATGTCCTGAGCATGTCCCCAGTCCCGTGCGTGTGTGTGTGTGCGCGTGTGTGCGTGTGCGTGCGTGTGCGTATGTGGGTGGGGGGGGAGCCTGCGGGGATGCAGAAGGATGCGGTGGAGAGGAACCTGGTGACGTACAACAGCATGCTCAACGTGCTCAGCACCGCCATGGACACGCACCAGGCCACTTTGCTGTTCGCCCGCATGCAGGACGTGCGCTCCCCCCCCCCCCCACCACCACCACTCTNTCCTCACCTTTTTCGTCTCCCTGCACCTGCTGGCCGGCCCTGACTGGGCTGGCTGGGCCGCTGGCTGATCGCCTGGCTGGCGGAGTGACCACCGATGCTTTCTCTGGCTGTTTCATTCTTCACCCGCGCAGGGGGGCCTGCATTCTTGCACACAATCTTTTGGAGGGTACTGGAACGGCTTGGTTACCTGGGCGTTGCCACCCCCACCGGTTGCTAAATGCTGCTTGCCTCTGAAGCAGAGAGCACCCACTCTGTTCTGCCCAGGAAGAGAATGTCAGCAGGTTCCCGTCACTGGCTGGCACGCACAGGCCCTGCTGTGGGGGGGCTACGGCACTGGAGGTGGGTGAGAGGGAGATAGGGGCAAGCAGAGTTGCCGTTACTTTTCCTCAGTATTCGGCGGCATTGTGTTTGCCCTCGCCCTCTGGTTGGTGTGAGCGCACCTGCTGCCGTGGGAGCAGTCGCACGTTGTTCCTGGGACATGTGGCGAGGCCGGGAGCTTCCGCATGCTCCACGTCGAGGGAGCACGTTGTCAGTCTGCTTTGGGGACGGAGCCTGCGATGAACGCGCCACCCAAGCTAGCACACACATGCACACATGCACACGCACATACGCACACACGCATGCGCGCCCGTGAGCCCGTGCATGTGCTACACCCGGGTGTATGGCGGACGTACTTACATATGAACGTGTGTTTTTGGGGTTGGGAGTGGGGATGGGGGGGCTGACGCGTACCAAGGAGAACCTCGTTGTGGGGGGCGAGGGGGGTGGGGGAGTTGCCGGTGGGCGGCGGAGGCAGGTGGGGTCGTTTGCGCGCGCGCTGTTTGTGGTGCACTCGGAGTGCCTGGAGGGCGGCTACGTGGCCTCGCGCCCCTTCCGCGTTAACGCCGTGCGTCCCCCCTCCTCCCCCCTGCCTTGCCTTGCTTTGCATCGCACAGCAAGGCATCGCATCGCATCTTGCATGGCAGGGCATGGCATAGCATGGCAGGGCAGGACAGGGCAGGGCAGGGCAGGGCATTGCATCGCATGGCAAGGGATGTTATTGCATGGCAGGCCAGGGCGCAGGAGGGTGGGACGGGGCGGGGCATGGCGTGGTGTCTTGTGGCAGGGCCTGGCGTAACGCGGCGGGGGAGGCGTGGCATGGCGTGCTCTGGCATTGCCCGGAAACGGGGGCTGCTGTGGGAGGGCCTGTGATGTCCTAGCAAGGCAATGCGTGGACAGGCAAGGCGTGTTCTGGCAAGGCATGGCGCGGGATGGCGGGCATGACACGGGCATGGCAGGCGTGGGACGGGATGCCTTGTGGCCAGGTTTTAGGTCAGAATCCAGGGTAGGGTTGCGGTCAAGGTTGAGGTCACGGTTGCAATCAGAATCCAGGTTGGAGTTACTAGTGGCATGCTGTGGCGTGTTCTGACGTGGTGTGGCGCAGTATGGCATCGCTGGTGAGAATTTCCCTCTTCTCGCGTTGCATGCGTGGCATGCGTGGCATGGCGCGCGCCTCTCCCGTACAGCTGGCATGCACGGGCATAGCACGGTGCGGCGCGGCGTGGCGTGGCGTAATGTCGTGTGGTGGGGTGCGGGGTAGCAAGCTTGGCGCGGGCACGCGGGCGGGCGGGCCTTGAGCTTCTTTTTCAGCTCAAGAGCGGACCTTTGCCACTCGTCGCAAGGAGAAAGGAGAGAGCGCAGCACGTGTGCTTGGCATGACAGCACGCCCGCCTGCTGCTGCTCCTTCTCTCCTCCTCTCCAGCCCCTCTGCACGCACGGCACTGCAAGCCTCGGCGGCTCTCCCCCTCTGCAGCTTTCAGCCGTTGTCTGGTATGGGGAGTTGTGGAAGCCCCGTGACCTATGAGCGGGGGGAGCGGGCCGCCCGTGGTGTCGGGGTTAAGGCTGAGGGGGGCGAGATGGCGGAGGTGGAGAGGGAGGCGAAGGTGAAGGTGGAGGCGAAGGTTTCCTGCAAGGCTTTTGGGCGCTTAGGGGGCTGAGGGCTGAGAGCTTGATCTTGGAGTCGAGGATTCAAGGGGCTGGCTGGGCTCTGGGGGCAAGCTTAGAGTTTGGGGCTTAGGCTCGCAGCTGAGGGCTCGAGGAGCTGCAGGGGCAGGGGCTTGACACGCTGAGGCAGAGGTGTGTGGACTGCGGTAGATTGTGCCAAAGGCATGTCCGCACGCACGTCTGATGCGGTGTACGATGCTCCGCACAATGTATATACCTGTTTATGTCTGGTGTTAATCACGTATGTGTCTCTCTCTCTCTATGTGTGTGTGTGTATGTGTGTGTGTGTGTGCGCACACGTGTCACATATACCTGTTTATGTCAGGTGTTAATCACGTATGTGTGTGTCTCTCTCTCTCCNTCTTCTGGGACTCGCACAAGGCGGAGGAGCTGGTGGACGCTGCGCCCTATTACAGCATGCTGGCGGCCCTGCGGCGCGCCAAGCGGTACCGCCACGTCATCGGCGTGTACGACGCGCTGCGCCAGCGGGGCTTCCTGCCGGACTCCGCGAGCGTGCGCCACGTGCTGACGGCGTACGCGTGTGAGGGCTGGCTGGAGCAGGCGGCCGGCACCTACCACACCCTCATTGCCGACGGTACCTCCGCCGCTACCGCCCCTGTCCCTGCCTCTGCTATCTGTGCTGCTGCCGCTGTTGTTGCCTCTGCTGCCGCCGCTGCTGTTGCTGTTGCTGCGGCGACTGCCACTGCCGCTGCTGCTGCTGCCGCCGCTGCTGCTGGCAGTGGGGGACGGCTGTCCTCCTGCCACCCTTGCTCGTTCTTCTACCTCTTTGTAGTGAACACGGCTTGCAGAAGTGCTCTGTACTTCGGTATATCGGTACCAGGGTGCCTACTGTTGCCTCTAGCAATTGCTATACCCCATGTCAGTCATCAGAGTTGATAAGGTCCCTGCTCTCACTCAAATTGCCATCACCACGAGGAGTATGCCGGGGAAGCTGCTGCTTGTCTCTGCTGTTCCCTTCCTCGCTGCTCATTATTTGAGGGGGGGAAGAAGAGGGGGGGGGGCTATGCTTTGTGGCCGAGCATCTGGGAGTCAGCGCCTTGCTGGAATAGGCTTGCCTGGAAAGAGTAGAGCACACAGGGGCCCCGGGGGACCCGCAAGGTTGCTGACTTTGATATGCTTGCATGAATGAGTGCGCAACATACGCATATAATTTTGTCCATGCATGTGTAGGTAGAAGTTGCACATACATGCATGTACTGACATGCGGTTGCGTATGTATATGGATTTTGTGCATAGTTTTATTGGTGAATTTCTGCAGATACATACGTACTGCGTTATCATCAAGGCTGTATCTTCTGGCATCGAATTTCAAATGTGGAAACAGGAAATGCCATCAACGAGTCCATACGATTTGCGCGCATGCATGTGGCGTGACAACGCAGGTGTCCCGCTGGACAGCGAGGTGCACGCGAAGATGATGCGCATCTACGCGGGCGCGGGCCAGCTGGAAGACGCGCAGCGCGTGGTGGAGGACCTCAAGCAACGCGGGGGCGTGCCCAGCAAGGCCTGCTACTGGACCCTCATCCGCCTGCTGGAGAGGGGCGGCCACCTGGAGGACGGCGCCGCCTACTTCCAGGAGATGAAGTCTCTCCCCGGCTACTGAGAGCGAGAGAGAGCAAGCGAGAGAGAGCGAGAGAGAGGGAGAGAGTGCGTGCACAAGCTCTGCCAGTCAGGCTGGCGCAACCAAACTGTTGGGGGCAGGAGCACGCAGAGAGAGAGAGAGAGAGAGAGAGAGAGAGAGAGAGAGAGAGAGAGAGGGAACAAGAAGGGCCTGGGCAGAGAGATGTGCTGATGGGGGTGAAAGGTGATGTACAGAGAGAGAGGTTGCTGGGGCGCGAGACGCAAGGCGACACTCAGCCTGCACGACGGCCCTGTGGGATGTGCAGAGGGAGTGGTTATCAGACCAACACGTCGGGTCGCACTTTGCGACGCTTCTTGCGGCAGGTAGTTTTCCTTGCAGAAAAGCTAGGAGATAAAAGAGGGAGAAGGGGTAACATTTGCCCCGGTTGGGCTCCCCCCCGTGAAATGCTTACAAGAAGGGGGCGAGCCCGGGGGTGGAGGGGGGGGAGGTAGTTGAAAAAGAGAAGAGAGGGAAAAGTGGTGTCATGGTTGCCACTCGTGACTTTCACAGGAAGCAGCTCACTCTGCAGAGAGTCATCGTTATGAAGATGTATTTTAATGAAAGGGAGTGCAGGCTGTTTGAAGAGGGGGTGCCCTTACACAGACGCTGGGCGTCCCTTTGCTCGAGGCGTGCTGAACCTGAAGGTGAGAGTTTTGAAAGTTCACTAGCTCTGGGTCATCGCGGAGCATGAACGAGCCGGGGGTGCCCGCGCCCCGCACAGCACCGTCCTCATGGCTGCGCCACCGGGTGGCTCACAATGGCCTTTGGTGTCTCCCGCGGCGGGCACCTGGCATACTCTCTGGTAAGCCCGTGCTATCCTCTCTTTGTTTTTCGTACATTGTTCTTTCAGTTCAGATATGGAGTTAATTATTCGACTCTAACTTTTTGCCCGTGTTTGTACCCCTCTGCAACGCTGTTGCAGGGCAGCTCGCCACTGCCAGCTCACACTGCACGGCTGACTCTGACCGTGTTTCTCTTGCAGGCTGACAGGCCTTGGCCAAGTGGTGCGGCTCCAGGAACTCGCTCCCCTGCATTTATTATATGCGTGCATACTCTAACATTGTTGTAGGCTAGCTCCTTAGTCTTATTAAGTATCATCGGGTGCAGGCTCGAGCAGCCTCGTTCATCCAGCTGTGTTTGTGAGCAAATTCATGATGTCTGATTCTGTCAGCAGTAACTTGGGGGCTCCCTCTATTTAGTGGCACCCTCGCTGGAAGTGCAGTACGGAGAGCATGAACTTCGTATAGGTGGATGTTTGATCGCTAGCATGACATCTGTGACCTCAGCACCGCCCCATCTAGCTGCAAGTTCACCAAATTGCGATCACTAGTTTGTTTGTTTGGCCTCTCAACGCTTTATTTGAAAGTCGTGAACTTAAGGTGAGATGCAACCATGTGCTGTCTCACTCGGTGGGGCCCCTCGACACCCTATATGCCATATGCTCGTAAAGTGGGTCAATGTCACGGCAGAAGAGGAAGGGGCTGGGCAGCTTACGCTGTGGTCAAGTTTAAGAAGCACACGCGGAAAATGGAGCTTGAGATTTATTGGAGGTTCTTATACGTGGGTCAACAACAATATACGTCAGAAGCGCTAGCAATTGGCGAAGGCTGGTGCCTTCTTGTGAGCCCATATGTTGGCGGATTGATTGAAAGGAATGGATGTTAAAGCTGAATTGGTTCTTAAGAGTTGATACCAAAGTGCTAGCATGTGCAGTTCTACCGTGTGTTTGTTTGCATGGAGACTATTTGAGGGGAAGTGGACAAAAGGACATGCACGATTGCACAAATTTGTCATCTAAAATCATGTGACTCATTTTAACTTCATTTTATTACCAATGTGAACTCACTTAGTTCTACAAGAGAAACAAAACTTTTGAATTGGTATGCACAAATTTTCGACTGGGTATATAGTTCTTGATTGTTGCGTTGAGCCCAGAAGTGAGCAGGGCTGGATTCCCAGCTTTTATGATTGCGGATTGGTTTTTTCAGGGGCTCTATATGGCCTTTAAAAGGCCACGTGTACGACTAGCATGAGCGCTTAATATGTGATCGGAAAACTGTCCGAATTGTTCCGGTCAAAGGCTTTTTTGTGTGGATGTTTACATCGCCCTAGAAGCATAAGAACATTTCCTTTTGCACCAGGCCTGTTCTCAGTATCCTGTCATTTGGTATTATTAAAATGCATTCGACACCATCATAGCTTGCTGAGAAAGGTGTACTGGAAGGCAGAACATATGTTGCCTGTATTACTGATGTTGAATCAAGCAGAACTTGGGAAAAGTCTTCTTAGTGCCATCTGATATTGGTCGTCACTTTCCAGTTGCAAAGTTCCATCAGTTGCAAGCATGGCGCATCTGTAGCTTACAAGCCTAGTAAAAGTAATGACTACACATTGCCCACATGCGGCCAACGCACTTCAAGTCTACACGTATTACTTCAAAAAGATGAATGACGACACGTCCTAACTAATTAGTACGGGAGGTGTGTATGGGTAGTTCTGCGATCAAGGCTATCGCATACAACATCTATTGAGGTCGTCCTATACCAGCCTCGTCATTTCCTTTCAGCTTTAGCAACGTACCTAAAGCAAGAAAGACTAGGCTCATCTACTTGCACGCTACACCTGCTGCCTTTGCCTGCGTTATACAGAACTCTGATATATATGGAGGAACACAATAATTTTGATGTCCAATGGCGCAAGAAGCTAACATTGCGATAAACGAAGTGCTTTGTGTATGAGAGTTGAGCGGATGCTTATGAACGACGTCTGCAAGGAAATCAATTGCCATGCGCCAAATTTGCCCGCTTGATGACTCACAAGCAATCATGACAATGTTCTTAGCGGAAAGCGTCATAACATGGTAACCTCCACGCTTCAAGGTCAGAGTAGCAAGCCTTGAGGACATGTACAAGGGGCCGCTTGGAGTCACATACACCCATGCCCACGTCCCTTCTGCACTGACTGTTTAACAACAAGCACGCCAGCTATCTTTCACACCGTACAGACGCGGCTCCCAAAAGTGTACAGAAGAAGCTTTCAAAAGCGAATGCTCTCAAATTTCAAACGCTAGCAGACGTCTATTAGTATCATTCTTCTGAGAGTGCTAATTCCTGCTCTTTGTCCTAAAATCCAAGTAATAGATGAGGCTATACATATAATAGCACAGGATTGTCCCCTGGGCATTTCATGGAAGCTCTCAAGGCCCTCAGGCAGCTCAAAGGGGTCCAGGTTCCAAGGAAAGAGCGCCCAGTTCACCAGCCCAGCTCCACAAATGACCCACTTGCTAAGCCACTGCCAGTACCAACAGGCACCTGCTGAGATTCTAATAGTGACAGTCTCAGCAGCAGATGTATAGAAACCTGCAGCAACAATCCTCCCGTGCCAAGAAGCCCTTTGCCTGGCGAATGAATACAGAACTGCCAGCTGGAGCGTGCCTCAAGGCTTTCAACATAGCCTCTTCCCTCTAAGACATCTGTCCTCCACGCCGCAAGGTGGGGGCTCAAAGGAGAGCATGCTGGAGAAGGCGCCGAGGATGTGGAGCATCCATGGCTGCGACTCAGCCTCCGCAGACGTCTGCTGCAGAGCCTATGAGCTCTATTTTTTACACACCTAACTATACATCGCTGCTGGCAAACAGTTGTGCAAGGCCCACGAAACCCTGGCACAGGCGCAATCAGCCCGCCTGCAACTGCAATGATCCTTTCCATCCCCTCAAACTCACCTGACCCCGAGACACCTGGCCGCTGCTAGTGCGCCCGGCAATGATGAGCATGTGCCAAGCTGAGCCCCGACCTGCACCTCAAAGACCAGCATCTGGGAAGGGGGGGGGTGGTTCAGCATCGAAGAGTATGGCTGCCGCTGTGTGGCTCTCCCGTTTCTGTCTCCCATGCCCCACTGCGCCACGGTCCCTCCGCTGCTGGCGCTGCTGCTGCTGCTGCTATTGCTGAGCGCAGGGACAAGGACCAGAGAGGGCAGCTAGACGGAGGGTATGTTGGCAAAGGAGAAGCCCTTGTAGCCCTTGTAGGCGTAGTAGGCGATGCGCGTCTCGTAGAAGCCCGGCATGAAGAGCAGCGCCCCCAGGATGAAGATGCCAATGCCTGCTCCGCCCTCGACACGGGGGAAGGGAAAGGAGGGTGGCCGGAGAAAAGAGACCACGAGATGAGAACAGGGGGTGAGGCATGCAGAGAAGGATGCGTAAGGGATGCAGGAAGAGGCAGGGAGCAAACGCATGGCTTGCAGGGCGACCCCGAGGATGCGTGGACGTGTTAGGCAAGAGTCTCCTGGATCAACAGGCGTTTCGTTGTTCCCCAGACTTACATGTGAGTGGACTGACGATAGAAGCAAGCGGGCCGAGAACATCAATACGCCTTGCAATTGAGGCAGTCCAAGCAGTCCAAACTGTTCTCCTGGGTCTTTGCAAGAGATACGAGGTAGGTTGAGGGGATGAAGTTTTGGGGATGGCACATATCGGCATGTGTCAGGAATAGTTCTGCACTTCTTCTCAGGTCCCTGATCACTACTTCCAGCATGTGAGCATTTGCCGAGTAGAAGAAGGCGCCTCACAGCAAGTCTGGTGCTCTCAATCACACGGAATTTGCGAGCTCCTTCGACACGTGTGGTCGCAGAGGCCTTCATCGTTCCACCAGGTGTCCCACAAGCCTACTCAGCATAACTTAGGCAAGCTGGCAGCACAGCTGATAGCTTCCGGAGGAGGGAATAGTGTCCACCATAGTAAACATGGGCTAAGATGCAGACAGAATAGTTCAGGCTGGTCCAGGCAAGCCATTATGAGCGTACAAGCCTAGAGTCCAACCCTAGAGAACAAGTGGCAGTGCCGAGTAGAGACATCCATGAGACATCACAACGACTTACTAACACCTCTGTGTCACTCAGTCTCACGAGCTCGGCGCATGGTGGACCCATTCTGTCTCTGCATTCTATCTCTGCGTTACAGCGCGTGCAAGCTCCTCCCACTGTTAGAAGCAACTTCAGTGTCAAGTCTTCTACCTGCCCGACGATAGCAAGCTCCCAAAGTATAGACCCCTAGTTTGCTCCCAGATTACAAGACCTCTACTCATACACTCCGCAGTGGAATCTAATTATTAAAAACGGCTTATGAAACAGTGGGACGATTCGAACTTTGCACTACTGCATCTTCATATCAATGAGTGCAAATACACATGACGTAAAGGTAGAGTTGAGGTCTAGGTCTTCAAGAACATCCAGTAGACAGCCTACAACATGCCTCCGTCCTTGGCTTGTTCACTAAGTAAAATTGTGGCTTCTCATGGCGGTGCATTCACTCCAGGTGTACCCTTACAATTTGAGGAATATAGGGCGTCAGTCAGAGCAAGTTTAGCCAGAGGTCAGCTTTAAAGACTTTTGACATGAATGATGAAAAAAAACAATATGACGAGCCAAGACCTCAGGATATCACATGTCCTTCGAGAAGGGCCAGGCAAGGGGCTAGTTCTACTGACGTGGTGTGGCACTAGTTACTGACCATGTCCGCTGTCGCCACCCACATTATTGTATATCATATATATTCCACCGATGATGCCCGCAGCGCCAAATGCCAAGAGTGTCAAAGCAAGGGAAATTTCTTTAATGGGAGGCTTATTATGTATGATAATCTCCCCGTTATAATCCTCTGAAATAGAGAAAGTTCTGTCAACGTACGCCATTTGAGAACTAAGGGAGCCCGCTGATGAAACGCATGAATTTCAAATGCTTGTCAACATTACGAGGAGATATCATTAATACTTAAACAAGACGGTACTGCCACTGGTAATACTTTTTGCAAATGTTAAGCACTTGTAAGGCATAGCGGTTGACTGTAGGCACTGAAGGTCACCCCTCGTATTGCCGCTATCAATCTTTTCCGACAACCCCGGACCTGTTCAGTATCCTGAAAGGCGAAGTAACATGCGTTCTCCACTAACGACTCTTGTTTTGTGCTCGCCAATTACCAGGAAAGCGACATAGTCCACATCAACACAACTGTTGCAATTAGTTGCAAGTTTAATCCCGTCTGACAGGAAGATGCCATTCTATTGCCAGCAAGCACTGGCCCATAGTGGGGCCCTAACACCACTTTCTTCAAACTAGCCCTTATATGGAGCCAAACCGTGCGGCTCAACGCTGTTCTCGAATGTGAGCCCAAGAGGCAACGACCATGAACGACTTGCGAAGACTGGGAAATGCCAAAAAACACTGAAGATGCCAGAAGATACCATTGTTCATCGAAAATCGTCGAAAACATCATATATGAAAATCAGAACAGAAAGAATTAAATTGTTCGGGCCAGAAAAGCTGAGAAAAGCTGAGAAAACAAGCGTTGACTGCTGGACCACTTCTCCTGCCGTCTCTGCTCGGGTATCCCTGACGTCTTTGTTCTCGTACGCTTGCCATCTCTGCTGTCGTTACCCTGCCATCTCTGCTCGCGTACCCCTGCCCATCTCTACTCGCGTACCCCTGACGTCCCTGTTCTCGTTCCCCTGCCATCTCTGTCTGCGTACTCCTGCCATCTCTGCTCGCGTACCCCTACCGTCTCTACTCGCGTACCCTGACGTTTTTGCTCTCGCACATCATGCCTACCAATGCTTACAGGCTACTCGCATGGTCCACGCGTGATCAAGGACTTGACTGTGGGTCATCCTGGTCAACAGATGGGCTTCAGTCGGCGTCAGAACTTTTCTGGTCTTTCTAAGAAAAGGCAGTTCAAGCAAGTCCAAGGCTAGTTCAAGGCAGGTCTAAAGGCAGTTCAGGGCCAGTTCAGCTTAGTTCAGGGTCCACCCTGGCGGACTTCGTACGTCCCAGAAAGTTGCAGCAAGTGGCAGCAGCAGCAAGTAATGAATGACTTGCAGGAACTTTGTAGGTGTACTTCTTGATTGTACAGATGGTAAGAAATGTTTCTCCGAGGTTCCTTGGATGTAAGAGTAAGCTGATGGGAGGCATGCCCCGCAGGATATGAAGGTTGTGTCCACGTGAATATTACTCCAGTTCTTTCATATTGCATCTACATCGTACGTTGTCTCTTTAAGCGGCAAAGATGAGGCTTGTTACCCTCGCCACTTGCAGTTTGAATCAATGGGCAGTGGACTTCGAAGGCAACCTGAGACGCGTCCAGGAATCAATAAGGCTCGCTAAAGAGGCGGGGGCAGTCTATAGGGTGGGGCCTGAGCTTGAAATCACGGGTTATGGATGTGAAGATCATTTTCACGAGCAAGATACATGCACGCATGCGTAAGCGCACGATCAGAGTGCTTACCTTCAGCATTGTATGCCGGGATTCTGTCCTGGAGATCAAGCTTCAGGAACCTGTCTATGTGAAGGCTGGCTTCCTGCACTGCGACTGTTTTAGCCAGGGCTATTTTTGAAACTTATGTATAGACGTCGTGTGGGTATTTGAAATTCACTACTTAGAATATCGGCTCCAAGTTTTGCAAATGTGCAGCTCAGAAGCATGTAGCCATATCAACACGGTGTGTTGAATTCACGGCTTCTGAAGTACACATTCCCAACTTGCAAGTCAACAAATTTTCTCGATGCATCTGTCCCCGAGAAAGCAACCAAACTCCAAAACTGTGTCCACCTGGCATGGCAGGTGGGAGTGTGTGGCCGCAATTCTGGATTCCGACTTGACAAATGGCATCGTCTGCGACATCGGCCTTCCCGTGCTGCAGGGGGGCGTGAGGTACAACTGCCGCGTGTTTTGCTTCAATTCGAGGGTCCTCATGATCCGCCCCAAGATGGATCTGGCGAATGACGGAAACTACAGGGAGCCCCGGTGGTTTGCGGGGTGGAAGCACGCGCGGACAACTGTCGACTTTGTGCTGCCCAAGCTCGTGGCTGACATCACGGGCCAGCACAGCGTGCCATTTGGCGACGCCTGCCTCGCCTTCAATGACACGTACGCACACGGCCTGTCCGGGACCTCCTCCTCCTCTTTTACCTCCCCGTCCTCCTCCCCCTCCCTCCTTCCCCTTCCCCTTCCTGCTCCCTCTCTTTGTCTCCTCGTTTGTTCGCTTGGCAAGGGTGCCATCTGCAGGAGCCGTGTGAAAGCGACACGTGTCAAGCCCTCCCTAGAGGCTGGCATGGACGTCCTACAGTCCCCTCCAGGGGAAAAATTGCGATATTGAAGGCTCTTCTATTCTCAGTAAAATACACTGTGAACCCAAAGGACAGCTACGCCTCCCTCCAGGACCTGACTGGGAGCCCCTTTTCCCGCTGTTTCCAAACAACTTTCAACTTTGACTACAAAACGACGCATTGCCAGCAGCCCAAAGGCAGGAATCGGAAGCGCTCATGTCCAGCCTTCATCTGAATTTAGCTCCTCCCTCATGTCTTGTCGCCTCACATTTGTAGAATAGGCATGAAGTTGGGGGGGGTGTGGGGCGTGGAAATATCCAGCTAAGCTCAGCTCAGCTCAGCTCAGCTTTAAGCAAGCGTGCACCTGTTGCAGCCCGTGTGGCACCCTTTTGGAAGCTGCGAAGAGACCCGCTCGGGTTGTAGCAAAGCTCCACTGCTTGCTCTGCAAATTTGATTTCTAAGTACCAAGTTGGACAAAAGAGAGGGCGTCGCGAGTCCACCCAGGATGAGGCTCTGCGCTCCACTTTGGAGCCGGTGAGGAAGGGCAGCAGCTGCAACAAAGAGAGTGAGAGAGAGAGAGTTTCCCCAATGGTAGTCTTGTCTCTTGTTGGTAGAAATTGAAGTTTCCCCACTACACCGGGACAGCACGCCTTGCGCACCCGTACAACACTCACGCTCCTGGCATGGTCCATGGCGCTGTGATCTGCCGTCCCCGCGCAAGGGCTTCTCCCCCGCTTTGATCTTGCACCTCCTGTCAGTTGATAGCCATGTTCCGCATCCGCATGCTCTGTGTTTGTCTGTGCATGAGTGGGCACTACGTCAGACGCATGCATACTCACAACGATATGATCTCCCTGGCTCTCGCTCTTCGAGTGTCCTGCTCCTGCGCACTGCACCACAGCCCATGCTTTGAGCTGCCACACCCTTTGAAGACGCAAACCCTCTCCCCCAAAGCCCTGGAACCTGAGCAGGCTTGCTTACCTTGTGTGAGTACTTGTGCTTGCAGCTGGGCGGGCCGTACCTGGGGACTGTTCCTGTGATACCCAAAAACCACTGGAGTCCCAAACCCACAAGCCTTATAGCACGCAAAAGACGATGAGAAAGCGTGCTGCCCCAAACAACCGTGGGCGTGACCTGACGGGGGCGATGGGGGACTAGCGGGGGGCGGCGGGCGGGCGGGCGGGCGGCAGCACGCTGGCGAGCGAGACGTGCGAGGAGCTCTTCACGCCGGCGGCGCCGCACATCCAGCTGGCGCTCAACGGCGTGGAGATTGTGGCCAACGGCAGCGGCTCGCACCACCAGCTGCGCAAGCTGGACACGCGCCTGGACCTCATGCGCTCCGCCACCGCCAAGGCCGGTGGCGTCTACCTCTACGCCAACCAGCAGGGCTGCGACGGCGGCCGCCTCTACTACGGTGGGGGTGCACCACGCCGCAGAAAAGGCTCCCGCCTCCACGCACGTCCTCGCCTCGCTTCCCCCTCTACCCCTCTTGTCATGTTCCTAGGGGTCCCCAAGCCCGAGTGCATCCTTGTCTGTTGCCCTCTATCCGCTGGCTGACACGTCACCACCACTAGCAAGCCCCCCCTGCTCGTTGCTTGCTCTGCTAGGGAGTTGAGAGGAGAGCAACCCGCAAGAGGGCAATGAACCGACTGCAGCCGCCGGCCTGGACCCAAGCCCGGCTTAGGCCAGGCCAGGCCAGGTTTTGAAATGAAGGCAGCTTCAGCGTCAGTGCAGTCCGCTGGAATTTTGACTTCTTGCTGCTACAAGCAACGGAGGCCATATTATAGAACCTCAGTCCAGATGAAAAGATGTCGGGAAGAAGCATGCTGTCGTGACTGGCACAACCGCCTGTGGCCGAGCCTGTCCCGGACCTGGACGCAGCAGCTTCGGGAGCCTCTGGGGGGTCTGCAGGGCACTCTGTGTCGTTAAGACCTCGTGTACTTTCTTCTTTCGCAACCCTAAATGTGTTTGAACAACGTATACTCATTTTTGGTGCAGTAGTGAAGAGGGGACGCCGAGTGGTGATTCATATTCTTGACGCACTTGATTATCTCTCGCGGAGGACGAAAGTGATGTGGACACAGAGGGTGTCTTTTTCCTCACGCTCAGCTGCGTGCACCTGCATCCTCTCAGGCCAAGTTGGGGCGAAGCCGTTATAATGGACCAGAGTGCTAGTGGGCGTAGTGTTGGCAGCTCAGCCCAGAGCGCTTGCCAAAGCTCAAGAATCCTAAACGCCTGAGGGCTACACCTACAGTGAGAAACCTCGATGCTCAACCCCAGATTGCTTGAGCTTGAGAGATAAAACCAGAGTGCTTAGTCCCAAAGCGCTTCACCTATAGTGTTAAACCTTGAGTGCTGTTCGGAGTACATTGAGTGCGAGTGCCTTGCAAACCCAGAGTATGAAACTTGCAGTGCCAAACCCCTGAGGACTCCAGCACGCCACAACTGAACCTGCACACGCCACTCCTTGTGCACATTGGGAGAGGGGGGG
>WELA01002985.1:494060-536644 GCA_009602735.1 Mesotaenium endlicherianum
GGGGGGGGGGGGGGGGAGAGAGATAGAGAAGGGGAGAGAGACACAGAGGAGGAAAGGCACAGAGTGAAAGAGGGAGAGATAGGCGGAGATTGAACAGGAGATGGAGATCCCCACCCCTGAAGCGTCCAGGTGGCTCTGGGCTCTTGGCGGAGTGGCCAATATCGAAACACTGCTGCTGCCATCTGGCGCTCCAAGCTGAGCACTTCCAACCCCCGCTCCGACTCCCACTCCTTCGGCGTTGCCTCTTGTTGATCTGCTGTGAGCACCTGATGGCAGATCCTGGCCCTTGTTGCCCACACTGCCAGCCTCCCCGTTTGCCGCACCTCCCCCACCCCTTGCGGCATCCAGCTCCCCCTCTATTGCGCCGGCCCTGCTTGTTCCGCCATCGGCGCTAGCATTGCCACGTGGCGCTCCGTGCCCCCCTTTCACTCTATCCCACACCTCCTCCGGGCTCTCCTCCTGCCTGTCCAGCTCATTAACAGCCAGCTCGCGAGCGCTCTCCGCCCAGGCCGAGAGCGTGGCCTCTTCCTCCACCGCCACAACCGCCGCCGCCGCCGCTGCCCCCGCTGCTGCCGCTTCTGCTGCCGCTGCCGCCGTTGCTGCCGCAGCCGTTGGCGCTGGTGCCTGTGGTGCAGGGCCTCCCTGCACTCCACGGATGCCAACTGGCAGGGGGGCGGCGGCAGGTGCGGAAGTACCAGCTGTCAGCACATTGTGCTGCACAGGACTTCTCAACCCTGCTGTTCTTGCGGCGCTGGGCGGTGCTGCAGCCGCGGGCGTGGAGGCGCTATCTGAGGGCACAGCCTGCTGCAAAGGAGTCCCAGTCACGGCGGCTGTGAAGACAACAGACGGAGCTGGGCTGGGCGTAGCGTTGCTAGCTGTCGGCACCGGCGTAGCACCAGCTGTCAGCACTGACGCGGCGTCAACCGGCGCTGGTGACAACACGCCGGGCGATGGGGCAGGCGCTTTTTCTTGGCGCCCAAGGGTGGCAGCCTTCTTGCTAGCGCACACCGCGAGCGCCACCCCCAGCTTCGATGCCTGCGATGGTCGCCCTTTCAAAAACGAGGGCTGATCCTTCACCTCCTCCTCCTCCGGGGCTTTGGCTGGGATTGAGGTGTCGGTGCCCGGGCCGCGCAAGCTAGGAGCCTCCAGGGCCTCTTCAGACTGCAGCGAGCCAGGGGGATCGACTCCTTTTCTGGAGCTCCTCCGTGGGGACACCGCCGGTCTCTGGGGGGTGTTCTCAGCAGAAGAAGCAGCTGCCTTTGCTGACGTCAAACCTTCCCCCACCGGAGCGGCAAGAGTTGGCAGTGAGGGGGGTTTCAGGCCCACGCCGTTCTCCAGAGCCTTCGCCAGCTCTGCTGGGTGAGGGGTGCCTGCAACGACGTCCTCGGCTGCAGCTGCTGCAGTTGCGTCGGCGCCTGAAGAGCTTGCGCCTGCTGCTGCAACCAAGCCTGAGCCTGCCTCTTCTTTTGTGGCCGCAGCTAAAGCTGCTGCTCCCAAAGCTGCTGCTTCTAAAGCTGTCGGAAGGCTAGCAACGGCGGCAGCCGGGCCTGCTGCGTTGGCGGCAGAGCCAGTGGGAGCTAAGCACGTCACTGTCAGAGCAGCACCGACAATGAGAGCTGCAACTGCGCCTCCTTCTCCTCTTCCTCCCTCCCCTCCTGTCCCTCCTGCCCCTCCCATCCCTCCTTTGCCTCCCTCGCGTGCCTCGGCCGTGCCTGCCTCAGATGGTAAGGCTGGCTGTACCGCTGCTTTCCCCACTCCAGCTGCCGGAGCCTGCTCTGCCGCCGTCAGCTCAGCAGCTCGCTCAACAGCCGCCAGCTCAGCCAAGGCCTGCTCTGTCAGCTGAAGCCCTCCCGTGTGCCTCATGCCTCGCCCTTTTTCTGCTGACAGACCCGCACTGGCTACGCGGGCAGGGCCTTGTGCAATGACAGGTGGCGTTGCTGGAGAAGAGCTCTCCCCCAGGTTCACCCCTTCCCGCCCTGACAGGCCTAACACAAAGCTGCCAAATGGCGTCCCTGAACTGGCCCCTCCTCCTGGATTGCGCACGGCGATGGGTACTCCAAACCCGCCCCCAACGTAGTAGTCCCTTGCAGCGACAGCTGTCGCCTCTGCCTCCGCCAGACCCTTCAGCACAGACCCCTTCCTCGCCTTCTTTCTCGCCCTGTTCTGTTCTCGCCTCCTCTCGGCCTCGGTCTGGACCTCTAGGTGGCCAAAACCGCCGGAGGAACGGTCAAATGTAAAAGCAGCAGGTTGGCCCAAGGTCCCGACAGCACCTGCCTGCTTTGCTCTATTTCTTCCGAGATGAGTAGATCCTGGCTGTCCAGAAGGAGGGCTGAAAAGGAAGCTGCTCGGCTCCCCAGCAGAAAACCCTGACAAACCAAGAGCAGGCTTCTTGTGTCTTGATTTTAAGCTACCCCTCTGCTTGCCCTCTCCCTTATTCAAGTGGCTGCAGCCTGCGCACCTGTAGAAGGCCTGTCGTCTCACATATCTTTTTTTGGTCTTTTTCTTTACTGGAGTTTTTGCTTCGCTCAGCTCCGGATCAGAGACTAGTCTCAAGCTCTTGTCTGTAGCGGTATCCGCCTTAGGGGGAGACAAGTGGACTACTTTGAAGGTTCCAGGCAACAGTGGAGCTTCACACCTGCCCCCATGATGATCAGCAACAAGATGTGGGTGAATAAGCAGGCGAAGAGCATGCATATGACACACCTTAAGTCCAGGTTAATGTAATACATTCAGCTTCAACTCTCCAAACGTAACAGAAACCAATACGGAGGAAGGTTAATGGAACTGCAAGGCCAAAAACGCCATGATGACGAGATAATAAGGTGCAGCATCTCATGCAAACGTCATGAACCACTCCCGCGACAAGCAGAACTGAATGCTTCCAAGAGACCGTATTGTTCCACGTAGAGTCAGAAGGGTAGTCTGCGCCAATCACGACACCTCACTCTTACTTGTCGCAAGTTTGATGTAATATTTCAGGTGAAGGCTGCAGTCCATGGTATTCAGCAATACTCTGAAGGCGGACACTAAGATGTGTTGCAACTGGCGGTGAAACTCGTGCAAGTGCTTTGGCGGCTTCCCACAAAAAGTGTACTCTTTGCTGCACAGGAATTGCTGGGGCGTTCTTTGATGCCCGTAGAGGCACAGCTGCCATACCACTTATCAAAAGCTCTCGTCTCCTTTGCCATCCATTGCTATGTTACTAACCTTCGTAGTCACCTTCGTCTCCACATGATATGCTTCCTCAAGTGGTGAACTAAAAGACCTGCACTGAGGTAATAGACATGCTAGGGCAGCTTAATTGGCTCCGTCGATATTCAAATTTCGGCTCCAGCTTCGAGACCGGATTAACTGATATCTCCCGTTGTTGAAAATGCTGCGGCTCCAATGTTTTCTTCGGTTCCAGTATTTTCTTTTTAGGCAAAGAGGACATATAGCACCAGCTCGATCGGGCAAGCTCAGGCAGGCTCAACAGGCTCAGATGGACCTCCCGATCTCGTGAAGATGTTCTGCTTTGAAGGATCCGACACAAGCAGACGAGAATAACGAAGTCCAACAAGCTCCAACATTTGAAGTTCAAACTGTGTCCAATTCTGCTCACAATACAGCGCAACACTGAGGAGCTCTGCAAATGCCCCCAATATAGCTGGGCCGTACGTAAGCGATACATAGCAGGCGACAAGTGTACGCAGATGCTTAAGCGCATGAAAAGGCATGCTAAAAGTCACCGCAGCCAGATACTTCACAGTGGGCAAAGTGCTTTTGGGTGAGCGCCATGAGGTCCAAAAAAGTCCACATGCAGCGTTGCAAACCATAAGAGCCACTACACCAGAAATGTAAAGAGACAACTTATATGCAGCAGGGAATTAATTATGTTTTCAATGATTGTCAAGGTTGGCAGGTGGTGTTGCAGTTTAAGTTCCGTAAATTAGTTGTCCGGGCTGAGGTGAAATTGGAGGCTAGCTCCCTCTTTATTACTAGGAAGAGGAATCATGAGCACAGTAATTGAGGTTGAACAATTAACTCGGTGGATGAAGAGCATCTAGAAGTAGCTTGCCTCCTTCTGGTTGATTTCCCAATTCTTGTGGCAATTAAGAGGTGCATAACGTGCGTGGGTTTTAACGTAGCTTCCTTGTTGCGTAATTTATAGTTTAGTCTAGACATCACAGTGGCTAATGGGAGTTGCATACTTCTCCTATTGAGAAGCATTATAGTGCGGCCGGTGGGGCCAAAGTACATTAATTATGGCTGAGAGGCCCCAAGTACTCAAGAAGCAATCTTGTGAATCCTCTCCAATGTAGCCTGGGTAACTTAATTGGCTCCCATCCGTTACATGTGTGCATCCATGTTCCGTATGATGTGGGTCATGCTGTGTGCAGTCCTCTTTTGAGCTCTCGCTTTGTGTCTTGAAGCGCCATGATACTGCATGTCGGGCGAAAACACTGGTGTAAGGAGATGTTGTGTACATGGGTTATGCTATGAAACTTGCACTAAATACATTCAGAGTATGAAGCTGCATGGAAACTTCTTGAGGTGGATCGAGCCATATAACAACAATGATTATCTTGCATTTGGATGTCAGAAATGCCTTGAGACAGCCAAAGCTTTTGTACTATATACGAGCCTCTGGTCAAATACAAGGCAGAGATTGAAATAGACAAAGATGTTTCATGGCAAGGCGAGGCACATGCAGTATTTTGCAAGTGTTCTCCATGTCTCTGCTGGTATACTTTGTCTCAGATTCTGTGGTTCTCTATATATATATTGATGCAATTAAAATAGACCAAACAGCTTCCTGGCACTAGTTCACAAGCTTTTCTATTCTTTGTAAAATAATATTCATTTAAATAGGTGGCTTGGGGTGCCCTCCTAGCTAGCAGGCCACGCAAGCGAGAGGTGAGGGGGGAGGTGGGGACGGAGTCAGGGATCCTCAGGACCTGAAGGGGGGACAGAAAGGAAAGGGGAGGTAGAGGAAGGGGCAAGGCTGCTACTGGAGACGGATAGTAAGTGTGGCTTTTGTAATTGTGCGGCAAATGATGCTTGCAAGCTCTTTTGTTAAGGTCTCTGCCAGTTGATGTGACGCATGTAAATTCCTCTTGGAAGACCCAATCATAAGTCATCCAAATGTTTTGACGTTTAGTTACTGCCATCAATTGTACATGTTTACTTGCCCAACTTCGTCATTTATGGACAAGTCTTATAGTAAGATATACATGTATTATAGGTTTTCTAACGGCATATTGTATATTCGAGCATCAGGTCAACATGTTTCACAACATATACTGTGATCATATAGCCATTCTATCATGTGAGGACCCTCATTTTTACATGACAAGAGGTTACACATAATTGTCGCTGTCCACTTGTTGACACTTCAGAAACTTTGTGAAACCATTTCATCACCTGTCACATGGTAACTATGGATTATAAGGGATTTTTTCCTATCTAGCACTTTTGCATGAAGGTGCAACCAAGGAATTATCATTTAAGAGCTTCTTCTATATTTACAAGTGGCTCATTTCTCCACTTTTTTCAAAAGTACATATAGATAACAACAAACAAATTCTAAGCATATCATGGAACTCGACTATATGCAATGTCTAACCTTGACTATTGCTTACAATGATACGAATCCTTGTCTTTTTTCGTCAACAATATATGTCAATGGTTGTGTGGCTTCGTCTAGCCAAGGTCGTGATATGCTGTTGCTCTACAAAGTATCATATGTTGCTTATTGCCACCACATGTTATCAATGTTACATGAAGGATAATGAGCACGATTCAGTTGTCTTGTTATATTTTGAAAATGCACCTGATTTCTCACAATAAAGGCCTCTGGGTTGCCAACATGCATTGCAAGCTGACGGCTAAGTACCGCACGACCAACTGCACCATGATGTGTTTGTTGACTAATCTATGCCATACTGTAAGGCGGGCATAATTAGATTATAATTAGAGAGTAAAAACACCTCTACATGAGGATCAATTGAATGTTAGAGTTTGTAAGAGAATTCAGCTTTTGAAGAATATCATGTTGAAAGAAGCTTTTCTGTATGTCTTGTTTGCAGAATGAAGGTTCAGTCAACCAAACTGACCTTTATATCTAAGCTTCTAAATTCTCTATCTCTTTTGTTTTACAAATGAAGTTTATTGCACATGCTTGATCAATGCATCTCAAGTGCTTGTCACTTGTCAGTGAGACTGAAACACTAAGATGCAATGTATGTGGCTAAAACAAGTCAAACTGAATGTCAAAATTTAATTGACTAATAATGACAAGTGACTAGTAACTGGTAAGTGTGAATGAAACTAGCCTAGTCACAGGTCCATAGACTCAGTCTAGTGTGAATTGGGCCTAAGTCTTAAGGTCAACTTATAGGAATGACAAATAAGTTTGACTAACGTCTAGCCACAAAGAGTCAAGTCCACTAATGGTCAACTCTAGAGGTCAACTGGCTGTAATTGAAGGGGTCAGTCAACATCCTTTTCTACATATTCAATAGATGCACACAATAATCATATACCCATGCAGGTTGTAGGCTTGGATTGCCACACGAGCAAAATCAATTTTAAATAATATTAAATGTCATTGCGGGCTGTAGAAGTAGGTCATAACATGCTATCTCATACATACAATAGACCACTCACAAGTCATAGATGTCCTCTAACGCTACTTGTGATGGCGCATGCACCACATGTGTAATTGATGCTCTATATATTTCTATGAATCAAATTTCTATGAATCGAAAAATTCTCATAACAACAATATGAAAGACGCCAACATTAAGGAAACAGCGAGTGTTGCTTTAAGAACTCCCAAGGTCACAAATTCTCCTTGCCGTCATTCTGGCGAGCTTGTTTACATCTGAACAAGAATCATCAAGAAATAGGCACTTCAGTCCGCAAAAGAAGATACATGTTTGGTTCATCGAAATTCAGAATCTTGCTTAATTGCGACGGTTTGATCAAAATTAAAAGTACGAATGTACCTGCTAGAAAAAAAAATCCTATACATAACTCTCCTAAACAAAACACTCCTACACAAAATACTCCCACGCGGACGGTGTGACCGAAAAACGCGATTTAGCCGCATTGTACTGTTCACACTTGGAATAGCTTCAAAAAGTACAGTCTTAGAAAAGGTAAGACGAACGTTACAAATTGATGGGGGTCATACTCTTAGACCACATATGATGAAAGAGTCGTGTAGTGCATAAGTCGTGCATAACGACTTGTGCCGTACACACATCACATGAAACTCAAAATGGCCTTTTGAGGACATTTAGGGGCAGTTTTGTACTTTTTACCGCCGCTTCTGACGGATTTTGTTGAAAATGTCTATACTTTCATATTCAGGTATATATGCCTGTTTTCCGTCTTCTCCAAAAATTTCCGCCCATTCAGAGTTGTATTCAGTGAGATATTCAATTTTTGGTGATATGTATATATATGGTCACGGAAGGCAAAACACTCTATTTGTCACAAATTTTGCATGCCAATGTGCAGGTCACCATGGCTTCCACATGTGCCCAATTGGACTGAAATTTTATGCACCCTTTTGTGTCCCTATGATGAACATGTGCAACTAAGAACACTTGTGTTTTGACAAATTTTGGAGGAGCTAAACACGTGCAAATATTGCCAGATTTCAAAGTTCGCATGTAATAAATTAGTATATTGGTAGATATAATATTCATTTAAATAGAATAATTGATTATGTTCAGTCTGCTAGACTTTAGTTAATATTCAGTCTGCTGGACTTCAAATAATAACCAGTATATCGACTCAGCCGAGAGCAGCAGGCTGAAGTCAACTTAGGTCAGCTTGCTGACACATTCTCCAGCTGACTTCCGTACTCGATAGCAGCGAACTGCCTAGATATGCATCTAAGTGTGGTCTGCTAAATGAATGGCCAGATGACATCCTTTGGGTAGATGACGATTCGGGATGATGGGAGATGGCGGTGGATTTGGTTAACCGAGGTCCTACCAACGTGGTTAACTCCCGGGTAGGCGGTGCCATCGCACTGGCCGTTGAACAGTAAACTCATTCCATGTACATATGCTAGGCATTGCTCTCAAGTTCGGCATTCGGAAACAAGGCCAACTCTGTAGTGAAACAGATAGATAAAGTACTTAGTGAAATAGAATACTTTATTCAAGACAAGGATCTTTGAACACAAGTGGTAGCTTCTTGAAAGAGAGATGGCTTCTTGAAAGTTAATATATTTCTGGATTTTGGCGAGTACAAGAGTGATTCTGGAATGTCTTTCTATGTTCTAGCTCTTGTTTATATACTTGCTGATTTCTAAAAAAGTGTATGTTGACGTGTTGGCACCCAACACATCCCAAAACTTGCCACCTCTTTCTAGAATAATGTACACATGTCTTTTTGACCTAAAATGGCACATTTGACTTTTGCCACATGGAGTTCTTCTAGGTCTTTCCTCTAACTTCGAAAATGCCTTGGAAGGTTCAAAGGACATGAACAAAGTTACTAGAGTACCTATTCACACTTGACTCCACACAATAATACTCCACACTTGACTCCACACAATACTACTCCAAATATATTTGAAAATATTAAAATATATGCAAACTAATATATAATAACTCAAATCACTACAAACTCTCATGTACAGCTTACTGAGAGAACCTGAATCCAAGGTGAGAAGCCATTGATATGCACTGTCTTCTAGCCTTGCTTATGTATGAGTTTATTGATTGCATTACGGATGCTAGTTTACTTGCATTTGACTTGCGAGTATGGTCCACTGCTAGTGTGTTATCTTTTGCTGTTTAATCAATTAACAGAAAATACCATAGAGATTACTTGCTGATATAAAGATCTTCATTAATTGTTAATCGCTTGTTTGGTAAGTCGATTCATTTCAGTGGTATCAGAGCAGTTATCACAGTTTTCTTTGTAAGGTAAGGACAAGGTCTCAAACTAGCAACTCCCCAGACATGGAGAATCAGGATAACTAGAATGTTGAAAACCAGGTTGAAAGCCATGTAGCGGGAACCCGTACTTATTCTGAAGCAGTGGCAGATACTACAGCTAGAGAGGCTGCAGATGAGGCAGCTGCTATTGCTGCAGTCGCAGCACAGCAGGCTGAGGAAGGAATAGTCAGATTAGAAGCCAAACAATTAGCAAAAGCTGCTGAAGAAATTGAAAGGAGGGAAGGACAGCCAGCGGACGAGCGCACTGTCAAAGAACTTATGGCAGCAAGGGCCAGTGTTCTGAACCCACCTCCTGCTGTACAACTTAATGTGCCTCTAGGTCAAATTCGTGACCGGCTGAATGCGGCAGGAATTGCTGTTGCAGGAGCGAGAGGGACTCTTGAGGACACTACTCAGCGAGTGGATGCCACTGCTGCTGCTAGACTCCCACCTCAGAGAGTAGATTTGGGAGCATTATTTGTGCAAATGCAATCGCAAATGGCGAGCATGTATCAGTCCCAACAGGAAGACAAAAGAATCATTATGTCCCTACTGCGGGACGAAGACCAACTGGGTTCTCAAACCACTGGTGGTGGTGGCAGAGGGCCTAGTAAGCCTAAGCCGAAACCTCCCCAGGACTATGATCCTAAGGGAAACAAAAAGTATTATCTGATCAAATTTCTCGCTGATGTTGAGCAGTGGCTGGAGAACTACCCAGAGCTGCAAGATTACGAGAAGGTCAGGCACACTGGTGCTCTACTGAAAGGCAATGCAGCAGACTGGTGGATGTATTGGAAAGGAGAGCGTAAGGCTCAGCATCTCGGTGACCCTACTTGGGTAGAGTTTGTCGAGAAATTGCATGAGAAGTTTGATGTCATCAATCAGCAGGAGAAAGCTACCTATGCAATGATCTCCTTGACACTGAAGCAGACCACTTCAGTTGCTGAGATTGCTCAAAAGTTCCAGGAGAACATGATGAAGCAGCCAGAGTTGCCAGAGCGGTGTAGGATAGCATACTTCAGGTATGGCTTGAAATCCAAAGTCTCTGGTCATTTTGCTGAAAAGAAGTATGAGAAACTGGCTGACTTGATTCAGGACGCTGATGCCTGGGATCAACAGTAGTTCAATCAGAAGCGCCAGAGTAATGCTTTGGTGTCTAAGATTGTCAAAAAGTCCCACGATTCCTACAATGCAATTGAAGGAGACCAGGCTGAGGATGATCAGGGTGATGAGTGCGAGTATGAGTATAATGCTATACAGTCTAGAGGGAGAGGTGGTCACTCTCGAGGTGGCTACAAAAGAGGTGGTGGGAGGACTAAGCCCAGACCAGCATCAGCAAAATCTATTTGCTTCCATTGCCAGCAGCTGGGCCACTACAGAGAGCAGTATCTTAGCAAGCACCTTCCAAAGGTCGAGAGGAAAGGCCAGCCTTTAAAAGACAGCAACAGTAAGTAATCCAGTCTACTGACTGCGAGGATGCTAGAGATAGTGAGTCGTCACTAGCTGCCCTCGTAGCAGGTATTATGGGTCTTGCTGAACTGGATTCACTATGCATGCCTGACAACCAGATAAAGGAGACCATCAACAATATAGACCTCCAGAGAGTGCACACTCTGGATGATCTTGTTCCACCTAATGTTCAACATTTCCTTGCTAAGTCAGGAGAACAATGCGAAAGTCAGGAAAGGCCAGTCCCCCTTATTCTACTGCATTGCATGATTGCTGGTAGGAAGGTGAGGGCATTTGTTGACGGAGGGGCGTCACATACTTTCATCCATAAAGACTTAGTTAAGCGGCTAAAGCTGCATATTGTCACCCAAGGGAATAGAAAAGTATTCCTTGGAGATGCCTCAAGTGTCCCAGGAGGAATTATAACCAAGCCTATGAGGTCCAGTTAGGTTCCGGCATTGCAGATCTAACTGAAACGCTTACACTTGAGGTAATCAACATTGGCTTTTATAATCTTGTGCTAGGCAGGTCCTAGCTTAGTAGACATCAAGCTGAAGTGTGTTGGAGCAGAGGTACAGTTAAAGTGAGAGGAGCCAGTAATGGGCAGACTAACTTGGCACCCACCAGTGCTCTTCCTCTTGTCCTGTGTGGATGGCAAATGAAGGATCCTAAATGCAATGGAGTTCATTAAAAGCTGGAACCAGAAGGAAGACAAAATGTTCTGTCTGCTGCTAAGAGAGGTACCTCCTCAACCTGAAGAAGTGGTGGAGAAAAAGGTAAGCCCTCCGGAGCACCCTACTGCTGCAAAAATTGTTGCTCAGTACATGGATGTATTTAATATGCCTCCAGGACTACCCCCTAAGATGGAAGTAGATCATAGGATTGATTTATTACCTGGGAGTCAGCCACCCTGGCAACGCGCTTATGGCTTGTCTTATGTGGAGAGCGAGGAGTTGAAAACACAAATTGCAGAGCTTGAGGAAAAATGGTTATATTTCCCCCAGTAAATCACCTTATGGCGCACCCATCCTATTTGTTAAGAAAAAGGATGGAAGTATGCGGATGTGCGTTGATTACAGAGCTCTTAACAAAATTACAACAAAGAACAAGTATGCTTTACCCAGAATTGAGGACTTGCTTGATACCCTATCTGGTGCTAAAGTGTTCAGTAAAATAGATCTCAAGAGTGGTTATCATCAAATCAGAATTGCTAAGGGGGATGAACACAAGACTGCCTTCCGCACACGTTATGGACACTATGAGTTTAATGTGATGCCATTTGGACTGACTAATGCTCCTGCAACCTTCATGGGTGCTATGAATGACATTTTCATACCTAACTTGGATAAGTTTGTGCAAGTCTACCTGTGAAAGGGGCAGAGTGCTCTAGTGGAAGCTTAGTAACTCACGAGGAAAGGAACTAGTTGCAATCATACTAAAGAGTGCAGCGGCATATCACTAAGAGAGCTTAGGAAGATTACTCAACATTTTGAGTCGCAAGAAACTGCGCTCAATTGATGTGGGATGGAAGGCCTTGTCATTACAAACCCGTAGAAATTTACAAAAGTGAAAACTGATAATAAACAAAGAAGTTATGCCTATTTAAAGTTTTCTGCCAAAGTGCTCCTCTCTAGGAGGACGCTACAGAATTTCCTAAGTGTTTGTCAATTCGTCCCTTCCTGAATATTCGTGAGTAGGCCAGATCGGTCTCATCTGACGTGTCGGGTCGAATTGATGTCCACATACATGCATTAACACTACTAGAATATTCTATCTTAGGCGCGCTAGGCTAAATCGAAACTTCTAGGTAAATCGACCTAGTCGGCACTCCGCGTCAGCCAAACTTACGTGAAGGTTCGAGTTCGCTCTAACGGGCCAGATTGCCCGACGCTGTCAGTCAATCCAACGGTCGCGCTCACCGCGAATTAAGGACAGTCGTCAACCGACCTCAAAACTAATTAAACTTTGGAAATCCATAACTCTCTCAATACTTGACCAAATTTGATGAACATTATAAAATGACCACAAAAATGCAATCTACACTTCTATGCAATCAAAACAAACTTTCATAAAACTCAAAAATGCACTCTATAAATCTATGACCTTACATCATCCCCCTCCTCAAGATGCGACGTCCTCGACGCATTCTGCAGATAACGTCTCAACTTACTCTTACAATGAGTCAAGTTGGCCTCTGGCTCCCAAGTGTTGTTGTCCGCATGGTAGCCTTTCCACTTGACCAGATACTCTTGAGCAAGTCGTTGACCTCGCTTGAATCGTCGATCGTCGACAATCGCCTCCACTTCATACTCCAATAGGTCATCGATCTCGACCGGTGGTGGCGGTGTAGGTAGTCGTCCTGGATGTCCTTCATTCGGGTCAACGTATGGCCGCAAACAACTGACATGGAACACATCATCGATACGCCAGCCTGAAGGAAGTTCCAACTTGTAGGTCACTGGATTCACCTGCTTGAGCACTACAAAGGAACCTGTAATCCGTGCCCGCAATTTCCTCTTGCCTGTGAAAGGCAGATTCTCTGTTGACAAGAGTACTTTGTCACCCACATGGTATGTCACTTCCCTCCTGTGCTTGTTGGCATACTGGACCTGTTCCTTTTGTGCCTTCCAAATACACGTCTTCGCCATATCCCAAGTCTTGGCCATCTGCTCCATAAAAGCTTGTGTAGTAGGAACCTGAGTCTCCTTGGCCTTCTCCAACAAGATGTTCCCTGGATGATATACTTTTCTCCCATAAACCATAGCGAATGGTGACTGCTTGGTTGATCCCTGCATGCTGTTGTTGTAGGCAAACTCCAACCCCGGCAGCTTCTTGTCCCACTCTGAAGGGTCCTCCATAGTGAAACTCCAGAGCACCTCTTGCAGAGTTTCGTTGAGCCTCTCACTCTGCCCGTCTGTTTGAGGATGATAGGAAGTGCTCATACTCAACTTGGTCCCCATCAAAGTAAACCATGACCGCCAAAAGTTGCTAGTAAACCTCGAATCCCGGTCTGAAAAAATCACCTTCGCCAACCCATATAGCTTGAAAATATGATCAAAGAATAGCCGTGCCACATCTGCTGCCGTAGAATTCTCCTTCATGGGAATAAAACGTGCCATCTTGCTGAGTCTATCAGACTCAACCCATACTGCATCGTGCCCTTGACCACTCACTGGTAACGACGTGATGAAGTCCGTAGCAATCTGCTCCCAAGGGTACTCTGGAATAGGCAGGGGCTGTAATGTACCTCCCTTCTTTTGATTTGGTGTCTTGTTTCTCTGACACGCATCGCAAACCCTGATCCACTCCTCGATGTCCTTGTCCATATTTTTCCAATAATACTCCCGCTTCAGCACGCTTGCCGTCTTCTCGCTTCCAAAGTGTCTAGCATATAAGCAGTCATGATGCTCCGCAAGTAATAAGTCTCGTAGCTCCTTGATGTCAGGTACCACCACTCTCTTGGAATCACCATCATACCATATGCCGTCCTTCTTCTGCATACTCGAGTTGGACTCAGCTGCTCCACCATCAGCAAACTCTGGGTCCTCCTCATACCTCTCTTAAGCTTCTCCTTGAAGTCCATACTCTCCTTGATGACTGAAACAGCTGCAAGGTCACACCTCCTGGATAAAGCGTCTGCAGGGTTGATCTTCCCAGGTAAGTACTCAATCTTGTGATCAAACTGTTGCAGAAACTCCATCCACCTTGCCTGTCTTGGTGTCAACGTTGGCTGCGTCATAAATTTCTCAAAGCTCTTGTGGTCGGTCTTTATGAACACCTTCCGGCCGTCCACATAACATCGCCAAATCCTCAAAGCCTGGATAATAGCCAACATCTCCCGCTCGTGTGCTGCATAGTTTTGCTCAGGCGAACTCAACTTCCTGCTCTCGTATGCCACAAGTTGCAATCCTTTGCCCTGGTCCTGGAGAAGAATGGCTCCCACTGCAAAATTTGATGCGTCCGTGATGATGGTGAAAGGAAGCTCTGGACTGGCAATTGCCAACACAGGTGCCTGTGTCAACAGCTCCT
Organism: Mesotaenium endlicherianum; assembly: GCA_009602735.1. Classification (NCBI taxonomy): domain Eukaryota; kingdom Viridiplantae; phylum Streptophyta; class Zygnematophyceae; order Zygnematales; family Mesotaeniaceae; genus Mesotaenium; species Mesotaenium endlicherianum. The sequence goes on from WELA01002985.1 coordinate 508,481, forward strand.
TAATCTTCTCAAAGGCTTGCTGCTCCTTGTCACCCCATAGCCCCTTCTCTTGCTTCTTCAACATGTCCGTGAGCGGTGCACACACCTTGGCAAATCCTTCAACAAAACGTCCGTAATAATTCGCCATGCCGAGGAAACTCCTGAGTTGATGAATATCAGCAGGTACCGGCCAATCTTTGACTGCTTGCACCTTCTTCTGCTCCACCTTGACTCCTTCAACTCCCACTATGTGTCCAAGAAACTCGACTTCCTTGAGACAGAAGTCGCACTTGCTCACCTTCCCATACTGCTTCTGATGTCTCAAGACCTCCAACACCTTCCTCAGATGCTCCACATGTTCCTCCAAGGTCTTCGAATAGATCCAGATGTCGTCCAAAAATACCACCACAAACTGGTCCAAGTAGGGTCTGAAGACACTATTCATGAGTTCCATGCATATAGCAGTGCATTGGTCAATCCAAAAGGCATGACTGTAAACTCAAATAAGCCATAGCGAGTCTTGAAAGCAGTCTTTTGAACGTCTTCTTCCACAATGCGTACCTGGTGATAGCCACTCCTCAAATCAATCTTCGAGAAATACTTTGCCCCGACAAGCCTGTCAATTAACTTGTCCACTCGTGGAAGTGGGTACCTGTTCTTGATGGTGACCTTGTTGAGTGCCCGGTAGTCGACACACATCCTCATAGTCCCATCCTTCTTCTTCACAAATAAGACTGGCGCGACAAATGAAGACTCGCTGGGTCGGATGAATTCCTTCTCCAATAACTCTGTCAGCTGCTTCTTCAACTCATCCAACTCCGCAAACGATTGACGATAGGCGGATCTCACTGGTGGCTTGCTCCTTGGTTCCAACTCGATCTTGTGCTCCATAGCTCTCTGTGGAGGTAATCTTCCAGGTAGCTCCTCAGGAAACACGCACTTGAACTCCTCCAACAGCGCCTTAATTTGGGCAGGCATCTCAGCAGGCTTCTTCTCTTGAGTGGTTGGGCTTTGCTTCTTCTGAGCAAGGGGATCAGACACCACTACTTGCTCCTCCGGCGATGTACATTCGCCCAGGCTGTTAGGATTCACGCTTGCTCCATCTGATGACCTGGCCAGGGCCACCAAAACAAGGTACATCTCCTTCACCTGATTCGCCCTGCATAGCTTCTTAACTTGTAGGCTCGACAGAAGACAATTACTTGTGGTCGTATCCACCTCCACCTGTTTCGCTGTCTCCATTTGACCATCACGCCCTTGGACCTTCACTTGTCCTGTGCTCCAGTGCACTTGAGGGTTGGCTTTTCTTAGCCATGGTCGGCCCAATATCACCTCATGGTGACCTAAGTCTGCTTGCTCCATAAGTTCAGTACTTTGGTGCCCCGCTACTTCCACGTGAATAGCTTCCGTAGATGCACCACACTTGAGTCTCTGCCCATTTGCCAAAATTGCCTCCCTATACTCATAATGCTTCTGCAAAGGGATTCGCCACTCTTTCACTAGCTTCTTGTGCAAAAGTTTGCACTTGCGCCACCGTCGACCATAAACTTCACCTTGTTGCCGTCGACCACTCCTTCCACGATGATAGGCTTGTCAACGTCTCGTCCTTTGCCTCTCGGCTGGCTTCTGGGGATAACCTCCTTGTGAGTTCTCGTCTTCACGCCAGTTGACACCCCAGAACGACTTACTGGCGTCCTCCTTTTCCCTACTGTTGAGGTTGCTTCGCCTTCACATGACAGTCTCGAGCCAGATGTCCAAGCTTGCCACAATAATAGCAGGGTCCTCTCGACTTCAAATTATGCTGCCTGCGCTGGTACTGAGCAAGTCCCAACTCCATAGGTACTGGACCTTGAACACTCGTGCTTGGTGCTTGAGATCCAAAGTGTCGATATCCTCCAAAGTTGTGGCTGCCCCACTGTCTCTGACTATATTCCAGAGCGTCGACCCTTGTTGCCAATGCCATCATTTCTCCAAGACTAGTAAGGTCCTTGAGCGCCACTTCCTTGGCCACAGTTGGCTTGAGTCCCCTCTTGAACTTGTCCATCATCTCCGAATTGTGCATGGATGGACATTGAAGCACCAGCTCGTTGAAGCGCAAAACATACTCCTGAATGCTTCCTCGTTGACGAAGGCGCACCAATAGATCTCGAGCTGCAGCCTCGGGTGCGATAGGTTGAAATTGCCTCTTCAAGCCTTCAAAAAGTTGATCAATTGTAGCAGGAAATCCAGACAGCTGCTCCTCTCGCTCATACCAAGCTCCAGCACTCTTCTTCAGCAAAGTAATCACAAAGGCAACTTGCCTGTCGGGCGTGAGCGCAGAATTCTCCATAAACTTCTTCACCTCAAAAATCCATTGATGAACAGGCGGCGATGCACGCTCTCCAGTGCACACTTCAGGCTTAGGCGCACGCACTCCTGATGCGGGTACAATAACTGGTTGCACCACTGGATTAACATGGATTGGTGGTACAACAGGTGCAGGTGCCGAACTTGTTGAAGCGGCATTCCCAACAACAACTCGCACCATTCTCTCCATCTCCGCGCACATATTTTGTTGAAATTGGGCGTAGACTTCTCCTCCAATTGCATTTGCCATTTACCTTAGCATTGCCTGCATTTCCTGTTGCTCTCTGGTCATCGTTGGTGCTGCCTGCTGCGCTCAACATGCTCAACATGTTCGCCTCCTCTAGCTGCCGGCTGCGACTCCATAATATAATATGCAAACTAGCCCAGCTCCGATACCAGATGAAAGGGGCAGAGTGCCCCTAGTGGAAGCGTAGTAACTTACGAGGAAAGGAACTAGTTGCAATCATACTAAAGAGTGCAGCGGCATATCACTAAGAAAGCTTAGGAATATTACTCAACATTTGAGTAGCAAGATACTGCTCACAAATGATGTAGAATGGAAGGCCTTGTCATTGCAAACCCGTAGAAATTTACAGAAGTGAAAACTGATGAGAAATGAAGAAGTTATGCCTTTTTATAGTTTTCTACCCCAATGCTCCTCTCCAGGAGGAAGCTACGGAATTTTCTAAGTGTTCGTCAAATCGTCCCTTCCAGAATATTTGTAAGTAGGCCAGATCAGTCTCATCTGATGTGTTGGGTCAAATTGACGTCCACATACATGCATCGACATTACTAGAATATTCTATCTTAGGCGCGCTAGGCTAAATCAAAATTTCTAGGTAAATTGACCTAGTCGGCACTCCGCGTCAGCCGAACTTACGTGAAATTTCGAGTTCACTCTAACGGGCCATATCGCCCGATGCTGTTGGTCAATGCGACGATTGCGCTCACCGCGAAATAAGGACAGTCGTCAACCGACCTCAAAACTAATTAAACTTTGGAAATCCATTACTCTCTCAATACTTGACCAAATTCGATGAACTTTATATCAAAATGACCAAGAAAATGCACTCTAGAGTTTTACGCAATCAAAACATACTTTCGTGAAACTCAAAAATGCACTTGTTGAACCTATGACCTTACAGCCCGTGACTGCTCTCGTTCCACGTGCTTGCTAGGACCTACGCTGCCGCAAATTGCTGCTGCCTGCACACTCTCCGTCTCTTGCAGGCTCTGGCAGCAGGCTCTGGCTTGTTGGGGTGGGCGGGGGGTGGGGGGCCTGCTCCTCTCGCCGAGTTGGCAATCATGAGGGGGCTGCAATACAAGCATCTGCACTCCTTCTCGCCCTCCTTAGTGCGTCCAGGGGCTGTCCTCGCCTCCTTTTTTAGCGTGTGGAGAGGTTTGTGCAGGGGCTGTGTGGGGCAATGTAGGGCAGGGCAGAGGGAAGAGAGACTGTGCAGAAGGGAGCAGGTTAGGCGAGGAAGAAGGAGGAGGGAAGAGGGAGGAGGGAGGAGATTGGGCAGGGAGGGAGGAAGCAAGAGGGAGGAGGGAGAGGTCAGGGATGTGCAACGCTGCCTGCAGCTGCCTGCAGCGCTGCACACTCTCCGTCTTTTGCAGGCTCTGGCAGCAGGCTCTCGCTTGTTGGGGTGGGTGAGGGGTGGGGGGGCTGCTCCTCTTGCAGCAGGCCTTATTGCTGGCCAGGCATGTCTAAGCAAGTCAAGGAGTACTGCAGGAGCTCTGACACATGCCAAGGAATCAAGCCATCGTCGCAAAAGGCGGGAGGACTCCTCCAACCACTACCAATCCCCGAAATATAACGGACAGACATCTCAATGGACCTTATCATGGACCTGCCCGTGACACCTCGAGGCCATAATGCAATACTAACGGTGGTGGACACACTTACCAAGATGGCTCATTTTATTCCCACGACGACTAAGGCTACAGCACCACAACTTGCAAGACTCATCTTTGACAACATCTTCCGATTCCATGGACTACCATCAAGAATTGTGTCGGATAGAGATCCCAGATTCACAAGCCATTTTTGGAAAAAACTCTTCAAGAACTTGGGTACATCGCTGGATATGTCCACTGCCTACCACCCGCAATTGAATGGGCAAACCGAGCGTATGAATCTTACCCTAAAGACCTCTCTAAAGGCCTACATGTCTACTCTGGAGAAAGATTGGGACATGTACTTGACCCCCTTGGAGTTTGCCTACAACAACACGACGCAGGCCTTTACCCAAGAGTCCCCATTCTTCCTCAACTATGGCTTCCATCCAACCACGCCGCTGAGCTTCACGGCTGGCCATGATGAAGTACTTGCAACAACAGATTTTATGGAGACATTAGAAGCGGCCCTTACAGCAGCAAAGAAAGCTCTACAACAGGCGCAAGATGCTCAAACAAGAGTCGCAAACAGGTCCAGAAGAGAAATTACGTACAAAGTGGGTGACAACGTGTTACTATCATTCAAGAATATTTCTCTAAACAATAGGCCTGCTGGCAGCAAGTTCTCTCCCAAGTATTTGGGACCCTTCAAAATTATCCAGCAAGTCAACCCCGTTGGATCCTAAAGCTAGAACTTCCCCAGACTACGCACATCGACCCCGTATTCCACGCTTCCCTCTTCAAGCCATATGTGCAACCCGACAACTAGTTCCCAGGACGTGTGACAACCCCATCAGCCCCAACAATAGTGGATGATCATTTGGAGTACAAAGTGGAAAACATAGTGGCTATGAGAAATTTCAGGAGACAGCAGCAATACTTGATCAAGTGGAAAGGATATCCAGATTCGGAGAAAAGTTGGGTGGCGGCGCACTACCTTGACAAAGTTCAGAGAAAGTTGAAGCGCTTCCATGCCGCCAACCCCCATCTTGGACCAGCCCAAAGTCTCTCTATTAGAAGCCCGAAGACTTTAGGGAGGCAGCCTGCCACTATCAAGAAGCAGCAGAAGACCTCTTGGAGGCAGCCTGCAAGAACAAGAAAGAGGAAAAATTGACATTAGACAATCTTCTCTTCTCGCAATTTCTGGACAGAAAACTAAAACTGCTACTGGTGATAGGTCTCAGCATAACAAATTCTGAAAATTTACGTGGCTGTAGTCCATGAGTAGCCGGTCATTTAGAGTCCAAGTTTGGTCAATTTGAAGCACTGGTGAGAGAGATATGATGCTCTAAGTAGAAGGGGGTCAGGCTGCTGGCATTGTTAGGGCAGAATATGCCTTCTGACATTGTGCCTTCTCCTGAACTTGGAATGCTCTGAAACTCATGACTCTTGTAGAACATCTTACAGCGCCCAGTTTGAGACTTATTTTGCAGAATTTGGAGAAGTATAGAAGGACTGATGATTTTCAGATTTTTCTGCACAGATTTGGAGGAGTGCCTACTCTCTCAGCTCTCAACAACACTCCAGAAGTTAGAATGCTCTCAAATTTGGTGACCCGGTAGAGTTCTTGGACGCGGTCTGTCTGGCACTCCAATTTTTAGATTTAGAGCAATTTTGTGGATGCTATGAATTTTTAAATTCGTGGCAAATTCTGGGCCAACTTGTGGAATTTTCTTTATCGTAAAGGAATAGGCTAGCCAATAAGGTCACACCACCCACGACCTTGCCTAGTCTACCTTACATGTGTAGCACCTGACTTGGCGCCTTGGACTAATCCTCTTCACATGTGTGGCATCTGACTTGAAGCTGTTGACTAGTTTGCTCCACATGTGTAAGACCTTACTTGACGCGCCGAGACGTCGCTTTTTCTATTGGGGGGGTGATGTAGTGATTTGAGTTATTATATATTAGTTTGCATATATTTTAATGTTTTCAAATATATTTGGAGTAGTATGTGTGGATTCAAGTGTGAATAGGTACTCTAGTGACTTGGCTCATGTTCTTTGAACCTTCTAAGGCATTTTCAAAGTTAGAGGAAAGACCTAGAAGAACTCCACGTGGCAAAAGTCAAATGTGCCATTTTTAGGTCAAAAGGACATGTGTACATTATTCTAGAAAGAGGTGGCAAGTTTTGGGATGGGTTGGGTGCCAACACATCAACATACACCTTCCTAGAAATTACTTATGTAACAAGTATATAAACAAGAGCTAGAACATAGAAAGAAATTCCAGAATCACTCTTGTACGTGCCAAATTCCAGAAATACATTAACTTTCAAGAAGTCATCTCTCTTTCAAGAAGCTACCACTTGTGTTCAAAGATCCTTGTCTTGAATAGATAATGTATTCTATTTTACTAAGTACTTTATCTATCTGTTTCACTACACTCAGCATGCATGCACGCCTTGTGACTGTCGCGCGTGACTGCTTAGCATTTCAACTGGCAATCACGCCTATGTGGCTGGCGGCTGGAAGCGTTTGAGATGAACGCTCAAGCCGTAACTAGTCACTCGAGGGTCTTGGCCGAGGTGGCACACAACGCCTCTGCAACATCCCTGCTGTACTTGGCTTAGATAGCCGATTGATCAGTACCTTACTTGGCACTTGTTGGGCTGGCTCATTGCTGGTCCAAGGCCCCCAGCCTTTCGGCTGACTACTCCGTCCAAATCCCCATCCATCCCTGAGATTTGACGTGTCGGATTTTTGAGTTTGTGGCAGATTCTGGGCCAACTTGTACAATTTTCTTTATCATTAAGGAGTAGGCTAGCCAATAAGGTCACACCACCCACGACCTTGCCTAGTCTACCTTACATGTGTAGCACTTGACTTGGCGCCTTTGACTAGTCCTCTTCACATGTGTGGCATCTGACTTGAAACTGTTGACTAGTTTGCTCCACATGTGTAAGACCTGACTTGACGCGCCGAGACGTCGCTTTTTCTATCGGGGGGGTGATGTAGTGATTTGAGTTATTATATATTAGTTTGCATATATTTTGATGTTTTCAAATATATTTGGAGTGGTATTGTGTGGATTCAAGTGTGAATAGGTACTCTAGTAACTTGGTTCATGTCCTTTGAACCTTCTAAGGCATTTTCGAAGTTAGAGGAAAGACCTAGAAGAACTCCACGTGGCAAAAGTCAAATGTGCCATTTTTAGGTCAAAAGGACATGTGTACATTATTCTAGAAAGAGGTGGCAAGTTTTGGGATGTGTTGGGTGCCAACACATCAACATACACCTTCCTAGAAATTACTAATTTAGTAAGTATATAAACAAGAGCTAGAACATAGAAAGACATTCCAGAATCACTCTTGTACTTGCCAAAATATAGAAATATATTAACTTTCAAGAAGCCATCTCTCTTTCAAGAAGCTATCACTTGTGTTCAAAGATCCTTGTCTTGAATAGATAAACTATTCTGTTTTACTAAGTACTTTATCTATCTGTTTCACTACAGTATATCATCTTGCTGATATTACATTCTATATACAACTGATATATAAATCTCAGCAAACTATACTATGATACAAAAGTCATCCTGCTGACCTTCTCAACAAAGTCAGCAAACTACACTATGATACAAAAGTCATCCTGCTCACCATTTTGACAAAGTAAGTAAACTTGCATTACATCGACATACAGTCGTTTAAATGAACTCGCGCATGTGAGTATATTGACATAATACTTATTTAGTGTTGTATTTATACATGCAATTAATTAAATAAATAATGAACTGACTCATTACACCCGCACACCTGGCCCACCCACAAAAGCTCTCTATGCTCTGAACTTGGAGGGCACTTGCAAGTCTGTGTCACTCTGGGGCTGGAGAAGGGAGCGGGGTGGGAGGAGCTGGGGGAGGATGGGGGAGGGTGCAGACTAGCATTGCCACGCGCTGTTAAAACAGGGCTTTGCAGTGTCACCCTTGAAATGGCTGCAGTGCTCTTACTACAGCCCTGTGCTTCGACAGACAACAGGTATAAGCGTTAAATCAAACCTCCTTATTCCTAAACCAGAAACGTACGGCTTCTGCCTAAACTTATCATAAATGTGAATTTTAACAGCCCTTGCCCGTGGCCCCTACCCCCTTGCCAACGCCCCCCAACTGCCGGCTCGGTGCATCGCCCCCAGGTCGGTCTTCTGATTGCTATAGGGCAGATAAAAATTACTGAGGAGGCGTGATGACGACTGTCAGCTGGCACGAGCGTGCGGGCCAGAGCATGGCTGGACTTGACCGGCTCGCTGGCTGGGTGGCTGGGTGGCGGGCTCCATGGTGCAAATGGATGGTGGTGATGCATTGCTGACTCTACAACACCCTGCTGTCGTTTACTTGCTACATGCCATGAGAGTGGTTGGCAAGGACACTTGTGGCCCCCTCGTGCATGCGTGCGGCCCAATCCCACACGCCTCACCATTCAAGATTTGGCTAGGATTGCACTAAGGGATAGAGCTAGGCTAGCTAGGGATGAGAGTTACTGGCCGCTCCCCAGGGCATCAGGGAGGGATGAGTGGGTGTGACTGCTTGCGCACGGCATACAGGCGGTAAAGCTGGTGGAAAAGGAGGGGCAGATGATTAAGACGGAGCTGCAGCAGCAGGTGAGCTCTCTGTCATTGCATAGATCACGTGTCATTGGAGCAAAGGCAGTCTTGCAGTGCGTCCAAACCTACATCAGAGGCCGGCTGGAACTTCTCCACCTTCAAGCTGAGTCGAAGTCCTGTCAAAGCAGGTGCTTGCGCATGCAAGCCTAGCGTGGCGCCCCTGTGTACGTGTCAGTGCACTAGTCAAGTGCTCCTTCTGTTGATGCTTGGCTGCCGACGGATAATTGCTGGCTGTGAAAGGGGCAGAGTGCCCTAGTGGAAGCGTAGTGACTCACGAGGAAAAGAACTAGTTGCAATCATACTAAAGAGTGCAACGACATATCACTTAAGAAAGCTTAGGAAAATAACTCAACATTTTGAGTAGCAAGAAACTGCTCACAAGTGATGTAGAATGAAAGGCCTTGTCATTACAAACCCGTAGAAATATACAGAAGTGAAAACTGAAAAGAAACAAAGAAGTTATGCCTATTTATAATTTTCTGCCTAAGTGCTCCTCCCTAGGAGGAAGCTACGGATTTTCCTAAGTGTTTGTCAAATCGTCCCTTCCAGAATATTCGTGAATAAGCCAGATCAGTCTAATCTGACGTGTCGGGCCGAATTGACGTCCACATACATGCATCGACATTACTAGAATATTCTATCTCAGACGCGCTAGGCTAAACCGAAACTTCTAGGTAAATCGACCTAGTCGACACTCCGCGTCAGCCGAACTTACGTGAAGGTTCAAGTTCACACGAACAGGCCAGATCGCTTGACGCTGTCGGTCAATCCCGCGGTCGCGCTCACCGCGAAGTAAGGACAGTCGTCAACCGACCTCAAAACTAATTAAACTTCAGAAATCCGTAACTCTCTCAACTCTTCACCAAATTTGATGAACTTTATATCAAAATGACCACAAAAATGCAATCTACACTTCTATGCAATCAAATTATACTTTCATGAAACTCAAGAATGCACTCTATAAACCTATGATCTTACAGGCTGCTTTTCGCTGCTGCACATTCTTATTCAGCTTTAATTGGTATGTGTCTGTGCAGTGGTTGTGGAAGTCAGCAGACACTTGGTGGTGTGCTTTATTTTGTCATACAACATGTGAGTGCAGGTCACATCTACGCACACGTTGCTGCAGTTAGTGGGTGTGTGGAGCAATGGTGCAGCCATCGGTATTCGTACCAGGCGGCCCATCAAATTAATCAGCAAGACTTCGATAAAGTAGACATAGAGGCACAGAGGTTGCTCATAGGAGATAGTATTTGGACCTTGGAAATGTATTCAAAACATTAGCGAAACTGGACTGGATGTGTTGTTCCGCATATCAAGCCTCAGAGTGCTGATGATGTCGACTACGGCTGCCGTGAAGGCTGAAGAATGTGCACTACTAAAGCGACGGTTATTGTAGGTCATACTTCTCAAATTGTATCTAGGTCAGAATGTGACCTCTAAATCTTGCCAAAAGTCCGTCTACTTACATCGCTAACCAAACATATCGTGCAACCATAGTGTGGTCCATTGTCTAGCCGTGCGGCTGGGGGCTGGTAAGCGCGGTTTCGCACCAACTTGTCCAGCAGGCCCTTTGCATCCATCTCCCCAAGCTCGCAGAGGTCTTTGAGACACTCGTCCAGCATTTCCACGACCCCATTGCCCTCGTCGCCGTCGTCGCCACGGCTGGCCCCTGGCATGCCGTGAGGGCCCCCAGGACGGCCATCCCACCAGGCTGTGGTGTTGTCCTCCCCCATCTCGATAGCCAGAGACTCCTCAAGCTCGTTGAGGAGCGTGTCCTCCTCGGGCTCGTCGCAACTTCCCTGGTCCTATCCAGCCCGCACACCATCCTCCTCCGCAACGGAATGCTCCTTGGCATGCTGGGCCACCTGGGCGTTGTCCTCTTCCTCCTCAAGATTGTGCTTGGCGAGCAGGTCAGCCACGCATGTCGGCGCTGCCCAAGGGACACCCTTTGGCAGGCTGGCCAGTGCGGCCTCACTCGCAACCCCCTCGAGAACAAGCCGCCTGTAGTCGTACAGGCCGAGCTTGCACTGCCCCACCCCTAACGTGCCCAGCCCCAACATGTCCGTGTTGAGGAGGCGGTGGCGCGCAAATCACTTGACTGCCCGAAGCTTGCAGCCCAAACCTCACAACAAGAGAAAACAGGAGAAAAACGTGGTCAAGGGGCACGGGAAAGTAGCGGTGCACACGCACCCTCCAAGCCCAACCTGACAGCTCCCATGCACAAACACCAACTAAGCAGCAGACGGGCAGCCAAGTTGCTAGCTCACACGCACACACACCAAACAAGACAGTGAAGTTGTGGCTTGAATTACGTTAAGGGCAGATTGTGCAAGGGTACTTACTTCTTCTCGATGGCAGCAGCCTCCCTCTCCCTGCTGGCCGCGCGCTTGTCCTTGCCCCCATCCTTCTCCTCCACCTGCGGCCTGCTGCCAGGGGCGTCCACTGATGCGTCAATCGCCACCCCCTCGACGCCCCCGCCCTCAATTTCCTTGCGTGACTCCACGTTGGCCCCGATGCGCTCGAGCTCACCCTTTAACGTCCTGTAGCATTCAGCGAGGTCGGGTGCAAAGGTGAACACCGCAACGTTGCTCACGCGCCCAGCGAGCTTCCTCCTCTCCGCTTGCAACAAGTGCACCAACCATTCATCCCACAAGCACCATAAAAGCGATTAGCCACACGCGCCAGTGCGTTGCCACACGCGTGGGACACCAGCCGCGACCGTAAACGCTTGCCACACAGCTGAGCATTGCAGCATTAGGAGTGGAGGTTTGTCCTCTACAGACAAAACAACACAAGCATCAAGCATGCTCTTGTGAGGGAGAGGCACTTATTTAACACGGGCTACGACAAATCACGACGCCGCATAGACATTAGGATTAAGCTAATCCAGAATCGGTATCGGGTGTAGGGTTCGCACACGACCTTTAGGCTTCACAAGCAAAGTCAAGGTACAAGCAAATTAGGGGTAGGGTTTAACGGTCTGAGCTGGCTGGCACGGCAAGCCCCAACGATAAGCCAATGCAAGAAAGAGCAATTGCAATCAAGATGCCCTCAGCGCCCACACACCTTGCAGAATTTTGCCCGCTCTTCTGAGAGCTTTTTTGTTCCCTGCTGCAGAGCGTCGCCCTGTTGATGAGTGTACTCAACGTGCTTGTCCTCCCCGAGCCCGCTGCTCTGAAGCGCTTCGAGCATCCGCTTGAGCTTTTCAATGTCGTCCTCCAGCTTCAGGACGTCCACTTTGGCTTGCAGGTCCGCCAGCTGTTCCCCGGCCTACTCTTTGACCACGTGGAGGGAGCCGCGCTTTGTGACACCCGTGCCAAGATGCACCCTGGGCTCGAGGGGGCGCACGTCCTTGTTGTTGGCCCCAGCCTAGACTTGGCCCGCGGCCTCGGCATCCTGCCCATGCCCCTTCTTTCCCTTCCCCGTTTGCTGCCGCTCCAGGTGCTCGCGCTTGAGACTGGCAAAAGTGTCTTGGGTGAGCATAGTCAGCAGGACGTCGAGCGGAGGGCCCTAGTCAACGTTTCTCCTGATGCACATGGCTGGCTGCGCGTACGGCTTCAACCCAGCAGCGCTCTGCGTCTTCTCGACGGTGTGGCACACCCGCGCAAATGCGTCCAGCGTCAGCAGGCCGTTGTTTGCCCTGCCCGCGTGCAACATCTGCTTGAGGCACCGGCCGCTCCGTAGGCTCTGCGCCGAGTAGGCTGCTGCAACGTATGGCGGGAGGCCAGCATACTCCATCTGGCAGCGAAGCCAGTAGCGGGCGAGGTCCCTGGAGAGTTGCAACCAAGAGACGCACACGCGCACAAACACAAAGGTCAATGTACGACGACATTGAGCTCGGCAGCAGCGACAGCGAGCTCGGCATCGACAGCGACAGCCAGCTCGGCGGCAGCAACAGCGAGCATTGCAAGAACAACATTGACAGCAACAGCGAGCTTGGCAATAGTAACAGCTACACGACAGCAACATCGACAGCGAGCTCGGCAGCAGCGACAGCGACAGCAACAGCGACGACGAGCTCAGCAGCAGCAACAAAGACAGCGCATCGACAACAAAAGAGAGTTCTGCGGCAGGTGACGTCGAGGGCAAAGCACTTGCATGGGGACGACGTGAGGAAGCACAACAAGTGTGCGAGGCCACGAGGACACGCACCGTGCACACGAGACGGAGTCACACTTGACAAGTTGCTTGAAGGAGCGACAGAACAAGGTCAATGGCGCCTAGAGTAACTTACCGGCACCAGGGGGTTCATGTCCTTGTCCTCGACGAGCAAAAATAGGAAGTAGTGGAGCTTGTCAGCGCGGATCTTGAAATTCATCTCACGGACGGCAGCCTCTAGGGAGCTGTTGCCTGCTGCCCACGCCTTCAAAAACGACACAAAGGCCACCAAAGTGCGCACGGGACAATACCTGCGTGCACGCAAGTGGCCGGCGGACCATTGTGTTTATTAGATGGCTGGCTGGCAGGCAGCTGCTGCCTCTAGCGGACAAGAGACCGCAGGTGGCTGGTGCGTGCACGTAGCGCCGGTCCTCTAGAAACTCCTCGACGCGCGCCTTGCGCCGGCCGGCCCGACGGGTCCTGTCGTGCTTGCGAGCCTTCCGGTCGGTCACCGTCAGGATGGCCTCAAGGTGGAAGGACCCGTCGTGTGCCAGGTATGGACGGAACTCGACGTCCCGCAGCCGGAGGAGCTCCATCGAGTTGGGCCGGAGCGCGGCGCACACGGAGAGCTTGAGCAACATCTTCATCACAAGGCCCCGGAGCAGGGTGGTGTTGACGCTGTCGACGACCATCTTGTAGACATCCATCGTCATGGCCAGCTTCCGCTTGGGCCTCTCTGTGCCTCGCGTGCTGCCAGCCAAGTCAGTCAGTCAGCGCAGGCTGTGAGTGTTTGAGTGAGGTCACAAGCACAACGGGTCTCAGCAAGGGGGGCTTTATGCTGAGGGCAACAAGAGCGACATGAGGAGAAACGTGGGGGGGGGGGGGCTTGGAGGAGCGCGTACCGCATGATGAAATCAAGTTGCGCCTTGAACATCTTGTTGAAGTCGTCCATGGACTCCTCCATGTACGCGCCCTTGGCTTGCTTCTTGCCTAGAGCAAGGTAGGCCCGGGCTTGGTAGCACAACTCAAGCGTGTAAGCCCACATGTAGCCGTTGCCCCCCCCCCCAGCAAGAGCATCCACAGCTTGAAGGTCTCCCGGTCCATGGGCAAGGGCCCCAGGTCAATGACCTTCTTTGGCCACTCCTTCTCCTTGGCCCTCTCCGCCCAAAAGTCGGCCACCATCTGGAACAAGGCTGCCAGGGCCACTGCCCTCTTGAGAGCAGCCTCCTCCGTGAGCTGCAGCGTCTCCGTGCGAAAATCCTGCACGATCTTCTCCCGCTTCTTGGCGGGGAGCTTTTTGAGCCCCTTCATTGCCACCACCGGCTCGACGAGCTTGATGTCGTGGTTGGCCCCGCGCACCAGCGCCTCGGCCGCAAACTCGAGGCACTTGCCGAGCGTGCTGTCAAGAGAAGCGTAAGGGGTGAAGGACCACGAGGCCATGACCTCCGTGAGGAGCTTGTCGTCGCGCGCGGTCCAGTCGCGCAAGATGGCATCCGCATCCTTCGGAGAGTACGCTGTCATATCACGTGCGTGCAAGAAGTGAGTGAGGAAGGGATGCGAAAGGACGGGCAAAGTCTGGGGGGGAGGGGAGAGACAAAGACGAACTTAGACCTGCTGCACCGACGACGCCCCACAAAGTAGAAGACATAGCACACACGTAGAGGTAAGAGGCCAGGCTCGAACAATACTCACTTTTCGAGGGGCTGGCCGTAGCGGGTTCGTTGGGGGGCTCCGTCGCTGGTGTCACCGACGCGGGAGCAGCATCGAACGACGGGGCCGGGGTGGCATAGGTCACGGCGCTGCCGCTCGCAGGCGGGGGCAACGTGGCCGCATTGTCGGCGTACAGGCGGCGCCCTTTAATCCCCCTGGGCGGCTGCGTCTGCGGGGGGGAGGGGGCCTGCACGCTCGCTCTGACGCTGGTGGCGGAGGGCAAGCCGGCGAACTCCGGCTGCGCGGCGTCGGAGGCGCGCCGGAAGGACCTCATCCCCGGCGGCAGGACGGGCAAGGAGGAGCCTGCGCCGCCGCCGTCCGGTGCTGCACTCAGGCGGGCCACGCGTTAGTTACGTGTTAATGTGGCAGCTCAACAAAACATCGCGAGCAATGTAGCAGCGGCGCCCAGCCTGTCAAGGCTAGGTGGTAGGCTAAAATGTGCAGGGGCTTGATGCAAAGAGGCGTTTGCACCGCCAAGTGCAAAAGGGGCCGGATAGAGGGTCTCACGCTCGGTCGGCAAACGCATGCCCGGCGGGGTCTGTCCGGCGTCGGACGGCAGGCTGCGCGAGGGGGAGGGAGTGGACGCCGTGGCCGACGAGGTGGCCAACCTCAAGCCGGAGGAGCTGGCAGTGCCTGTAGCGGCCGTACCACGCCAAAGCCGCGAGGTCAATGGGTGAGTGACGCACAACAAGCCTCTTCACTCACGCGTGCAAGGGAGGGGGACAGTAAGAAATTGCAGCCAGGTTAAGCCCGGCACACTCACCGTCGGAGCTGGACGAGCCAACGTGGTGCCGCCCCTTGCCCTTTTTGCCCTTGCTCTTGTGCTTGCTCCAGCTCTTGCTCTTGCTCTTGCCCTTGCCCTTGCCCTTGCCCCTCTTCTTCTTCCGCTTGGGCGAGGGTCCAGCCTTGCTGGGTGCACCCGGCGCCCCTGCCGCTGCTCCCCCCATAGCAAGCAAACACACGGAGGCACACACGGCCCGCGAGAGAGGATGAGCACGGGTTGGGGCTTCTAGGGTGGAGCAGCACGAGTGAGAGGCCCAAGACCACATACACAGAGATAAACACGGAGAGAGCGCGTGGTAGGCGGGTTGTTGTGAGCAAGGCGGGGCGATGCTCAACGAGTCTCACCTCGCTTGCCGCCTGTGCCCTTGGGGGGGGGCGAGGGCCACGCCTCGGGATTCCCTTCCGCTACGCTCGCGGCTGCGCAGCACGGAGAGAGGGGCAAGAGGCGAGGACGTTGTGTGAGTCAGCACCACTGGCCGGCGCCAATATTGCATTCTGCCGCCCGATCTGGGCCAGGACGTGGCACACGCGGCAACTGTGGGGGTGGAAGGGGCGGGCGTACCTGGTGGGGCCGAGTGAGCGGCAGGCGCGACAAGGGGGGCAAGAGGGGCAGGTTCTACGCCCAGAGGGTCTGGCGCTCGCTCAGCGGCCTGCGCTTGGGCCTGGGCCTGGTCTGCGTGGGGGTCTGGCGCTCGCTCGCCGGCTTGGGCCTGGGCCTGGCCCTGGCCCTGGGCAGCGGCCTTGGCCTGTGCTTGGGCCATCTTGTTGCGCTTGGGCTCGCCTCTCTTCGTGTAGGTGTCACTCAACATGTTGACGGCCCTCTGAACCTGGTCCTTGAGGTTCGTCGAGAACCTGCGCACATGCACGCGGCTCCGACGAGGTGCGGAGCGAGTGACGAGTGGGACGTGTGGCAGCATCGCACGGCGGCGACGGAGAGCAGAGCAAAAGCAGTTAGCCTAGACGCGGGGCACTACAATGGGGGGGTCGGAGGTCTGGTAAGCGTATTCGTTGCTGATCCTCAATCGCATGGCGTCGGCCTCCTCCCTCTCCTTGTCGGTCACTGCCGGGTCTCTGAGCTTGGCATTGAGGGCGTCGCGCTTCTGCCTGTTCTTCTCGAGGTTGGCAATCAACATGTTGAGCTCTTCCAGCAGCTCGGTGTCCCCCCTCCCAGTTGCGTACTCCCTCATGACGCGCTGCGCCTCTTCCCAGCTCATCGCGAGCTCTGCTGCACATCCGGCCAGGAGACAGACCCCACCCTACACGGCGATGCAAAGTAAGCATCCCATCCCCGGTGCCTGCCGTGCTGTGCGCGCAGGAAGTGGTGGAGGCTAGAAATAGGAGGGGCACCGCGCCGACTCATCGTGATTGCGCCCGGGCAAGCCCTCCTTGCGCCTGGTGACAGCCTCCTGCATAGTCCTGACCTCCCGCCCCACCATGGTGAGAGTCTCCTCTTTGGGCCCCTCGCCTGCCTCCTTGGGATGATCTTCGAAGCGCGTGGCCCTCCCTCCTGCGCAACGCAGTCACCCTGCGCACGGCGGGCAGGGAGCGGGCCACCACCGGTCACGCGCCGCTGGGCACCAGCAGCCAGCCTGTCGGTCAAAGATGGAGGTGCGCGCATGCATGCAGTCTGGGTTGGTTGCCGGGGAGGGGCACTCACTTGTTGGACACCTCCTTGCCCCAAGCCTGCGCCTTGGCGTCGCCGCTGTACTCGCACCTATCTTTCCCCACCGGCCTGTACTCGTTGTGGTGGTCCTGGAGCGCCTCCTCCGCCTCGCTCAGATCCTGCAGCATCTTGTCGAGCTTGGGATTGTTCTTGCCCTTGAGCACCCCAATGGTGTGGGGCAGGTAGTTGTCCCCGCCTGCACCGGCCAGCAAAGTAGCACAAAGAGGCCAGGGGGGGGAAAAAAAGAGGGCGGCGGTCAGCAGGAGCACTGCAAACCGTGAGACGGCATGATGGGAGAAAAGTACAAAGCGAGCAAAGTAAAGAGTGGGTGAGGTGCAAAGCACTCACGCGCCCCCTTGGCGGCCACAACCCTGGCCCTGTCAACGTCCGTGCGTATGATGTCGCGGTCGCGCTGGTGTTGCTTGCGGTTGCCCCTGGCCTTTGCTAACTGGTGGGCCATCTGATTGCAGGCCGCGCCCGGCACGTGCTGACCCTTGGCCACCAGATCGCGCGCCATACCTGCCGCGCGCACCTTCTCGCTCCCCATCTCCGCCGACACAATGCGCCCGGCGGCATGGTGCGCAAGCGTCAGCGTGTAGCGGCCGCTCTGCCCGGGGTCGTGCGACAGCGGATTAAACCCCTTGGCCTTCACGCGCTCCACCTTGCGGGGGTCCTGCTTCAGCTCGGCGGGTATCTCTACGGACACGTCGCTCTCGTCGGAGCCTGGCACGAAAGCGCACGACCAGATCCGCGTGCGCGTGAGGATGAGGGCAGGGAGGGAGGGAGGGAGAGGGCGAGAGAGAGAGAGCGAGGAGGTACACATGTCGTGCGACGGCGTGAAGCAAGCATATCAAAGGCACGGGTAGCCCACAAGTGAGGCACGATGCACCTCACCAATTGAAAAAAAGGATCGAGCGCGCACAGCGAGAGTTGGGCGCCGCACTCACCTCCGAGGTAGTCGTGCATACTCGGGCGGGCGAGGTCGATCGCCGGGCCGAAGTAGCAGTCGAACATGGAGTTGGAGATTTGGCTGCGCCACCCGCACCTGTCTGCCAAGTCGCGGATGATTGTGAACACGTCGAGATAGCCCTTTTGCTCGATGACGTGGATGGCCGCCTGCGCGCCAAGTGCACATCGTGGGAGGGGGGCGGGGGCGTCAATAGTCCACCAGATTGGAGGCAGCCCAAAGCACGCGCGGCAGGCTTCTGGCAGCACGAAATCCGCGCAAAATCTGGAGCAAAACGACGGAGAGAGATAGGGGACCTGCTCCACCGTGCCCTTCCGTATGCTCTGGCTGGAGAGCTCGTCGGGGCAGATGCTGGCGTACTCGGCCATTGCCTTGATCTCGCGCGTGAGGGCGTACTCGCTCCACTGCGCGCAAGGGGCGCAAGGGTGGCAGGGGCAGGAAGGTCTTCATCATCAAGCAAGGCGCGGGACGGCGGGATGTGCCAGATCTGGACTGTCATAAAAGTGGCATGAGCGCGCGGACACTCACCGCCTCGCGGGTGTAGCCGTTGTCACGCGTGGCCACCAGCACGAGGTCCTTGAGGCACTCAGGGCAGATCTCGTAGTTGGCGCGGGGCGCATCGTCGCCCCGCGCGCGGGCAACCACAAAGGCGCCGCGCGCCTTGAGCATGACGACAAGCCAGCGGTGCAGGTTGAAGGGGGCGTCCGTCCTGCCAAAGGCGGCCTCCCGGCGGTTGCCCTCCTTTCAGGTGTTCTTGTGGGGGTCGATCTGCGAAGGGAGCACCCCCAAACGAGCGCGCACCATGCAAGTCGTCGTCAGCAGGCAGGTGGCTTGGGGGGGGGNGACAGCGATAGTGCCAGGAGAAAGAAGTCAGCGCGAGCACTACGCACTTGCCACACGACCAGGCTGGCCTCGCCGCCGCCGCCACCGCCGCCGCAACCGCTGTCGTCATTGGAGATGGAAGAGATGCGCAGGTCTTCCAGGCGGGTCTTGAGCAGGTTGCGGACGCGCGCCCCCGCCTTGTGGCCCATGAGAAGCATCAGCTCGTTGACGACGTCGCGCGGGATGTCCTCCCGCAGCGGCGCCAGCATGAGCTGCACGTCGCAAAGGATGAGGGCGCGGCGCCTATGTGGGTGCTCGACGGGGTACAGCCGCAGGCACACGTTGCGCGCGGCGCGGGCCTCCTCTTTGAACTCCGCCATGGTCCCCTCCACCGGGGGCGGGTCACGGCTCCTCAGCCACCGGAGGAATAAGGTGTCCATGTGGACGAGCGCTTGCCGTCGCGCAGCCAGCGCAGGAAGACCGCGTATGTCTTGCGGGATATGGAGCCGGGGAAGCCGGCGGACAGCNGACTCCTCCATGTACGCGCCCTTGGCTTGCTTCTTGCCTAGAGCAAGGTAGGCCCGGGCTTGGTAGCACAACTCAAGCGTGTAAGCCCACATGTAGCCGTTGCCCCCCCCCCCAGCAAGAGCATCCACAGCTTGAAGGTCTCCCGGTCCATGGGCAAGGGCCCCAGGTCAATGACCTTCTTTGGCCACTCCTTCTCCTTGGCCCTCTCCGCCCAAAAGTCGGCCACCATCTGGAACAAGGCTGCCAGGGCCACTGCCCTCTTGAGAGCAGCCTCCTCCGTGAGCTGCAGCGTCTCCGTGCGAAAATCCTGCACGATCTTCTCCCGCTTCTTGGCGGGGAGCTTTTTGAGCCCCTTCATTGCCACCACCGGCTCGACGAGCTTGATGTCGTGGTTGGCCCCGCGCACCAGCGCCTCGGCCGCAAACTCGAGGCACTTGCCGAGCGTGCTGTCAAGAGAAGCGTAAGGGGTGAAGGACCACGAGGCCATGACCTCCGTGAGGAGCTTGTCGTCGCGCGCGGTCCAGTCGCGCAAGATGGCATCCGCATCCTTCGGAGAGTACGCTGTCATATCACGTGCGTGCAAGAAGTGAGTGAGGAAGGGATGCGAAAGGACGGGCAAAGTCTGGGGGGGAGGGGAGAGACAAAGACGAACTTAGACCTGCTGCACCGACGACGCCCCACAAAGTAGAAGACATAGCACACACGTAGAGGTAAGAGGCCAGGCTCGAACAATACTCACTTTTCGAGGGGCTGGCCGTAGCGGGTTCGTTGGGGGGCTCCGTCGCTGGTGTCACCGACGCGGGAGCAGCATCGAACGACGGGGCCGGGGTGGCATAGGTCACGGCGCTGCCGCTCGCAGGCGGGGGCAACGTGGCCGCATTGTCGGCGTACAGGCGGCGCCCTTTAATCCCCCTGGGCGGCTGCGTCTGCGGGGGGGAGGGGGCCTGCACGCTCGCTCTGACGCTGGTGGCGGAGGGCAAGCCGGCGAACTCCGGCTGCGCGGCGTCGGAGGCGCGCCGGAAGGACCTCATCCCCGGCGGCAGGACGGGCAAGGAGGAGCCTGCGCCGCCGCCGTCCGGTGCTGCACTCAGGCGGGCCACGCGTTAGTTACGTGTTAATGTGGCAGCTCAACAAAACATCGCGAGCAATGTAGCAGCGGCGCCCAGCCTGTCAAGGCTAGGTGGTAGGCTAAAATGTGCAGGGGCTTGATGCAAAGA
Source organism: Mesotaenium endlicherianum (assembly GCA_009602735.1). NCBI lineage: Eukaryota > Viridiplantae > Streptophyta > Zygnematophyceae > Zygnematales > Mesotaeniaceae > Mesotaenium > Mesotaenium endlicherianum. Next base: position 529,091 of record WELA01002985.1, read on the forward strand.
GGCGTTTGCACCGCCAAGTGCAAAAGGGGCCGGATAGAGGGTCTCACGCTCGGTCGGCAAACGCATGCCCGGCGGGGTCTGTCCGGCGTCGGACGGCAGGCTGCGCGAGGGGGAGGGAGTGGACGCCGTGGCCGACGAGGTGGCCAACCTCAAGCCGGAGGAGCTGGCAGTGCCTGTAGCGGCCGTACCACGCCAAAGCCGCGAGGTCAATGGGTGAGTGACGCACAACAAGCCTCTTCACTCACGCGTGCAAGGGAGGGGGACAGTAAGAAATTGCAGCCAGGTTAAGCCCGGCACACTCACCGTCGGAGCTGGACGAGCCAACGTGGTGCCGCCCCTTGCCCTTTTTGCCCTTGCTCTTGTGCTTGCTCCAGCTCTTGCTCTTGCTCTTGCCCTTGCCCTTGCCCTTGCCCCTCTTCTTCTTCCGCTTGGGCGAGGGTCCAGCCTTGCTGGGTGCACCCGGCGCCCCTGCCGCTGCTCCCCCCATAGCAAGCAAACACACGGAGGCACACACGGCCCGCGAGAGAGGATGAGCACGGGTTGGGGCTTCTAGGGTGGAGCAGCACGAGTGAGAGGCCCAAGACCACATACACAGAGATAAACACGGAGAGAGCGCGTGGTAGGCGGGTTGTTGTGAGCAAGGCGGGGCGATGCTCAACGAGTCTCACCTCGCTTGCCGCCTGTGCCCTTGGGGGGGGGCGAGGGCCACGCCTCGGGATTCCCTTCCGCTACGCTCGCGGCTGCGCAGCACGGAGAGAGGGGCAAGAGGCGAGGACGTTGTGTGAGTCAGCACCACTGGCCGGCGCCAATATTGCATTCTGCCGCCCGATCTGGGCCAGGACGTGGCACACGCGGCAACTGTGGGGGTGGAAGGGGCGGGCGTACCTGGTGGGGCCGAGTGAGCGGCAGGCGCGACAAGGGGGGCAAGAGGGGCAGGTTCTACGCCCAGAGGGTCTGGCGCTCGCTCAGCGGCCTGCGCTTGGGCCTGGGCCTGGTCTGCGTGGGGGTCTGGCGCTCGCTCGCCGGCTTGGGCCTGGGCCTGGCCCTGGCCCTGGGCAGCGGCCTTGGCCTGTGCTTGGGCCATCTTGTTGCGCTTGGGCTCGCCTCTCTTCGTGTAGGTGTCACTCAACATGTTGACGGCCCTCTGAACCTGGTCCTTGAGGTTCGTCGAGAACCTGCGCACATGCACGCGGCTCCGACGAGGTGCGGAGCGAGTGACGAGTGGGACGTGTGGCAGCATCGCACGGCGGCGACGGAGAGCAGAGCAAAAGCAGTTAGCCTAGACGCGGGGCACTACAATGGGGGGGTCGGAGGTCTGGTAAGCGTATTCGTTGCTGATCCTCAATCGCATGGCGTCGGCCTCCTCCCTCTCCTTGTCGGTCACTGCCGGGTCTCTGAGCTTGGCATTGAGGGCGTCGCGCTTCTGCCTGTTCTTCTCGAGGTTGGCAATCAACATGTTGAGCTCTTCCAGCAGCTCGGTGTCCCCCCTCCCAGTTGCGTACTCCCTCATGACGCGCTGCGCCTCTTCCCAGCTCATCGCGAGCTCTGCTGCACATCCGGCCAGGAGACAGACCCCACCCTACACGGCGATGCAAAGTAAGCATCCCATCCCCGGTGCCTGCCGTGCTGTGCGCGCAGGAAGTGGTGGAGGCTAGAAATAGGAGGGGCACCGCGCCGACTCATCGTGATTGCGCCCGGGCAAGCCCTCCTTGCGCCTGGTGACAGCCTCCTGCATAGTCCTGACCTCCCGCCCCACCATGGTGAGAGTCTCCTCTTTGGGCCCCTCGCCTGCCTCCTTGGGATGATCTTCGAAGCGCGTGGCCCTCCCTCCTGCGCAACGCAGTCACCCTGCGCACGGCGGGCAGGGAGCGGGCCACCACCGGTCACGCGCCGCTGGGCACCAGCAGCCAGCCTGTCGGTCAAAGATGGAGGTGCGCGCATGCATGCAGTCTGGGTTGGTTGCCGGGGAGGGGCACTCACTTGTTGGACACCTCCTTGCCCCAAGCCTGCGCCTTGGCGTCGCCGCTGTACTCGCACCTATCTTTCCCCACCGGCCTGTACTCGTTGTGGTGGTCCTGGAGCGCCTCCTCCGCCTCGCTCAGATCCTGCAGCATCTTGTCGAGCTTGGGATTGTTCTTGCCCTTGAGCACCCCAATGGTGTGGGGCAGGTAGTTGTCCCCGCCTGCACCGGCCAGCAAAGTAGCACAAAGAGGCCAGGGGGGGGAAAAAAAGAGGGCGGCGGTCAGCAGGAGCACTGCAAACCGTGAGACGGCATGATGGGAGAAAAGTACAAAGCGAGCAAAGTAAAGAGTGGGTGAGGTGCAAAGCACTCACGCGCCCCCTTGGCGGCCACAACCCTGGCCCTGTCAACGTCCGTGCGTATGATGTCGCGGTCGCGCTGGTGTTGCTTGCGGTTGCCCCTGGCCTTTGCTAACTGGTGGGCCATCTGATTGCAGGCCGCGCCCGGCACGTGCTGACCCTTGGCCACCAGATCGCGCGCCATACCTGCCGCGCGCACCTTCTCGCTCCCCATCTCCGCCGACACAATGCGCCCGGCGGCATGGTGCGCAAGCGTCAGCGTGTAGCGGCCGCTCTGCCCGGGGTCGTGCGACAGCGGATTAAACCCCTTGGCCTTCACGCGCTCCACCTTGCGGGGGTCCTGCTTCAGCTCGGCGGGTATCTCTACGGACACGTCGCTCTCGTCGGAGCCTGGCACGAAAGCGCACGACCAGATCCGCGTGCGCGTGAGGATGAGGGCAGGGAGGGAGGGAGGGAGAGGGCGAGAGAGAGAGAGCGAGGAGGTACACATGTCGTGCGACGGCGTGAAGCAAGCATATCAAAGGCACGGGTAGCCCACAAGTGAGGCACGATGCACCTCACCAATTGAAAAAAAGGATCGAGCGCGCACAGCGAGAGTTGGGCGCCGCACTCACCTCCGAGGTAGTCGTGCATACTCGGGCGGGCGAGGTCGATCGCCGGGCCGAAGTAGCAGTCGAACATGGAGTTGGAGATTTGGCTGCGCCACCCGCACCTGTCTGCCAAGTCGCGGATGATTGTGAACACGTCGAGATAGCCCTTTTGCTCGATGACGTGGATGGCCGCCTGCGCGCCAAGTGCACATCGTGGGAGGGGGGCGGGGGCGTCAATAGTCCACCAGATTGGAGGCAGCCCAAAGCACGCGCGGCAGGCTTCTGGCAGCACGAAATCCGCGCAAAATCTGGAGCAAAACGACGGAGAGAGATAGGGGACCTGCTCCACCGTGCCCTTCCGTATGCTCTGGCTGGAGAGCTCGTCGGGGCAGATGCTGGCGTACTCGGCCATTGCCTTGATCTCGCGCGTGAGGGCGTACTCGCTCCACTGCGCGCAAGGGGCGCAAGGGTGGCAGGGGCAGGAAGGTCTTCATCATCAAGCAAGGCGCGGGACGGCGGGATGTGCCAGATCTGGACTGTCATAAAAGTGGCATGAGCGCGCGGACACTCACCGCCTCGCGGGTGTAGCCGTTGTCACGCGTGGCCACCAGCACGAGGTCCTTGAGGCACTCAGGGCAGATCTCGTAGTTGGCGCGGGGCGCATCGTCGCCCCGCGCGCGGGCAACCACAAAGGCGCCGCGCGCCTTGAGCATGACGACAAGCCAGCGGTGCAGGTTGAAGGGGGCGTCCGTCCTGCCAAAGGCGGCCTCCCGGCGGTTGCCCTCCTTTCAGGTGTTCTTGTGGGGGTCGATCTGCGAAGGGAGCACCCCCAAACGAGCGCGCACCATGCAAGTCGTCGTCAGCAGGCAGGTGGCTTGGGGGGGGGNCCGGGGGCGGGTCACGGCTCCTCAGCCACCGGAGGAATAAGGTGTCCATGTGGACGAGCGCTTGCCGTCGCGCAGCCAGCGCAGGAAGACCGCGTATGTCTTGCGGGATATGGAGCCGGGGAAGCCGGCGGACAGCCAATCGTGGCGGCCCGGCCCCTCGTCGCTGTCCTTGCCTTTGCCCTTGGCGGTGTCGTCACTGCCCTCCCCGGCCACCCGCTCGCGCGCGAAGAAGACGATGAGGGCGAAGAAGCACATGTGCAGCGTCTTCATGTAGTGGCCGAAGGAGCGGCGCTCGCCGAGACTCTGCTCCTCCTCGGCGGCCCCGGCGGTGGCGGCGGCATCGGCCTCGGGGTCCTTGAAGTGGCCTTCCTTGCGCTTGCCCTTTCCTGCTGGCATACTATACTGCATGCAACAAGCGGGCAATAAACAAGGTCAGCGCGCGGCTCTGGTTCTCACAGAAGCTGGCAGAAGTGGTCGTATGTCTTGCTTGGCAGGTAACCTTCTAGAGTTCAGGGGTAGATGGCGCTCTTCGATGAAAGTCGCAGCAAAGGTTGGCAAACTAGTTAAGTGTCTTTAACTGCAACAACACCAGAGGTGAGCATACCAAGGGAGCTACTGGTGTGCTTTTTTGCGAGCCACGAGTCATGTTGATGCATGTCCATTGCACCTTCAGGTTAGGTTGTGTTCAAGCCTTGCCAAAAGTGGGTGCAGCACGCCCATGCATCACAGAGATTAACATGCGTGCATGGTGTGCACAAAACAGAGGCTGGCAGATTCTCGGTTCGTCGAGCCAACATCATGGACCAGGGCATGAACGTCCGCAAGAAGGCACAGATCGAGAATGCACTCAACAATGACAGGGACAAGATCCGTGAAGCACAAGTCAACAGAGGCAATTACGTGTACAAATGAGAGATGTATACAAATGAACATGCATTTATAAGTAAGCACATACAGAGTTATGTACTCTTGCGCAGATTTGTGTATGCTTCGTTGGGTGCAAGTGACGGATCGGCTGGTTGCAGCCCGGGAAGAAGACTCAGAAGAGCGGGAGGGACGCAGAGACGAGTGGGGCAGACGTAGAAGAGCAGGTGCTGCAGTCGCTGGCGAGCCCTGCATGCAGTTTGCTCCACGCTGGGGCACAACCGCTGCCATGGCAGAGGGCAGCACGTTCTGCCTCCACTCCACTTGCTAAGCTGGCAGCCGCCAGACTGGGCCGTGTCACCCGCACTAGCAGCGCCCCCGGTCAAGAAGAAAGAAGAAGCATACTGCTCTGCTGCACCTGCACAGCAAGGCCCTAGCCCCGTGGGATGGCGGCAGCCCTGGCCCTCTAGGTACTCTGACAGCAATTAGATGCAAGACTGCAGGCTGCTGGATCGTATATACTCAGCTCACTCAATGTGCATGGCTGGAATGAGAGGGGATCTGACCTGACCAATTGCCCAGTCCCTTGCTTCTCTTCCTTCTAAAAAGGAGGCGCCATATCCACGCCCTGGCCGCCTGCCTGCCTGCCTGCCTGCAAGCCTGCAAGCCAGCCTGGCGCGCATGGCTTGAATCCGATGCGGGCTCTCCCTAGCCTCCTTCCCGCCATCAATCGCCCTAGCCCGCATCGAGGGTGCCGGCGCCATCTTCTTGCCCACAGTGCCATCTCTCTCCGTGTCTTGCCACCCGCCCCCTCGATTGCAGCAGCAGCAGCTGTGCAGTGCCACTCCATCCGAGAGGAGGCATGATTCTACTCTGTCGTAAATCTTGATGGAAGCGTGACGATGACTTAACGAGATACGCATTGCAAATTCTATCTTAATAAATGGATGCATTCTAGATTCGAATCTGCTCTGCTTGTCGTGACATTATTTCAGCAGCTAGAGTGGGACAAGCTTGATTAAGCCTCAGATAGACGCTATGAGTGGGCACGCAAGCAGTGCTAGAAAGTGCGAGTGTGTGCATGCATGCATGCAGGACGCGAGAGCACCAAAAAAAAAACAAGAGCAAAAATAGGGGGACTCCGATTAGAAGGCACGGGCTTGTGACTGAGCGAAAGCAATGCGCACGCTAGCTATAGCTAGAGCTGTAGCTATGATCGAAGGCTCTTTGCTCTTTTGGGCCATTGTGCGTGTCCGAGGGGTGTGAGTCCGAGTATGTGCTGGACTCCGATGACTCCGATGTGACTCCGATCTTGTCGGAGTCGCACGGGACGGAGCCAAACAAAAAATGACCGGCGAATCTCGCCGATCGAGACTGTCGGCCCGTCTGCCCAGGGCCAGAAGTCTGACCAAAATGGGCGTGTCAGGTCAGGTGGATAGTTTACGTGAAGAGTGTAGGCAGAATTTGAAGCGATGCCACCCCCCAAAAAGGGCACTTTTGTGTGCCTGCCTCTAGGCCACAGTCGGCCAGTGCCCAGACCCCAGCGACCAGTTTCTCACTGCCGCACACCACAGGACCGTACTTGATCAAATGTCACGGAAATTCATACAATATGCATGTACAAGAGCGCGAGCCATTCACATGTTTGAGCCCAAATTGCCACACGATCCATCGCCCACGTGTACGGGACGATCCAAAACAGGATCCAGGCTGATCCAGGCAGATCTAGGCCGCCGGCAGGTTTCGTTCGCGCTGCGCCCGGACGGGGACAAACATTGTCATAGGCAAACCGCTCCCAACATGATACGTGACACGAACATTCCAAAGAGGTAATTGTGACGCCGATTGACACGCGTTTACATGCAAGCTTGTTAACTTGCTGACACCGTCGCCGAGGTAACCCGCTAGCTCCCACGGGAGCGCTATATAAGTCGGTGCACCTGGTTGATTCGGCAAGCGTGCGGATAAGCGTGCGTGGACAACGGGCCCACACAAAATCTTGGACGTGCTCATGTGGGGGAGGAAATTGTATTCCCATACATCTTATGTGCGTATGAACTGGTGTTTATATGCACACATGACGATGTGCATTCATGCATGCGCACTCACTCGCGTATTTGCATGCAAGCATGACAAGTTTGCATATGAGTGTACATATGTCGTGAAACTCAGCCTACAGGTGAGCGACGTGTGCATGGTCATTTCGTTGCACATATACACATTCACGAGGAGCGTGCAAGAGCTCTTTTGTGAGAGTGCAAATGAGAGCGCTTAAGTGCGTGTATATGTGAGGGCGCGGACAAAATGTGCAAGATTCATTGAGCGGACACACAACCATCCCATGGAAGCCATTATGCATGTACAAACATGAAAATATGCTCCGCGTTGCAACGTTCACCATATCCAGTAGGTTACGTTCCTAGTCATCACTTTGAGAATTCCTTTCAATAAATTACATGTTTCTGTGAACATAATTAGTACTTTTATTGAGAAAATGCACAATCTACATTATGCCTTAGCTTGTGAAAATATTAGTTTTATAAGTGAATAGATACTCTCAGTCGGTGTATCCCTATTTTGATAATTCGCCCGTACAATATCTTTTGGCCGCACACTACAAAATGTAATGTTGTAAAGTCGTACGCCATAAAGCTCGTATAAAGTAACTGTCCTATCTATAACCAATTCATAACCAGTTTAAATCGCTGACACTCACGTATTACGCCAAATTGCGACGTATTATTTTGGTAACCACGTATAACACGCATGGTATATACGCACAAATATGTAAGACATATCCGTATATTACAAACTTCAACTAGGAATGTTTCGAAAGGACACCACTCTCTCTCTCTCTCTCTCTCTCTCTCTCTCTCTCTCTCTCTCTCTCTCTC
>WELA01002990.1:0-15846 GCA_009602735.1 Mesotaenium endlicherianum
GAGAGGGCATGTACCCTTGGCTCATGTCATGCAACATCCTTCTGGGATGCCGGTATATGTACCTGTCAGTTTGAGGGTGGCCCAGGAGAAGGCTGCCTCCCTTCAATTTCAGACTGTGCAGGAAAAAACAGCCCTGTTACTGCGTTCTTCGCCGGGCCCTTACACGGAACCCCCTTCTCTGACAGGCTTCAAAAGACCCCAAGACAGGAGGAGGTCTGGCTCCCCTGAGCATAGGGCCTCAGGGACACCTCCCTCCTAAGGGCAGCAGGCTGGGGATAAGAGGGACAGCACGCTGTTATTAGTGTTAGTGTTGTCGAGGCGACAACATGATAAGTTGGAGGGATTGTAATGAATCGATATACTGGTCGATATAATATTCATTTAAATAATATAGTCAAATAAGTTCAGCCTGCTGAACTCTAGTTAACAATCAGTCTGCTGGACTTTTTACTTAATATCAGTTTAATGACTTGGCCGAAAGTAGCAGGCTGAGGTAACCTTAAGTCAGCTTGCTGACACATTCTTTGACAGCCAGCTGACTTCCGTACTCGGTAGCAACGAACTGCCTTGATATGCATCTAAGTGTGATATGCTAGATGAATGGCCAGATGACATCCCTATGATGGATGGCTATTCGGGATGATGGGAGATGGCGGTGGATTTGGTTAACCGAGGTCCTACCAACGTGGTTAACTCCCGGGTAGGCGGTGCCATCGCACTGACCGTTGAACAGTAAACTCATTCCATGTACATATGCTAGGCATTGCTCTCGAGTTCGGCATTCGGAAACGAGGCCAACTCTCTTGTACAGCTTACTGAGAGAGATCTGAATCCAAGGCGAGAAGCCATTGATACGCACTGTCTTCTAACCTTGCTTATGTATGAGTTTACTGATTTGCATCATTGATGTTAGTTTACTCGCAATTGACTTACGAGTATTATTCCCTGCTAGTGTATTGTCCTTTGCCGTTTAACTAGTTAACGGAAATACCATAAAGATTACTTGCTGATATAAAGATCTTTATTAATTGTTAATCGCCTATTTGGTAAGTCGATTCATTTTAGTGTGGCACCCTGTGCTGTATGAGTCTATGAGATTCAACCCATCTGAAATTAACTATTCTGTGCATGATAAAGAGCTGCTTGCTATCATTCCTGTGCTCAAACAGTGGAGAGCATACTTACATGGTAAAGCTTTTTAGGTGATTACAGATCATCTAGGTCTGACTCACTTTCAGTAGAAGTCCAAGGTGTTGAGGAGGGAGAACCGCTAGAGCCAGATGCTGGAGCAGTTCCAAGTCCTTCTTTTGAATCAGGCAATCTGAACACAAATTGCCAAACCTAGTTTGGAATACGTTGAAAGTTGAGTACATGGGTCTTGTTTATTATTTCTCTGCCTACTTTCGTAATTTTACCTGTAACATGGTTTTGACAAACGGGAAGGTGAATTCCATGTATACGGCGTCGTTTCTGTTTTTGAACGCGAACATCAGCTTCAGCGTCAGATTACAATGTTAAGGTCGCTTGTCAAATCGAAGGCGTATGTTGAATGCTGTCGACTTTTTCGAGAATCTTATATACACCTAATATACAGCGGAAATATCCCGTACCATTTGTGGCCTGTCCCTTGAAAGGAACCAAGTGCAAAACCGTGAAGAGGCAATTGCGACATTTGCTTTGTCGAAAGAGAAGTAGCGCACTTGCCTCTTGCAGTCGGGCGGCTCCTAGCGACCGTAACAAGAGCTTCGAGAGCAGAAGTTGTTCTTTATCGGCAGCCATGACGACCCGCTTGAAGAAGAACCGTAAGAAGCGTGGTCATGTCTCTGCCGGGCATGGTCGCGTCGGTAAGCGTAGGAAGCATCCTGGAGGTTGCGGTAACGGTGGAGGTCAGCATCACCACAGGATAATGATGGATAAGTACCATCTTGGTTTCTTTGGAAAGGTCGGTATGAGATTTTTCCACAAGACTATGAATTAGTTCCACCGCCCGATTGTGAACCTCAATAAGCTTTCGTCTCTCTTGCCTGAGGAGGTGAAAGGAAAGGTGTCAGGAGAGGGGGCTGCACCAGTGCTAGATGTCACCAAGTATAGTTACTTCAACATCTTAGGAAAGGGCCAAGTCCCAGAGCAGCCCTTGGTGGTGAAGGCCAAGTTCTTCAGCAAGTTGGCTATGAAGAAGATTAAGGAAGCAGGTGGTGCAATTGTATTGACAGCTTAGGCGGGCTTTTGTACAGAACATTGACATCCCTTTATCAGTGGTTGGAAAGAGGTTGAAGGACGCAGTTGGTGCCCCTCTTTTTATCTTCAATGAGGCATCTCTGGATCGTCAATAGAGCACAACAATTGAATTATCTGCTCCTCATGTTACAAGAACCTTATAAGCGGCAAGTGTTCCTTTCTCAATTAAACATTTCCATGCTCCACACCGGCATTATGCCATATGTTGCCATTTGCACTCGAAGTTGCTTAATGGGGACAGGTTGGCCTGTGACTGTAATTAAGTGCTACATGTTTATCATGATGCATTTGCCCTTCAACTAGATCCTAGTGCAAGACAAACTTTTAAATTTACACTTAAGACTTGGCCCACGTTCCTTGTCATAACTACCCGTCCTTCATGTTGCCTGGGAAGAGGTTTGTGATACTTGTGAACTCTGTACAGTCTGACCTTATAGTAGTGAATATGGGCGCGTAATCTCAAGTTTCTAGGCATGCAGATCTGAACGTATATCGGGACTTTTGTGGTAGCCCTTTGGGCTTGATCTAGACTTAATCCTCAGCCCTTCAAACCTCCTTGTAGTACCTTGTCTTTCTCTAGTTCTTTATACATACTTTATTTTGTTGTCACTCGTTAGCTTGTCTGGGCTTCACGCTTGAGATTGCAAAGTCGATAATTGTTTCTCAACCAAGCCCTTGACCTAATTTAGACGGAAGAAATCTGGTTCTTTTGCTGTATGATTTAGCATGCACCACTTGACATGGCTTCATGATGTTATGAATTGCATCATTATCAGCTAAAATGTCATCTATACCTTCAAACTTGAGATAAGTGAATGCCCTTATGGAAACGTCTTATTCATAAGATGTATTGTGGTATTGTGATTTAGTTTGCAGCTTTTTGTGGCTCTGGGCTCACCTATGCAACAACTGTATCAACCTCTGGCTTCTTTAGTCACTGCGTCTTTGTTCAACTGCATTATTGTTTTTGTCGGGATGAGAGATCTGCTTTCTTAACATGCTTGTATTATATGTCATCTCATCAAGAGTAGATTACTTTTTTGTTCTAGTATACAATAGCAATCAGCTTCCATCAGGTTTCAATAGTTGTTCAACTTGCTTCAAAGTAGACCTTATATCTTCATTTTGATCAAGCAAAATTAGAAAAAGTTTAAATACACTGTTACATACCCATTATCTATTTGAGGGTGCGCTATGCATCATGTTTGCCATCGTCAATGCGGTATGATGCCTCTTTTTTGTCCCTTCAAAATGCTGAAAACAGTGTGCCACATTTGATGGACAAGATTCTTCATGCAAAATCTGTTGACCTGACTTCAAAAGTCCAGAGTGTCCGCCACCACGGCACGCTCGCAGCATCTCGATGTCCCCCTGCGCACATGCCAATCCGCATGTGTGCGTCAAAGAGGAGATGGGGAAGCCTCCACTCATGCTCCAGATGTCAGATGCCACCTATGCCAGTAGAGGGCAGGGCTCTTGGTTATACAATATGCGACAGCTTGTTGCGCATAAACCTAGTGCTGCTGCAGCACTTCAGAGAGAATAAGTCTACTATTGCAAAAATGTCCGCCTGTCCCCTGAAGGGAGTGACAGTATAGACAGGACGGCAAACCAGGGTCTTGCTCACGCTCTTGCGGCGAGAAGGCCTAAGTGTGGAAAAACTTCCACGCTGCTGTTCCCCTCGGGGCGGCAACTAGGCATCGTGCCCAAGAGCCAGTCCAACTGGAACTCACCAGTGCCAGTTCACAGATTGGTGGCCATGTACTGCACTACATAGCACGAATGAACCCAACGAACACGCCAACTGCGACGGCCCGTCAGCAAAACACGGAGCCCAATGCTGCCCGCATCCGTGCGCCTACGTCGCCCCCCGCCTGCGACCCCAGTAAGCCACGTGGCCCGAAGGACCACCTGTCAGTCATTTGCCACCCCCTGAAACCGTCACCTGCAAAGGTGCCCCCCTCACCTCCCCCCTCCCCATAAGGAAATAAAGCATCCAAATGAAAGACAAGCACAGGATTGGGCGTCAACCCCAGTTGAAACTGCGGAGACTCGAAAGCCATGCCTTGAAGACTCAAGACCACACGCTGCGAAGCACGGCGCTGCACAAAACAATTCCCGTCGTGAAATGTCGGCCAGAAAACTCAAAGACACGAGCTCCATACCTCTCGTGCCCTGGCGCAGAGGTGACAGATGCCAGCAACTCCCTGCAAGAGCACGCCTCTTCAGTGCGTGTGGGGAGACCAGCATTGCATGTCCACGTGCACGTGCAAGCAATAAGATAGCGATAAGGTATGCACAACTTGCACTGACGTCACTGCACGCAAGCATGCATGCATGCGTGCGTTCATACATCCATTGATGCCAAGCAAATACGCACAAGAGGCGACGAGTGACTGACCTCGGCCCTGATCTGCAACGAGGCCGCCTGGCCAATGGCGTGTGCAGCCACCTGGCGACCTCTGGCGCATCCCCCCCGTCTGCAAAGAACAAGTAGCGCACCGCGTCCGGACACCTGGCACACACGTGAAGCACAGAGCCGGAGAGAGATATGAGCATGCCCGCATGCACATCTGAGTGCATGCACAAACATCTGGGCTTTCCGGAAGGAGGCAGTGTCTCCCCATGACGCTTTCAGAAAGCTCATAAGTGGGGGAGGCTTGGGGGCTAACAGAATGCGAACAAGCGCTCAAGCGCAATTAGGTGTTGCTGTGAGTGCTCACACGCTCACATGCATGCGAGCGCGCCCGCGCGCGCGCGCGCACGTGTGTGTGTGTGTGTGTGTGTGTGCGCGCGTGTTTGTGCGTGCTTGAGTGCACGAGTGTGCGCGAGGTCTGCGTGTAAGCAGCTCAAAGCCCTCTCTGCCCACACCTAGTGCCAACACTTGTGCCCCAGCACGCATGCCAGCCCCAGCACAAGACACCTGTCTACAGTCGCAGCAGACAAACGCTCCCGGTGTGCAGCAAACTACCAATCTCCGCATGAAACCACCGTGAGATTTCTCGACTCAACATGCCCCAGCGACCCCGGGGGGCGGCATCTCCAGCCAGGCTGCTCTGCAGTGGGGCTGAGAAAGCATTTGCGCCACCAGCACGAAACTACCCCCCCCCCTCCCCCCCCCCCTCTCAGAAACCCATCACGCCACCAGCATGAAGATGCCTCGCCTTCCCAGAGATACTCACGACTCCAGCCGAGGAAGCAGATCAGAGCAGATAGTGCCAGATCCACCCCCTCCGGGCCCGGGAAGGTCCCGGCTAGAGGAGAAGAGAGCAGCAGAGGAGAGGGGGCAGCAGCCAGGAGGAGCTCCCCGGGCTGACTCTACTCGCCCCTCCTCCCGACCTGAACCCTTCAACCCTACACCCGGGACTGCCACACGTCCCGAGCTCTACGAATTTTACACCCTAATCCCGAAGTCTGAGCCCGGTCCTCTACGAGTGGCCACACGCCTGCCCGCTCAGCCGCGCCTGCTCCTGAGGGGAAAACTTAATTCTGCACCTTATGCCAAAACCTATTGCTGGCCTAGAGCTAAGTGCTGGCTGGACACACACCCTAAACCCTCAACACAAACCACCTTGAATTTTAGTCTGCTCTTTAGAAAGTGCGAGAGCGGTACCATTAAAAGGGACGCGTGCGTGCGATTGTGTGAGGTGCAAGGCAGGAGCAAGCGTGGCACCTGGGTGCAACAGAGGAACACCTGGAAGAAACAGAGAGCAGGCAAAAGAAGAGCACCTGCATGCAGCAGAGTTGCACCTGGCGGGCTTGGCAATGATTCTTCTCACTCTGTGCACGCCTTGTAGAGCTCGCACGCGGTCCCCATGCCCATGTCCCTCACCAGTCGAGACTTGCCCAGCACAGGGAGGCGCGCAAAGATAAAATCAGCACGCGAAACGCCTTCGTGGCGTCATTCGGCGCCCCCGTCGCTGTGACTGCCCCCTGCTCCTCCATCCTACGCCTCTCCAACCTCTGCTCCACGCTCTCCTTTTCTCTCCGTCTCCCTCCATTCCTCCCTCCCCTCCCTGTGACGTGCTTGCTCCTATTCACTGCCCGCCTCTGCTTGTCTCTGGCCCAGCTTTGCCGCGCGTTTCAGCGTCAAGTTGCTCCCTTCGCCCAGTCCCTATCTCTTTCAGTGTCTGTGTTGCCTTATTTTGGGGTCCCTAATCCTCTGTAGCTGTCATTCACTTTTCAATCTCTCTTTCTGTCTCCATTTGTCCCTCTGAATCCTTTGAGGCTGTCTCTGCGAGAGCCTCTAGATCTTCCTGACCTTCTCTATCCTTCCATATCTATCATCTTCAGCGTCCAGTCTGCCATATTGTCTCGGTATGACGCTGACTTGTTGCCGTCAGCGAGCTGGCGCTCTAGGATCTCCCACTTGCCTGCTTCCAGCATGAGCATGACCAGATGCCTTCAAGTATACAGCCTACTACTCGAGGGGTGCTAGTATACGTTAAAACTGGGCTAAGCCCGGGTATGATGTAGGTAGCATAGTAGGAAACGCAACGTACTGCATGGCCAGACCTGGATGAAACGTTGTATGAAACTAGCTGAAGCAGACCAAAGAGCTGCAAAAAGCCACGAGAGCATCGCTGGATCAACTTTCGATTTTACAAGCTTATGCTATGTACGAAATGTTACGGTGGGCGTGCATCATGTTCGTCTAAGGGCAGAGTTTGTGCTAGACCTGCCGACATCTACGACCGTCTGTGACGATTTCTGACAATTCTGAAAGGTCTTTCTGAGGTAGATTATAGTGACGACGTTCGGCAATAACCGGCAAGGCGCTTAGAACGTGATAAGTGGCACGCAGTGGCGGTCGTAAGAGGACACCTAGGACAGGCGGGAGTGCAGGGCGAGCTGATCATGTTGCTTTAACTGGCTTTAATATATTTTCAGAATTGCTCGGATTTGCTCACAAAGGCTGCTCGAAGGTGCTCAAGGGTGCTCGTGAGGACGCTCGATGGCAGTCGAGGGTCCATTAAATTGCTGGTCCATTTAGGCGTGAATTTTGAATGCGCTGAGCTGCATGCAGGCACCAATGCCCACAGTACACATCACCACTTCGTCTTGCAGTGTCCTGGAGAGCCCGCGTGTTGAATGCCCAGCTTTGTATACGATCAGAAAGCCAGACTACAGCTTTCTTTTGACAATCACTGTTGGAAGAATACATGGTAACTTTCGCCAGTGGACTATGCTGAGAACTCATCGACTACTTCAGAATTCCCGGCGACTTTTTGATTCACCCGCTACTCGCGTTCTCTTCATAGTTGGTATTTTTAATACACGATGAAACTCTCTCTTAGCTTGTTGCTGTTGTTGCAACTATGCTTGCACGCTACTGCTGATCATCAGCATATAGGGAAAGATGGCTTCTGTGGTGAGTAGATACTTGTTTTAGTTTGACGACTATTTATACGATGTGCAAATATGATGTTCCTTTATAAGAGATCCTCTGGAATGTCCCTTTGCCTCATCCGCATACGACCGAGTGAACATTGTGAAGATTAATCTGCTAGTCAGGCTCAGTTGTCCTTTGGTGGCGCCTGCAGATAACCCTTTGAAGATGGCTACTGATGGTTCATCAGCTGCTGCCACAAAAAGTGGTAAGTCAAACGTTGTACTACAGAAGCTTTTGGTAAGTTACCCAGTGTGCAGTATTAGATAGTATGGTAGAGTCAGGCTTGACAGAAACTGGGGGAAGGCTGGCTATCTCGCATTTTGGGTTCCCATAGCTATTGCTGAGCTTGTTACAGTCATCTAGTCGTGAGTGGAAAATAGTAGGTTCCTTTCCAGGTCTGTACTTAGGGTCTCTTATCATGTGGTTGTCTTTCACCACACTCTCACACAGGCACCCACACACACACGTGATATGCTGTAAGAACTGATGGATTGCGCAATCAGACATTGTGAGCAAGAGCTTGTAGCCTGTACATCTAAGTAGCTAGCTGCTTTGGATGAGGGCTGCCAAGAAGTAATACTCGTCATGATTGCATCCTGTACACTTGCAGCCATTGGGGGAGCTTCAGAGCCCCCTCTGGGACCCTTGGCCTCAAAAATATTGCCCCACATTTTGAACCTGTAAGATTTTTTCCCCCAGCTTGCACGTACCAGTTCTTCCTGTGGTGCTTCTGCTCCCTTTGTGGCACTCGGTTCAATTGGCATCAGTGTCTTATTGTGCATGTCACACACTTGACTTGGTTGCAAGATTGTGCTTTTGAATTTACCGTGCAGTCTGCACTTTCTCCAGGTTTGCGGAATAGAGCTCGAATAGCATCTGGCATTCTTTATACTTGGAAGTGCGTTAGAGTCGCAATTGAAGGAGCCATGCGTAAGCATTACAAACGAAACTATACCTGCCTGCTGACTGGCACTTATCACGTCTCAGTATTTGGCAACTGTCAGATACAGTCACCCACTTGAAATGCACATTATCGATGTGCAAGCAACTTGCGATCAACGTTCGGGCAACTTGTGATCAGTCAATCTTAAATTGCAGATACAACCTGAAAGCCAGCCCTGCCGACTTTGAGGTGTATGCTCCCAAGGCCACGTTTGAGGACCCTCTCATGAAAGCCAGCGGGTAACTTTTCCGCTTCCTATTCTGGCCTCCTCGTTTTTCTTTTACTATTTTCCCACCTGCCATACCTCGTACATACTGTGCTCTCAACTAGCTCTTCTCCCTTATTGTTGCATACCAGGCAAATATGCTTGTCCACAAAATGATGGAGAGGGGAGAGGGCAGGTTGTCAGCAGGCTGTTGGTGGGCTGTTGGCAGGGAAAGTGGGCGGAGTCAGTGAGTGAGAGAAAAGAGGGAGACGGGGGGGCCGTTTGCCCCTGGAGGCATTCTTCCCCGACTTGGCCTTGATTAACTCAAACATCAGCAAGCCACCATGTGGGAAGTGCTCCTCTTAAGATCGTCCGGGCGTCAGACCGTTGAAGTTTGTCAACAACAACAATGCAAGGGCTGTGTGAGCTCACTTTATGTGTGTTGACGCGAGCAGTCCCGCTGCGGAACTGTGAATATCTTGCTTGCGTAATAACCTCCCTTGTCAAGGCGTCGGGATGAGAGGTCCATCCGCTGTTTGAGCTGCCCTTCATGCAGGCCAGGAAGGTATCAGGAGAGCTGTGGGTTGCGCTTAGCAACAGAGAGGCAGGCTGCTTGCAGGAAGACAGAGCAGAGGGAAGTTTGGGGAGGGGGGGGAGGTTTGAGATCTATAAGGTTGTGATCCCCCCCACTGGGAAGGCGGGGAGCCTAGAGAGGCCCATGTTATTAAGAGGCTCGGCTCATGGCCTTGCGTGCTGCCAGTGCCAGTGAGGGCTCTTCCCCTAGAACCATGTCTCATCTTGTGTTCGGCCGATTGCGGTGATTGTTGTGGCAATTGTTGTGGCAAGCAGTGTCAAGGAGATCAAGTCGGCGTTCTACTCGCTGGAGAAGGTATGCGTGTTCTCAGCTTGCTCATTCGTCAACGTTGGATTGACCCCCCTCCATGTGTCGCGCTCATGTCTTCGCGTGTCGGGATTTCGTCGCAGAGGACTTGTCCTCCTATAAATGAAAGCACCAACTGTGTGTCCGGCAGCCCTGCAGCTGTTCTTCGTTTGCAAGTGTTGCCGAGCGCTGCCCGTTCCCTTTTCCATGCGGCACTCTTTGTGCCTTTATCAAACTTTGTCGACTTGCCTGCACCTTTGAGCATTGTATCTGCAGCTCGAGCCTGTGCACAGATGCTTTGCAGGAGTGTGGCTAGCCCACCTGTTCTGCAAAAGATTTGAACTCTGAGAACTGCTTGCCACCAAGTCCAAGGAAACGGGAGAGCCCCGCAGTCCCTTCTCCAGGCACATGTGAGAAATGTATCAAATATTTTTGAACTGGTTGTCACTGTGGCTGAAGCGTTGACGTCTGTGGGTGCAGCTGTTCAGGGAGTCCAGGGTCGTGGACTACTCGGTGGAGGAAACAGAAACCTCCCCCGGCAGCGGCGAGGTACGCTTTGGTGCATCCGCTGGAGCATGCATTTGTTTTCAAATTGTGTGTGCGTGAAGTCGTATACATTTATGTATGTATGCGCATGTTTGGGGGATGGATGTGGGTAGTTGCAGCGTAGCAAGTGTTGTGTGCTACACCGTTGCGGAGCCTCTATTGTGTGCCGTACCAACTTCGGAGGTGTCTCGCTCAGTTACAACGGTCGTTGCATGTTATCGCTGATCCCCATGATGTGGAACAGATGGACTTGCAGGATGATGCAGTCGTACGATTTCGACAATAGGTGCATCACTTTGGTTGCGCGCGCGCTTGCGCGCGCGCGCGCATGACCAGCCGAGTAACATTCCTCGCTGCGTTTGCGGTGGAGGCTGCGTGTGGCCAGATTCGAGTGGACAACACACAGCACTACAACTTCTTCGGACGCTCGTTCGACATGGTGTCCCTCATCAAGCTTCAGGTAGGTATCCGGTCGCCGCATCCTTGCACTCATGCCAAGTGCGCGACGTGAACTTTCCTTTTCTTTGCTGGTTGGCTTCTTTCTGATGGGGGGTGCTGCTTATATTATTGTGACTATGGGGACACTGACGTTGTTCTGCGATGTTGATATGTGCAGGTGGAGAATGGGAAGGTGATTGAACACGTGGACATGTAAGCCTCCTGAGCCCTTCATCACTTTTGTGTTGGCAGAACGCCACGGTGATAAGAAGTACATGATTGTGACTCATGTTGCATGTGCGTGCGCAGGTGGAAGAAAAATCCCATCTCAAAGGCTACTTTCCCTCTGCGAAAAGCCAACATGGCCTTAACCCACCTGCTGATGGGCTTTGGGAAAGACCCCAAGCCTTCAGCATCCTCACAATAGACATCCTTTTTCTAACCGAAAATAATGTGGATACATCTTATGTTCGTTCAAGAGCTGCACAAGTTGCCATGTAATAAATTCTTGTGCAGCCCTTGTGTCATTGCCGTATGTTAGATGGTGTAGAATAAAGTTATATGTCTTGTATGCTGAATAAGCTGAGTTGAGCTACAACGTAGGTTAACATCACTTTTTGTCATTGCCTGGGGACAGACTAGATGGTATGACATGAGGAATAGGTTTACATTCACATGTTGCCTGTAGAAAGTAACACGGGGTTGTACGGTAGTAATTGTGTTAACATCAACTTATTGCAGACGTTGTTTGTACGATTTTGAGAATGTTTAGCATGGGAGGGAAATAGCATGTCGTCTTAAGTCTTATACTTCAATAAAACAAGTAAAGAGGAGGGGGTTGGACCTCAGCAGCTCGTCAGTGAGGCTAAGGTAATCTTCAAGATGGACTACATTGTGAGGCTCGAGTTGTTTTCTGGATTGGTTGGAATGACTCTGTTAGTCAGGTACGTTTTGAGACCTACATAAATCGGCATGATAAGCTCAAGAAAATAACTGAAAGTAGAAGAAAAGGATGAAGCAGTTACAAATGCAGATAGAAATGAAGCAAATGGTTGAAGCAAATAGGTGCATTGATTTCCACAATCCACTGCAAATTTTACTTCTAAGACTGCATGACCACCCCATGCTTGCCCCAGCTTTTATACACCTCACTTGCCTATTGTGAAAGTAATGTCCAGTGCTATTGGATATACAGCAGTTTGCACCCCCTTGATTGGGGGACGTCGAGTCGAAATGACTCTGGGATTCCTCGCACTAGACATTTTTATTATCTTGTCACAGTCTAGAGGACGGTACTCCAAATTTGCAACATCGTGAAGACTAATCTAGGTGTAATCAACTTCTTTCTGGATGAGTACAAGTGCTTTGCACCATGTGTCCTATGCAAAATTTGTAAGTCAATAAGGGTCACTGAAGAATATAGACTACCGGACTGGCCACCTTTTCAAGAAAATTACACTTGACGCCGTTACGCACGTTTAGCATATCAAAAGCAGGAATATGAAAGAACATTTGTAAACCTTACGTCAACCAATGCCAGCTGTCAACGTGCAAAACCATGAGGAAAATGCGTCGTTGACATAGAAGGCCGTTAAGGAAGATCAAGCTAGATCCACAAATATGACCTAGAAGTGACCATATGTATACGTTCACAGATATCTTGTATTAAGCATCAAGTATGAGGAGAAAGTGCATAAGCTAATATGTTACAAACACAAAAGTAGAGTGCAGCATACTACATAGCCTTTTGAAGCTTGTTATCAGCATCTGTAAATCCTACGCAATTTGTGCTATTGCACATTACCAATGTCTTATTATATGAAAGTGGTAGAATTTTCATACTTATTCTTGCGGCGCCACTCAAAATGGCACATGAAAATATAGAGGGCACAAATGTATGGGCACGCAACGTGGTTATTGTGAGGCGTGAAGACTCTATGGGGCACAGTCATTTCTTCAGGGTCAAAACAAATGCTCCAGTTCAGAGCAAGCCGAATACTTTTCTGAAAGGCAGCATCTGACTTCTATCCCCATGGTCACCTTATTAGGGGCACACAAACCAGTCATTCAAACGGCCGCAAAGTTGTCTTTATGGGGCATGCACAGTCATTGTTTGAGGCGCACCTAAAATAACGTCTAGCTAATGATACAAGTCTCTTTTGCTGAGCATGCACACTGTCCTAATTGTGGACTTGAAAGACGATGCAAGAAATGTATGGGAAGAAAGGTTGTTGTACGCACGACCATGATGTCGTACATCAAATCAACCAAAATTGTTAAGGGAAGCAGAAACATCCTCTTGTGAATGTAGTTAGAATGCCACACAGTTCTTCGCATGGCAACACACTCCCATCCATCCACCCACCAATTGTAATTTTGTGGTCTATGAAGCAAACGTGATTCGTGACAGATTGAGCATAAACACGTTTGAGTGTGAAGAGTGCCGGATACAGTGTAGGCCCTAGGGCTACATTGCCTATGGTTGAGGTTGCTCATGCTAACCGGGTCAGGCGGGAGTTGTTTTATGTTGGTTCTGTGTTTCTTAAATGGTACACTAACAAGCCCACGAATATACATGTGAACTTGATACATACTTATGCAATGATGTATACACAAAGCAGTGCTTCAAAATCTTTCCAAGCAAAGTTGTGTTTGTTAATATTACGGTCATGCGCATCACTGACGTCTTCCCGCACACCTAAATTTACCAGTTTTTAAAGGAACGTCAATGATATTAAAGTCATTTTTTGACTTCTCCCTAATGTGAGGAGTCGATTGTCAAAGTATGATGCCTGGCACAACCCGCAGCCCTCCGGGTATGTTGGACTTGACCGAATAAACTCGATGCCAAGACCCCAAGCTGGTGGCTCCATTCATAGGGTACATAATCACCTTATATAAGCCATTGTCAGTGCAACTCTCAGCATCACTCGTTCGCCAGTGGAAGATTTTAGGCTTTGAATCACACACCATCGAGCTGTCCGTTTAAACCAAGAGTTGACATTTTTGCGATGCAAGTATGCGACTTCAACATGAATGCTCGGAGGTCTTGACTCCAACGCAACGCGAGGTGCCTCACAGAAGGGCGTCGGTGACAAAGAAGGCAATGGTGGGTGGCAACAAATACAAAAATCCCCACGCTCCAACTTCCCTCTCAGCGATAGAACTGCTGCTGCTGCTGCGGCTGCGCCGTCTGTGCAGCCGCACGCCTACCTGCCACGCCTGCCTGCTTCCCTGCCAGGGCCTGCGCCTGTGCCTGGGCAAACGCGTGCGCAGCCTCTGCTTGCGACGGCTGCGGCTGCTGCTGCTGCTGCGACCCCCTCCCCCCCGGCTCTGCAGCGCCTCCCACCCCGCCAATCCTTCCTCCAGCACCAGCCCTCCCCATACCTGCCAAGCTGCCGTGGGCCCCCCGCCCCCCCCCTTGCAATGCCGCTCCCCCTCCTACCGCTTGCTGGGTGGGGGTGTAGACTGTGCCGGCAAGAGGGCTGCCGGCCTGCAGGGGCGAGGGGGTGTGGCCGGCCCTCCCCAGGTGAGGGCCAGGGAGGGGGGAATTTGACCGGGCCATCTGGCCTGCATTGTGAGGGGGGCCTTGACCTTGGGCCTGGCCCAGATGCGCTTGACCTTGACCATGACTTTGGCCTTGACTTTGACTTGGTTGTTGACCGGCGGTCAAGCCCGCGAGAGGAAGGGCTGGGGAGGAGGGCGTGTGCCTGTGCACGCCTGTGGGGAGGCCAGGTGGCGTTGCCGCGTGAGCAGTTACGCCGCCGCCCAGAGAGATGCCGGGAGAGGCTGCAAACATGCCACCTGGCGACGACGCTGGGCGGCCGCCGCCGGCCTTCCGGAGGGCTGCTCATTTGCAGCCACCAGTATGTAGTCAGCAAGCCTCCGGAGACAGTCGGACAGTCTGGTGCACACGCTTCCACACACACATACACACACACACACACACACACACACACACACACACACATGCGCGCGCGCACTCACACGTACACCGATACGGGACGTGCGTTGAGGCAGAAAAGCAGGGTATGCGGGCACGAGGCAGGCGTGTTCGGCTGACAGCTTCAGCAGGGACGTCAAAGGCTCAAGAAAGACAGACTAAGTCCGGACCCTGAGGAGGAAGCTGCGAGGCAGATGCGGCGATGGGGCGCAGGCGGGACACAAGGGAGCAACCACTTGAAATTTACAAGTTCCACACCAAAGATAGGATGAAGGGTTCAACAATTCGGGCTGGGATTTTATAATTTCAAAGCGTACGACAGAAGAAGCTTACCGGCCAGCTGGCCGAGCGTGAGCGAGAGATCGCCGGGGGAGGAGCTTGGGATAGGTGTCAGGGCGGCGCTCAAGTGTGGCGGCAGGGCGGCGGGCCTCTGCTGCTGAGCTGGCGGGATGCGCAAAGCTGTCAGGGCCGAGAAGGCACACGGGCACTGTCAGCTCAAGGAGTTCGCGCCACGTGGCAGACAACCACGTCTGCTGGTGCAGATGAAGCTTTCCATTGGGTGCTTTGATTCCGACCCAGGGGCCTGATGTTAGCAGTGGTACAGCAAAGCGCACGCCTCTGAGCTGCCACGTGTCACTTGGCGACGGCGGCCAGCACGATGCCTTGGCGAGCGCAGGTAAACGACAACGACAGCTTCCTGCCCGTGTTTGCGACAGCATTGAGGGGATCCAATCAACGATCTCAACTAGAGCACACTGCAAGCCTGCCTGCACCCTCCTATCGGGTGGCAGCGTCTAATGTAAATATACATATATATATGTATACATATATATACATGAATATGACAGGTATAGTGCACATGTATGTATGGATACAAATGTGGGTATGCGTGTGTGTGCGCGCACGTGTGATATGTGCACAAGAACTGTAGAATTATACTCTCTGCACGCACACGTGCCTAGCCCCATGAGTCTGCTACAGCCCACTGGTCCATTGCAGCCAAGGCCTCCGCCCAAATTAGGGTTTGGGTCCTAAACGCCTCCCAGACCTTAAACCCAAACCCTCGGCGTAGCCCACGCTGCAGGCCTCGAGCGCCGACAGCGCGCCACATACGAGCTTTCAATGCATGCAGATCTCCTGAGCCCTAAGCCTCGTGCACAGGAATTTCAAAACAGGGGCGCGTGACAGCTGTCAGTCAAGAACAGGGCTGAGCCCCACAAGATGTGGGCCAGGGGGAAGGGGAGGGGGAAGGGAAGAGGGG
>WELA01002990.1:24691-35828 GCA_009602735.1 Mesotaenium endlicherianum
CCCTCCGTCCCCCCCCTCTCTCTCTCGCTTTCTCCCTCGCTTCCTCTCCCTCTTATTCTTGTATCTTTTTTTTCCTCTTCCTTTACCGCTTCCTCCGCCTCCCTGCCTCTTTCTCTTCCTCTTACATGCCCCACCCCCCCTCTCTCCCGCTTCCTCTCCCGCCTCCTCTTCTTCTTCCGCCTCCTCTCCTTGTCTTTTGCCCCTATGTATGGTGAGACTTGGGTTTGGATGGTGGGCTAGGTGCATACTAGGGTCAGGTTAAGGGTTGTAGTATGGCATGAGGGATAAAAGTTGTAGTGATTTGAGTTATTATATATTAGTTCGCATATATTTTAATGTTTTCAAATATATTTGGAGTAGTATTGTGTGGAGTCAAGTGTGAATAGGTACTCTAGTAACTTGGTTCATGTCCTTTGAACCTTCCAAGGCATTTTCGAAGTTAGAGGAAAGACCTAGAAGAACTCCATGTGGCAAAAGTCAAATGTGCCATTTTTAGGTCAAAAGGACATGTGTACATTATTCTAGAAAGAGGTGGCAAGTTTTGGGATGTGTTGGGTGCCAACACATCAACATACACCTTCCTAGAAATTACTTATGTAGCAAGTATATAAACAAGAGCTAGAACATAGAAAGACATTCCAGAATCACTCTTGTACTTGCCAAAATCCAGAAATATATTAACTTTCAAGAAGCCATCTCTCTTTCAAGAAGCTACCACTTGTGTTCAAAGATCCTTGTCTTGAATAGATAAAGTATTCTGTTTTACTAAGTACTTTATCTATCTGTTTCACTACAGTGGTATCGGAGCTAGGCACTTTGGTAGCACAAGAAGATGGCCGATCCTCAAGACCAACAGCAAGCTTTCGAAGGAAGCCCTTCCTCTCCAAGACACCCTCCTCCAGCGCCGATGGGAGAGCCCACTCAAGAAAATCTGCAACAACAAGAAGCACCACAAGGAGGAGCACACCCTCCTCCAGCGTCGATGGGAGAGCCTACTCAAGGAAATCTGCAACAACAAGAAGCACCACAAGGAGGAGCACCGTCAAATCCCGTGGCAGCCGCTATAGCAAAGTTGACCCCACCACAAGGAGTTCCCGCAAATGAGTGGGCAGCCTTCCTAATGACCGTCCACAACCAAGTGGGCTTGGCCACCTATGAAGCAACCGTGCAAGCGTCAAGAGAAGCTATGGCTGCCATGGTTGCCCCTATTGCGAGCAATGCTCAAAATCCAGCCCCGGCTCAAGCGCCTCCACAAGAGCCAACGAGAGCAAGGAAACTCATCAAGCCCGGCAAACCCGACACTTTCAACCCCGGGAAAGGTGCCAACCTGAATTTATGGCTCTACCAAGTGGAGACGTACCTCGCGTTCCTTGAAGTACCCGAGGAGGACTACGTTCCCTTTGCCGTTACCTTACTTAGAGGAGCAGCAACATCATGGTGGCGTAACTATCAAGCGGCTATATATCAAGCTATGGCGCACCCCATGCTCGGCCAAGAGCCCCCACCATCATATGCAAGATGGGCAGATTTTCGTGAGGCCCTCAAGAAGCAATTCATGCCCATCAATGCGGAGAAGATTGCCCGAGGAAAGCTCCACCATCTCAAGCAAACGACGTCCGTTCAAGAGTATACATCCAGATTTCACGCCCTCACTCTTGAGATCCCCAACATGTCTCTCGAGGAGAAGATTGACCGTTACATCTTTGGCCTCAAACCCAAGGTGGCAAAGGAAGTGGAGTTACGCGACTTGACGGACTTCTCAAAGATCATTGAAGTGGCCCAAAAGGTGGATACCTTGGATTTCAAGCACTCCGTGCCTTCATCTTCACGGGTACCGACGACGCGGGTGTACGCAGCCCCTTCCACATCCGAATCTGGACCCACACCCATGGAAATCGGAGTTATTAAAAGGGACCCCGCGGCTGCCCGGAAGAGTGGAAGACCCTCCAATGACACTTATGATGCAAGAAACCAGCAAGGAGTGAAAGCAAGACTCTCCCCGGCTGAAAAAGAAGCTCTCATGACGGCTGGACTATGCTTCTATTGCAAGGAAAAGGGCCATCGTGCACTTTCATGCCCCAAAAAGTTGTCAAAAAACGGACAGCGCCGGTAGGCCAGGAGCCTACCACCCCAAGACCCACTTCACGAGAAGGCAACACGCCAAGTGAGGTGGAGACCCCCGTTGAAGACGACGTTCCAGCCCCAATGAGTTTGAGAGGTTACCTTGGAGGAGAGAAGGTCCACATCTTGGTGGATAGCGGAGCTCAAGGCAACTTCATTGCTGCAGATTTTGCCACCAAGCACGGTATTACTATGCGAACTCTTGACCACGACGAGGAGATTATGATGCCCGATGGATTCTCCTATACTACCCCTTCCAAGAAGACGTACCCCTTGGCACTCTCTATCAAGTCCTTCAAGGATAGAGTAGTGTTCTCCCCCATGCAATTGGGCAAGTACGACGTCATCCTAGGGACGCCTTGGTTGACCAAGCACAACCCCCAAGTTGATTGGAGGACCGGTACTATCAAGATCAAGAATGACATCACTTCAAGAATCTGTATTTTGCGCGCAATCCAGAATATCCAGACCCAAGACATCCAGAAGCCGGCACACGAGATACTATTGTCCGCCCTCCAACTCAAGAGACTTGTGAGGAAGGGACACGAGCTTCTTTTGGCCTTGATCACGCCAAAAGACATCAAGAAAGACATCGAGAGTCAAGAAGGCAGCCCCGTTCCCAAGGAGATACAAGAAGTCTTTGAGGACTACAAAGAAGTGTTCTCCCCGGAATTGCCCAAGGGCCTACCCCCCAAAAGATTCGTAGACCACAAGATAGAGTTGGAGCCCGGAAGCAAGCCCATCTCTCGGCCTACGTTCAAAATGTCATACACGGAGCTAGACGAAGTCAAGAAGCAAATCAAGGAGCTACTGGAGCATGGCTTCATTCGACCTAGCAAGTCGCCATTTGGAGCCCCGGTGCTATTTGTCAAGAAGAAAGATGGTACCTTGAGGATGTGTGTGGACTATCGCGCCCTCAACAAGATCACCATCAAGAATCGATACCCGCTGCCGCGCATGGATGAGCTCATGGACCGGCTGGTTGGAGCCAAGTACTTCACGAAGATTGACTTACGGAGCGGCTACCACCAGATTCGCATCGCAGAACCGGACATAGAGAAGACGGCATTCAGGACAAGATATGGACATTTTGAGTTCATGGTCCTGCCATTTGGACTCACCAACGCGCCAGCAACTTTCATGACTATGATGAACACCATATTTCAGCCCATGTTGGACAGATTTGTGGTGGTATTCATCGATGACATCCTTATCTACAGCAAGACCCTTGAAGAGCATGCGAGACACTTGAAAGAAGTCCTTGAAGTATTGAAGCAAAACAAGCTGTTTGCGAAGGAGTCAAAATGCGAGTTTGCCAAACAAGAAGTGGAGTTCCTAGGTCTCCACGTGACTGCTGATGGCATCAAGATAGACCCCAAGAAGACCACGGTGGTGGAGGAATGGCCAACCCCCACGACCAAGAAAGAACTCCAGTCATTCTTGGGATTTGCCAATTGGTACAGAAAATTCATCCAAGGCTTCTCGCACATAGCAGCCCCCCTGACAGATCTACTCAAGAAGGACAGGCTATATACATGGACCGAGAAAGAGGAAGAGGCATTTCAAGAGTTAAAGCGAAGATTGACCACATCCCCGGTGCTCACACTCCCAAGTCCAAACCCAGATTGGCCCTTCCACGTCATCACCGATGCATCTTCCTATGCAATAGGAGCAATCCTGCTTCAAGACCAAGGCAAGGGACTGCAGCCCATCGCCTACGAGTCAAGGAAGCTAAATCCAGCCGAGCAAAATTATACAACCACGGAGCGAGAGGCATTGGCGATTGTACATGCCTTGAAGGTTTGGCGCTGCTACGTTGAAGGACGCAAAGTACTGGTCACCACGGACCACGAGGCGTTAAAGCACCTCCAAACGCAGCCGTATCTCTCAAGGAGACAAGCAAGATGGAGCGGATACTTGCAACAATACAACATCACGATTCAGTACCAGCCCGGCAAGACAAACCCGGCTGACCCCCTCTCAAGACTGCAATTAAATGCAGTGATGGTATCCCTGAAGACAGATCTGGAAGCTCGATTTTCAGCCGCCTATGAAAGAGACCCTTACTACAAGAACGGAGAAGCAGCCTTGGACCCATGCAAGAAGCAAGAAGGCAATTATTGGGTGAGGCAAGATACGGGCCAGAGATGTGTTCCTAATGACTTAGACCTCCGGCTCTTGCTTCTACGAGAAGCACACGACAACCCTCTTGGAGGACACTTTGGAATCCTAAGGACCACGGGCGTTCTAGCTAGGACTTATTGTTGGCCAGGCATGTCTAAGCAAGTCAAGGAGTACTGCAGGAGCTGTGACACATGCCAAAGAATCAAGCCATCATCGCAAAAGGCGGGAGGACTCCTCCAACCACTACCAATCCCCGAAAGACAATGGACGGACATCTCAATGGACCTTATCGTGGACTTGCCCGTGACACCTCGAGGCCATAATGCAATACTCACGGTGGTGGACAGACTTACCAAGATGGCTCATTTTATTCCCACGACGACTAAGGCTACAGCACCACAACTTGCAAGACTCATCTTTGACAACATCTTCCGACTCCATGGACTACCATCAAGAATTGTGTCAGATAGAGATCCAAGATTCACAAGCCATTTCTGGAAAAATCTCTTCAAGAACTTGGGTACATCGCTGGATATGTCTACTGCCTACCACCCACAATCAGATGGGCAAACCGAGCGTATGAATCGTACCCTAAAGACCTCTCTAAAGGCCTACGTGTCTACCCTCGAGCAAGACTGGGACATGTACTTGACCCCCCTCGAGTTTGCCTACAACAACACTACGCAGGCCTCTACCCAAGAGTCCCCATTCTTCCTCAACTATGGCTTCCATCCGACCACGCCACTGAGCTTCACGGCTGGCCATGATGAAGTACCTGCAGCCACAGATTTTATGGAGACATTAGAAGCAGCCCTTACAGCAGCGAAGAAAGCTCTACAACACGCGCAAGATGCTCAAGCAAGAGTGGCGAACAGATCCAGAAGAGAAATTACGTACAGAGTGGGTGACAACGTGTTACTATCATCCAAGAACATTTCCCTGAACAACAGGCCTGCCGGCAGCAAGTTCTCTCCCAAGTATTTGGGACCCTTCAAGATTATCCAGCAAGTCAACCCCGTTGCTTTCAAGCTAGAACTTCCCCAGACTATGCACATCGACCCCGTATTCCACGCTTCCCTCTTCAAGCCATATGTGCAACCCGACAACAAGTTCCCAGGACGTGTGACAACCCCACCAGCCCCAACAATAGTGGATGATCATTTGGAGTACGAAGTGGAAGACATAGTGGCTATGAGAAATTTCAGGAGACAGCAGCAATACTTGATCAAGTGGAAAGGATATCCAGATTCGGAGAATAGTTGGGTGGCGGCGCACTACCTTGACAAAGTTCAGAGAAAGTTGAAGCGCTTCCATGCCGCCAACCCCCATCTTGGACCAGCCCCAAGTCTCTCTACTAGAAGCCCGAAGACTTCAGGGAGGCAGCCTGCCACCATCAAGAAGCAGCAGAAGACCCCTTGGAGGCAGCCTGCAAGAACAAGAAAGAGGAAAAATTGACATTAGACACTCTTCTCTTCTCGCAGTTTCTGGACAGAAAACTAAAACTGCTACTGGTAATAGGTCTCTGCATAATAAATTCTGAAAATTTACCTGGCTGTAGTCCATGAGTAGCCGGTCATTTAGAGTCCAAGTTTGCTCAATTTGGAGCACTGGTGAGAGAGATATGATGCTCTAAGTAGAAGGGGGTCAGGCTGCTGGCATTGTTAGGACAGAATATGCCTTCTGACATTGTGCCTTCCCCTGAACTTGGAATGCTCTGAAACTCAAGACTCTGGTAGAACATCTTACAGCGCCCAGTTTGAGACTTAGTTTGCAGAATTTGGAGAAGTATAGAAGGACTTATGATTTTCAGAAGTTTCTGCACAGATTTGGAGGAGTGCCTACTCTCTCAGCTCTCAACGACACTCCAGAAATGAGAATGCTCTCAAATTTGGTGACCCGGTAGAGTTCTCCGACGCGGTCCGTCTGGCACTCGAATTTTCAGATTTGGAGCAGTTCTGTGGCCGCTATGAATTTTTGAATTCGTGGCAGATTCTGGGCCAACTTGTACAATTTTCTTTATCATTAAGGAGTAGGCTAGCCAATAAGGTCACACCACCTACGACCTTGCCTAGTCTACCTTACATGTGTAGCACCTGACTTGGCGCCTTTGACTAGTCCTCTTCACATGTGTGGCATCTGACTTGAAACTGTTGACTAGTTTGCTCCACATGTGTAAGACCTGACTTGACGCGCCGAGACGTCGCTTTTTCTATCGGGGGGGTGATGTAGTGATTTGAGTTATTATATATTAGTTTGCATATATTTTAATGTTTTCAAATATATTTGGAGTAGTATTGTGTGGAGTCAAGTGTGAATAGGTACTCTAGTAACTTGGTTCATGTCCTTTGAACCTTCCAAGGCATTTTCGAAGTTAGAGGAAAGACCTAGAAGAACTCCATGTGGCAAAAGTCAAATGTGCCATTTTTAGGTCAAAAGGACATGTGTACATTATTCTAGAAAGAGGTGGCAAGTTTTGGGATGTGTTGGGTGCCAACACATCAACATACACCTTCCTAGAAATTACTTATGTAGCAAGTATATAAACAAGAGCTAGAACATAGAAAGACATTGGAGAATCACTCTTGTACTTGCCAAAATCCAGAAATATATTAACTTTCAAGAAGCCATCTCTCTTTCAAGAAGCTACCACTTGTGTTCAAAGATCCTTGTCTTGAATAGATAAAGTATTCTGTTTTACTAAGTACTTTATCTATCTGTTTCACTACAAAAGTAGAACACCTTTTAGGGCTCACGGAGAACCTTTTTGTTTCACAATTTTTTATTTTATTACAGCACTAAGTCTTGAGCAAGTGGGGCATGAAGCGGCGCACCTTGCGAGCTGTCACTGCAACGATGTAGCACGGCATCATGAATTTTGGCTCATGATTTTTGGGAGTAAGTACATGCAGCAAGAGAGTTGGTGGGACAGTGTCTGTGTGAGGCCAGCCTCTTGCTTTGTTATATGTGTACCTGTGTTGATGGACATGCGGAGCTCTCATAACCAAGGTATCATATATTTGGAGCTATCATACCTTTCCGACAGAGATCATTCTTTTCTTTCCTTTTTATTTTGTGTGTGTGTACACACATACCTTATTTTCAATTAAGCATACTATCGATCAGAAGGTACGTGGATGCAAGTACCTACACACGTGTACTCAGATGTGCAAGTTTCTGATGTGCCATTTAGTTTTTGGTGTCACTTGTGCAAGAACCAGACAAAATTTTTGGCAATACTAAAATCATTCTCTCCAAACGACTGCAACAACACTAGGTGATGTGCAACAAGCTGCTACACATTATGTCGCAAGAGCCCGCCCCATATTGGCATGGGTAATATATTGTGCTGTAGCAAAGGCCTCCCCTCTCTCCTCCTTTCTCATGCACACATGCGGCATTGGCATGTGTGCAAGGGGAACAGAAGGGCCCCAATCATACCACGGTGGTGAACATTTTTGAGTACCGAAGCTCAAACCATAGATCAGGTCAACATAGAGACTGCTTGCATACATTCTATACACGAATTGTGGCCACGGTGATTTTTATGAAGTATCGTACGTACATCGTGAATTGTAATGACTGCCATTCATGATGTCCGATTTATCCAATATAATGGACACACGTTGGATAAGAATGTGTACATGGATTATTTCTTTAACAAATGCTTAATTGGAACAAGACTCAGTAAATGGTTCCACGTTCAAGCCTGGCGAAACAGCCATTTGCACTCGATAGAAGTTGATTAGTAACGTGATTTATGACAATTTATCCAAATGGAAGTGACGGCGCTATTTATATGACGAGTTCAGATGGTGCGTCTCTCATGTACATGTCCAACACAGAAATGCAGGTGGACAACAATGTAAGTTGGAAACGGAAAAATGTCGAAATGGTTCGACGCCGTGTAACTGGACTTCTCCTTCCCGACCGTTGACAAACGATGCAAGAAAGCAGCTGACAGCAAAGCTTCGCGCGTGTAGCGAAGCCGGATCGACCCAATCGAAAACGACGGGCGACTCGAGAGTCACTTCCCTCACGGATATCATTCATGACCGATAGAAACCCGAAGTGCCCGAACGATGCAATGCAATGCAATGCATATGGATGCTTTGGAATGCAATGGGTGATATAGGTCCTCAATTACACTGTTGTTTGTCATGCAGAGCATATGCAGTGGCTTATCCCGACCGCGCCAACGTGCAGCAGTCGTTTCCCGCTCACTCTGTCTCCTGTTATCAAGAACTATGGACACTGCTGTTCGATTGCCTTCATGTGTTGCAGTATGAACGAGGTGCCCGACAGCTTAATGTGCAAAAGGAAGAAGTAAAGCTCATCTTCAAGCAAGATTTTCAAGGAGATGCTCTACTTTTAGATTCCTCCAGCGCCATTAGTTCCTCCATAAGCACTTCCGTTTTTCTGCCCGTCTGAATGGAGGCCCTTGGGTTGGCTCAGGAGGCAAATCTTTTACATTGTACAGCTAGCCACCACTGCTCTGATCGTAATTATGTCAGCATACTCTATCGCTCGACGTCATCCCGTACTCAAACACAAGGAGCTGGGTCGCGTGTAGCTTCCCTTAGCTTCAGAACCACCCATGGGACAAGAGGCTCTATGCTTGTTAGGGGAAGCCAATCCGCGAAACGTAGACATGCAGCATTGTGCGTCCCTTCGCCTGCCTCTACTGGTCGTGCTGACGGGCGGGCTCAGCCGGGTGGGATTGAGGGGAGGAACAATCACTTTTATTCCAGTTTGAGAGTGCCTGGGAGAAGGCCTCTGCAGAAGCAAAAGCGAAAGCTTTTGCAGGCCGGGTTTGGGGTTTGGGAGCATCCCTTGTGCGGCACCAGGGGACGTACGGGCCACGCTACGAGCCGCTTGGACGCTTTCTCCCCAAGCAGGAAGCAGAAAAGGGCGAGGACGGCCTCAGACGAGCTGAAAAAGATCACGGAGGGAATCAGCTTTGAGAGTGGGGAGCAGCTGGACGGCCAGATGAGCAGCTATTGGAGAATCAACGGTCAGGGTGCCACTCCCGGACCATCTGGGAGTGCTGTTGCCCCAGAGCACAGCAGCAGTCAGAAGACTGACGGTGGAGATGCCGTCAATGGGATAGATGGAAGATCCTCGCCAAGTTTCAGGAGAGGGTACTCCGAAGATCTGGCGAGGATTGCGGTGACAGCTGGCAACCGCCCGGTGAAGGGTCCTGCTGTGTCCAGCTGGCCTGTTGCTGACAGAAGCACCCCCGATTCCACCCCCGTCACATCCCCCCTGGTCTCAGGCTCGAGCATGTGTAGCCAGGGCGAGCCCCAGCAGAACGCCATTTGGTCCTTCCACTACCTCCCTGGGGAGGTCGACGAGAGGGGGCCGCGCGCCTGTCGTGGTGCTCCTCCTGCCACCTGGCGTGGTGATGGCGCTGCTGCTGCTGCTGCCAGCTGGCGCGATGCTGAGGTGTGGAAGGATGTGACTGAGAGGGACTTACTGGCCGGGGCGGAGGAGGATCCGGAACATCTGGGGCTGTGGCACTTCCACTTTGACGGGGAAGTTCGGGCAGGGGGGGTGGCACCAAGGGCCGCACCCGCACGCAGCAGTAGCGGCGGCTCACCGGCAATTCCGGGCACCTCGAAAAGCCTTGCGAGCAGCGACGGGGCAGCTTGGGAAAAGCTGAGGCCCCGGAGAGCTGCCGGGAGTGCTGAGGAGGGCTCCCCTCTAGCTCGACAACTGGCAGGCACAGAGGAGATGCGCGGCGGTGGAGAGAGCAACAACGGGGGGCGGGCAGAAGAGGAAGAAGCGGAGGGAGGTGAGGAGCAAGAGAGCTCTTGCGACGCCACCTGGACCAGCGCAGGCCGCAGAGGATCGAACGGCCACTACCCCCTAGCCACGGCAGACGGAGAGAGGCAGCACATTCTGAAGAGAAACTCGAAGAGAAAGGCCAGCGGAGCGAGCGCGGAGGGGGGCAGGGGGGGGACCAGTGAGGGAGTCAGTGGGACGATGTCCCTGGCCCCAGCAGCAGGGGAGGAGGAAGTGACAGCACAGCTTGCATCAGGCGGCAGCGGGGCTGGCGGGGGGGGCAGGGAGCGTTTGACGCGGGAGCAGAAGCGGGCGGCGGTGGAGCATGCGATCGACGGGGCCCTCGAGCCGGAGGCCTACCCGGGGGCATGGAGGGGGGGCCTGTCGGCGAGGGTGGCGGGCTTTGAGTCTGCGCTGGCGGCCGACGTGGGAAACAACGAGGTGGCGACGGCGCTGCGGCGCGCGCAGGTGGCGGTCGGGGAGTACTCCCAGGGCGTGGATGCCGCCCTGCGACAGGTGGCGGCGCTGCACGCGCGGCGGGAGCGCGTGGGGCGGCGGCTGCGCCTGGTGCCCACCCCGGGGGACATTGATTGCTTGGAGGTGCGTGTGTGAATGGGCTTTCTTACAAAACGCTGTGCATTGCTCCTCTCTGACCCATGGCAAGCATGTTCATGGCCACAAGAGCGCCCTCGTTATGTCCATTCCCTTTTTTATGCGCGCGCTCACAGACACACGCACACACACACACGCACATGGACACACACCACTCACACACACATGCACACACTCTCATGCACACAGTACACACACACAAGCACACGCGCACACACACTCGTCACACTCCCATATATATGCACGTATAAATCGATCATGGATCGTGTATACATGCGTGCAATGTATATGTGTGTGTGCATCTCGCAGAAGTGTTTGCGCGCAGTTTCGTACCATGACATGTCATTTGTGACGTGCATATAGTGTACAGACAAGTTCGTACACACACCCTCGTCAAGTGCGCATTTTTGTTCCCGTATTTGCTTCACATTCACGCAGATCTTAGCTCCTCTTCAATTTCCTGCCCATAGAACATACCCACCTCCCCTCCCCCTCCCCC
>WELA01002990.1:36559-63490 GCA_009602735.1 Mesotaenium endlicherianum
ATATATATATATATATATATATATATATATATATATATATATATGTGTTCATATCTATACATTTTTGGGGGGGGGCATATATGAGCAATCTCTGCAGGCCGCCATGTTCTCCGAGAGACCGTCAGAGCACCCTCAGGACCACCTGTCAGGCTCTGGCTCTTTGCCCCCTGAGAGGATGGCAGCTGCCGAAAGCCCCACCAATGCAGCTGGCCCTCCAGGGATGCGCCAGCTGTCGCCCCGTGCAGCGTTCCACACGTTCTGCCTCTCGGCCATGGAGGCGGAGAGCAGCCTGCGTGTGCGGGCGGCGGTCGAGGCCTGCGCCGGGCGGCAGGACGAGAACCTCCAGGTGCATGTGAACAGGGCCTCCCGTGGCAAGATGGAGGCCCGCCTGGCGCTGCAGTCGCTGGCGCGCTGCCAGGTGGCGGCGGAGGCGGCGTGGCTGGCCAACGTGGACGCGAGCGCAGGCCACTTGGAGGCTCTGGCCGCGGTGGTGCTGCCCATCGAGAGGAGCTTTCTGGAGGAGCCTATCACTGTGTTAAATTGATCGAGAACTCATCACTTCAGTAATTTATTCAGTAAGTCATACATCGTACATATATATGATATATTAGTCAACTAGTCATGCCACTACTTGATGTGTACGATGGTCTGTCACTGGGGTACCACTAGCTATGTCTGAGAAAGTGGGGGGCCTATTTGCATTCCATTAGATTTTGGCAAGTCATACCGTCTCACACTGGTACAGTAGTTTGTCACTGGGGCTGTCCCTGGCAGCGCTCGGCGGCACGCCTGTTATAGAGAAGGGGGCACGCACTCGCTGAAGCAGGCGACTTGTTTCCATTCCCTAGGAAACTTGGTCCGTGCTAAAAGTCTTCCCCCAGCAGACGACGTGTAGTAGTCTTAATAGAAAGATCTTGCAGAATTTACCAAACAGCTCTATGCCGTCACCTGAGACTAGCCATGCCTGATAAAACTTACGACTACAAATTCTTTGCCCGGCTGTGGGCTGTGGGAGCACTGGCATTTATAAGTAGGCAGCGTCACATCTCATGAATAGCGCAATGTGAGTGTTTGCCAGACAGCCAGGTGACACTTAATTCGAGTGCATGTTCATTCGCAAATGGTTGATCAGGAATATTGTGCGCCTTTTGCTACTGTACTGTGATATCCCAGCTTCTCAAGCTGGAACACGCCGGGAAGTACTGCTTATGCTTGATTTAGTCAGCTAGCCTACCATATGGGCCAGCTAGCTCCACGCACCCGGGCTTTCATTCATATTAGCATCGCCCCGTGCTTTCATGCTTGGCTATATGCATGGTACTGACTGCACGTTGGAGGAGACTGAACTTGAAAGTCACCACGCGCGGGGCCTGCAGGCCAGAATGCAGGCTACAGACGAGAATTGCCCAATTGGAACCTTAGTCTACATGTGGCATGCGTGTAATAACTACACAGGTTTCACGGAGATACGTCTTGTGCTCAACTCAAAGCACTACTTCATCAACTACGAATACTACTCTCCACAATTATAAGAGGCAGCTTGTGTGTCCAATAGATGAGCATGCAAATGCATGTACTTACTACATGGGCCACAAGCAGGCCTTTTATTGTGAAGAATTAACTTCTACCACACATTGCTTGCATTTATATCGTGGAATTGCAAAGCTACTCAGTTGCCTGACCAAGGATGTCAACAGGAGAGCGCGAACAGCACATGGGATCCCAATGATCTGGTTGACTGCGGCAGGATAGCAAAGAAGCAGATGTATATGAAAATGGCACGCAAACCCAACCTTGCAGCCTCCCTCACCTGAGTGTTACAGTGATATAGAAAAAAATATACAAACTATTGGCGAGGCTCCTCAAAGCTCCTCAAACTTACAAACAATACGTGCAAGCATATGCATCCACTCCTGAGTGGTGGAAGAGGAAAGAGAGGGAATTCTTGCCCAGATCATTCTGCACACCAAAGTGCTTGTGAGGTTTCATATAACCGTGAAGTATGAGCATGTCCGTACAAAGAGATGAGCCATCCCCACTGGAGTAATGAGAAATAAATGGCACTACGCTCACGTAGGTACTGGGTGAAACAGCCATCCTCTCCAACATCGCATGCACCCACTTTTATCGCACTTAATGGGCCATCTACCTGCACGCACACCTGTCACCACCTGCTGCGCTGCTAGAATTCACTTGTAGTTTTGACTCCCCCCCTCCTAACTGCATGTGCAAAAGAACAACACACATCCTTCTTGAACGGTAACTCACAACCTACTTATGCTCTGTTAAGACAAAGCCACCTCTGCCTGCGTGCACACCTGTCACCACCTGCTGCGCCGCTAAAACCCCTTAATATCGACCTCCTCCCGGCACAACTAAACAAGTCTGGCTTAGAGAATTGCACAGAGAAACCTGCATCGCAAAGGGTTTGGAGAGTAAACCTCTTCCCACCGACTCCAAGGAAGGCGGATCTCATCTCAAGATGAGCTGACTGAGGAGGCAAAGTTCGTACGGGTGCAAGCACCTCAAGCGGGCCAGACTTGGGAGTTGGTGCCGCCAGCTGGCGGTCCCTCTGGCCGCCACGACGCTCGTCCGCCACTCGTGTAAGTAGCGCACACGGAGCTGGTTGCACCCCAGAAGAGAAAGAACGAGGAGAGGAGTGCGATACAAATTCACCCAGACGCACACACATACATCACGTGCACGTGAAGTCGTGTACAAACGTGCAGCGGCCACCCACATAAACTCACATGCAGGGTCACACATGCCTTACCACTCGAAACACGATTTGAAGCACAAAAAACAATCATGAAACGACAAAATCGAGCCAGCCAGTTGACCCTGTCCAGAATGTTCCTCGTGCTACTCGATGCGGCGAGACAGGAGGGGGCACACATCTCCCAGAAATTGTTGTGCAGAAAAAGAGTGGAAGAGTTGTAATACAGCTGTGCATTGCGACGCCAGGGCCCTCCCGCTTCAACCCGACAGAGCCATGGCGGCAGAATGACATCCAGGCCTGCCTGCGTGTAGAGTCAGAACCACACACTTAGTGCCAGGTGGCAGATCCTCACACCCGGCACTTCCACACAGATGAGATGCATTGGACTACCTGCCTGCATGTCGCTGCGTTTGACGTGCGTTGCCATCGTGTGGCAGCGGGCGTGCCATGCTCAAGGGTGCGTTTCCCTCGTGCTCCTTTCCCTGCATAGGGTGGTGCACTACAGCGGGACGCGGGCCACGCACGCGCCAGGTGGCCGGCGGCCCTGCCAGTTTGCGAGCGGGGGGGCAGCTGGGCCGGCGGGCGGGCAGGCGGACCAGCGGAGGATCAAAGGANACAACTAAACAAGTCTGGCTTAGAGAATTGCACAGAGAAACCTGCATCGCAAAGGGTTTGGAGAGTAAACCTCTTCCCACCGACTCCAAGGAAGGCGGATCTCATCTCAAGATGAGCTGACTGAGGAGGCAAAGTTCGTACGGGTGCAAGCACCTCAAGCGGGCCAGACTTGGGAGTTGGTGCCGCCAGCTGGCGGTCCCTCTGGCCGCCACGACGCTCGTCCGCCACTCGTGTAAGTAGCGCACACGGAGCTGGTTGCACCCCAGAAGAGAAAGAACGAGGAGAGGAGTGCGATACAAATTCACCCAGACGCACACACATACATCACGTGCACGTGAAGTCGTGTACAAACGTGCAGCGGCCACCCACATAAACTCACATGCAGGGTCACACATGCCTTACCACTCGAAACACGATTTGAAGCACAAAAAACAATCATGAAACGACAAAATCGAGCCAGCCAGTTGACCCTGTCCAGAATGTTCCTCGTGCTACTCGATGCGGCGAGACAGGAGGGGGCACACATCTCCCAGAAATTGTTGTGCAGAAAAAGAGTGGAAGAGTTGTAATACAGCTGTGCATTGCGACGCCAGGGCCCTCCCGCTTCAACCCGACAGAGCCATGGCGGCAGAATGACATCCAGGCCTGCCTGCGTGTAGAGTCAGAACCACACACTTAGTGCCAGGTGGCAGATCCTCACACCCGGCACTTCCACACAGATGAGATGCATTGGACTACCTGCCTGCATGTCGCTGCGTTTGACGTGCGTTGCCATCGTGTGGCAGCGGGCGTGCCATGCTCAAGGGTGCGTTTCCCTCGTGCTCCTTTCCCTGCATAGGGTGGTGCACTACAGCGGGACGCGGGCCACGCACGCGCCAGGTGGCCGGCGGCCCTGCCAGTTTGCGAGCGGGGGGGCAGCTGGGCCGGCGGGCGGGCAGGCGGACCAGCGGAGGATCAAAGGAAAGAAGAAGCAGCGGTGGTGCGGAGCTGCATGTGCGGCAGGCAGTCACACGAGAAAGGTGTAGATGCTGCGTGCCTGCCTGCCTATTTGCCCCCCCGCCTACATACCTGCCTGCCTACCTGCCTGCCTGCCTGCCTTCCGCCTGCATGCCTGGACGCAACAGACCCTCGCCTTTGAGTGAGGCCATGCATGGCAGAGGGCGAGGATGGACTGCACCCACACCCACAAAGAAGCACCTCCGCCCTCGCAGCAGCAGCCCAAAGCCCGCTGCAGACCCGCGGCCCCAGCCAGCAGCAGGGGTGCAGACTGCGGGCCCTTCTGGCAAAGGACCTGCGGGGGAAGGAGAGCTGCCCCTTTGTAGCGGGGAAAGAGCGTGTTGAGGGGGGATGGAGGAGGAAGAGGAGGAGGAAACAGAGCCACACTTGCCCCCCAGAGAACGAGGCAGAGTGTTATGGATGGCCACCGAGGCAACCCTCCAGCTCCCCTGGACCTCCCCCCCACCCACTCCCCCTCCCTCCGCCCACTGCCCCTCCCTCTCCGCGAGTGAGTATGTGCAAGAAAGGCTCACCGCTGTCTGCTGCTTGTCGAGAGAGAGAGAGAGACTCGAGAGGGGACATTGGGCTCCCGCCACTTTCTGCAGAAAAGCGATGACGCTCGCAACGACGCGTCATTACAATGACGAGGGTCGCCTCGTCCGCCGCCCGCGCAGCCCCACCCCCTTGCGCAAACTAGGATGCAACGGGACAGCGGGGGAGGGACGCAATTAGCGGCAGTCGCTTCGATGACCTGTGAAACTAGAAACGTCGCGCAGAGGACGAGCCTAAGCCAGAGAACAAGCCCTCGCGAGCTGAGTTACGGAAGCTCACTCACTCAACTGGACTATGCCATGGTACCCTCTTTGGGGGGCAGTCACAGCACAAAGTACACACGCGGTACGGATAGGGAGCCTGTCTCGGGGCACATGGGAAACAAGCAGTGACCTCTGCTTGCGGAAGACGAACCCCCATGCCCTCCTTCCTCTCCCGTGCCCTCCTCCTCCGACTCCCTCCCTCTTCCCCCCCCCTCCCCCCCACACACCCGCCTCCCTATCTCAAAGAGGGATGAGTAGGCCAGCAGAGTAGATGGCCTTACCAGGGAAAGGGTCGGCCATGGCGGAGGCGAGGCTGGGGCAGAACCCATGCAGGCTCTCTCACCCCGGCACCTCCGCCACTTCGTCAGCAGCAGATCGGCGGGACAACCTTGAGAGTATACACAGACCGGGCAACTGTCCCTCCTACCCTCCCTCCCTCCCTCCCTTCCTTCCTGCCAGCCTGGCTGCCAGTCTGTCGGCCTGAGGCGATGGAGGCCAGCAATTCTCAAAGGAGAGGCGGGGTGGCTCACGACTCACAAGGAAGGGAGCACACGCGCGCGCGCGCGCGCCCTGCACGTAGGCTATGAGCTCAGCAAGACTTGCTCACTGACGCAGCGTGGGCGGTTTCGCATCCAATGAAGCACGCGGGCCTACATGCTTATGGAGATTACCGAGTGGGTTCGGGTGATAACAGGGTTCGGGCTTCTTCAGGTCTGGAGGGAAGGGGGGGAGAGGAGGCTATGTTATCTAAGCACCAGAAAGAATTTGGGAACAACAGATGGCCGATGACCCAATATGCCAGTTGTAATGCACCGCCAAGTGAGTGTTCAGGGCTCTCTCACCCAGGCAGCCAGCCGCCACCTGTCGCTCTGCCGAGCCAGACCTCCTCTGCTGCAGACCCTGGGAGTCACAATCCATGTTCACACGCGCTCCCATTCCCCCACGCACCTGACTCCCCTCGCTCGCCATAGGGAAGGCCCACGTGCCCGAGAACTGCCTGAGAGCTGTCAAATGACAGTTGTCCTAAGACACCTGGGGGCAGAATACCCCCGGAACCATTGCGTGGCCGCAGATCGACACCTGTCGACGACTGAGAAGCGACACCCCCCAGCCATGCAGGTCACAAGGAGCCCGCCACGCCCACGGCCGCCGGCCACACTCGGTTCTTTTCTCCTGCATGGGCCACTCCCCCAGCGCGGACGGAGCAGGCATACTCTGCAGCAGGTCCTGTTGATGACTAGATTGCGGCCTCGCCTCTCCTATGGCGTCGCGCTGCATCAATCTCACTGGGGCGTCGGATGGAAGCAGTTCACCTCGCTGTCTCTTCTGACTTTGCCTTACTGGGGCTATCTCGGACCCCGGGGTTTTAGTGGGGCGTGAGATGAATCAGTGCACCTGTCGCTCTCCACTCATTCCACATTGTTCGGTCTATCGGGGGGAGAGTGTATTCTTGCATGCCCTACTCCCTCAGCCACTTGCTGGACGACACGTGTCACTCGATCGCTGCCTACCAGCCACGGGCGGCTGTGAGCCCCCTCCTCGCGGGAGGGGCACGTGCCAGGCATATGAGCCCTCAGCCAACACTCCCTCACTTTTATGACAGGTTGGATGCTCTGATTCTCCAGCCAGCCCGTTCCAGTCTGGTCTCCCTCACCACCGTTACACACATGCATGCCCTATGGAGAAGAAGAAGCGTAAGGAGCGGTCTGTTGCGAGAGGTGCGTGTGTGCTTGGCTCCTGCTGCTGCTGCGGCTGAGCTATAGCTGGCTGTACTTCTTTCTACTTGCTTTGTCATCCTGTTGCGTGATTCCTTAGAAGGCAGGCAAGCTTCGCAGGAAGGTGTCCTTCCTCCTCAGTTGGACGCAAGCGCAAAGGCTGGGAAGAACTGACACGACTTGGGCACTTATGCACTCCTGCAGGCAATTCTGCACTTCTGCATGGTGCCCAGGCAGAATTGAGGAAGGGCAGGGAAGAAGTGAAGGGGGGAGGTCGCACACAATGGATCACCCTTATGGTCTCCAATTCATGGCCACCAAGAGCCGGGACCGCGGCAGAATCGAGGTTGCCTAATAAGTTGAAGTGGCCAAGCAACCGCAAAGGGTCGCCCTCAAACCTGAGTGGACGGACGAGCGATGCAGCCACGCTCAGGCTGCAGGCATGAAGCCAGAGGGGCCGTCCAGCAGCTGCGTCCGTCCTCCATTGTCGGCAGGCAGGCAGGCAGGCAGGCAGGCATGCCTAGACGGATCTTTATTATTTTGGAGTCCCTGCCCACGAACAAAGTTCAGGCAGAGGGAGGACCTTTTGGTTGCTGCAGTTGCTGCTGCAGCCGCAAAGCCAGAGCTAGTTGATCACGGGGAAGAAGTAGAAAGACGTCAACCCCCTGCGCAGCGCTGCGCGTGAACCCGGTGCTTTTCCGTCAGGAAGTACACTGTGCCTCGCCCAAATAAGCTACAGATGCAAACTCGAGCGCTCAGGGGCTAGCAACAATCCTAGTAAGATTCAGAGGAGCGCAAAACCGTGTCAAACACCAACTGCATTGTGTCCCCGAGGCGACCCCAAAGAGAATCAGGGAGTGTGAACAGGACACAATCAATGGCATCTCGCTTCAGAGCCCTTTCAGGTCGATATCGAAAACTGAGTAGAGCAAGCAGAGAACGACGTCAAGATCCTGCTGGAGCATATGCCGAGGGACCTGCAACAAGCTCCAAGCATTTCACAATGAGCACTGCATGTATTCTCCTGTTTGACGTAGAAACCATGGTTGCAAAGCTCCTGCAAGCCCACTAACAGAAGGTACAAACTCATTCGGACAGGTCGAAATTCCTTTTATTTGTCAACCTTTACACGTGTTAGCAACTACAATGCTACCGTGATTTTTGATTGTGAATCGTTGTCGGTGATTCTTTCAGTCTGTTGGAAGATAGTAATAAATGAATAGATGGTTTATTGATATCGAAAAATGAAAGAATTATCATCGACGGTTATTAGTGCTATCTAATGTAACTTAGACTATAGTCAACTAAATTGCCTAGTCTCTGAGTTGACCACCCAGGTTGACCAAGTGTCATAGAGCGTTTAGTGACTCCTAGTCAGACTTTGAAGATAGACTAGAATCGCGAGTAGCAGCTTCTAGATTACACCCAAGGGATAGTTTGACATGGTATGACTACATGTAAACCTGTCGCTGTGTATTAAACCTGCTCACAGAGTAAGGCTATCATTCGATTCAATCAAAGATAATTTTGAGAAGCTATGACT
This sequence comes from Mesotaenium endlicherianum, assembly GCA_009602735.1. NCBI lineage: Eukaryota > Viridiplantae > Streptophyta > Zygnematophyceae > Zygnematales > Mesotaeniaceae > Mesotaenium > Mesotaenium endlicherianum. The sequence continues at coordinate 44,963 of WELA01002990.1, forward strand.
ACACCTATGATCACAGCAATAATAAGCTAACAGTGCAGCCATGGCTGCCATACCAGATCCACAAAATGGTATCGGAGCTGCAGCAGTCCGATCTTCACCTCGAGGTGGCAAACATCTTAGCCAGCAGATAGAAAAGTTGGCAGACACTGATGGCTTTCCCATGTGGAAATATAAGATGGAGCTGGTCCTGAAAACAGCAAAGCTATATAAGGTGGTTAGTGGAGCGGAAGCCAAACCTGCAGCAGCTGGCCCAGAACAGGAGAAGTGGCAGGACAAAGATGATGAAGCCAAGGCTCATCTAGTCCTCGCTTTAAAAGACAGTCAAGTGGCTCAGATCTTGAATTGTAGCACTAGCAAGGAAGCATGGGACATGCTACATGCTCTTCATGATCAGAGAGGCTTTCAGGAGCATATGCAAATCAAAGATCAGCTCATCTCAATCAGTAAGAGCTCCACAGAAACAATCACTGAATACCTGGCCAAGATAAATAGACTGGCACAGAAGCTGGTGGCTCTGAAGGCCAAAGTGGATGAAGCAGACATGATCATCTACATCATGAGAGGCTTACCCCCAGAGTATAGCACTCTTCATGTCTCCTTCAACCAGATGGTAGAAGGTACACTGACCCTTCAGCATGTTCAGAAAGCACTGCTGCAGGAAGAAGAGAGACAAAGAGCTGTCCAGGCCCAAGGAGGCCCCAGCCATGACTCTGCCCTGCTGTCCAGAGCTGAAGATTCCCAGAGACCCAGCAGACCAAGAAGACCAGTTGACAAATCAAAGTACTGCAGCCACTGTGACAGAGATGGCCACACTCTGGAAGAATGCTGGTATGCCTCCCCAAGTCAGAGCCAGTCTAGCAGAAGAGGAGACTCAGGCAGGAGAGAGAGCTCCAGGAGAGACACCTCCCGCTACAGAAGAGAAGTCTCAACCCAAAGGAGAGAAGACTCCAGCCAGAAAAGAGGCGACTCTAGAGGAAGCAGAAGGGAAGCATCCAGCCAGAGATCAGGCAGGAGTTCTCAAAGTCACCAAGGCAAAGGCAAGGGGAAGAGGACTTATCAAGCTCATTATGCAGAAGATGATGCTGATGAAGACTCTGAAGCCAGCAGCTATGAAGAGCTCCTAGTGGCACAAGCTCGATATGCTCTCTCCGCCACTGTTGCAGATGACAAGGCCTGGCTTATAGACTCTGGAGCATCCTGTCACATGTCAAAGAACAGGGATTGGTTTACTGAATTCACAAAATTTCAGACTCCAGAAGATATTTACATAGGCGACAACTCAGTGCTGAAAGCAATAGGCATAGGGAGTGTCCCACTTACCCTGCTAGCAGATGGTAAAGCAGTTAAGATAAAGCTTCAGGAGGTCTTGTGTGTCCCCAAGCTAGCAAAGAATCTCTTCAGTGTGAAGCAAGCTAATAAGCAGGGATGCTCAGTGATTTTCCATCCAAAGTCCATCAGGCTTCTGAATCCCCAGCAGAAAATAATAGGAGAAGGAGTTCCAGCTGGAAACCTGTTTAAACTGAGAGTAGCAAATAGCTCCTCAGTCCCATCCGGCCAGAGAGGTCAAGCCCTGTTAGCAGATAGAATCCCAGTAGACAGCCATCAGGCTCATCATGCCTCTGCAAATCTCTGGCACCTCAGGCTAGGCCATATCTCACAGACACAGATGTCTACACTAGTGAACGAGCGCATGGTAGAAGGGGTAGAGCACCTCTCCCACACCATCCTCTCCAGTTGTGAGACTTGCATCCAGGCCAAACAGACTAGAGCTCCATTCCCAGCCAGTCATGTGTCCACCAGAGCTAAAGTCCCACTAGAGCTGATTCATTCTGACATCTGTGGCCCCATGCCTGCTCCCTCCTTAGCAGGAGCAAAGTACTTTGTGACCTTCATAGACGATGCTACTGATTACACCTGTACTTACTTCATGAAGTACAAGAGTGAGGCCTTTGAAAAATTTCAGATATACAAAGCTATGGTAGAGAACCAGCTAGACCTCAAAATCAAACGTCTCAGAAGTGACAATGGGAGTGAATATACCTCCAACAGATTCAAGCAACTCTGTGCTGCAGCAGGTATCCATCAAGAGCTAACCATGACTTACTCCCCTGAGCAGAATGGCAAGGCAGAGCGCAAAAACAGGACCCTGCTGGAGCTCACAAGGGCTATGCTACTGCACAAAGCCCTGCCAGACAAGTTCTGGGCAGAAGCCATGTCCACTGCCAACTACCTCAAGAACAGGCAGCCCTGCCATGCAGTAGCAGGTCAGACACCTTTTGAGGCATGGACAGGCAAGAAGCCCACCATCACTCACCTCAGAGTGTTTGGAAGTAAGTGCTATGCTCTGATCCCCAAGAAGCTCCGCCCTAGCAAGCTAGCAGCAGTTAGCAGGCCCTCAATCTTCATAGGCTACAGTGACAATCAGAAGGGATACAAGCTCTATGATCCCAAGTCCAGGCTAGTGTTGCATAGCAGAGATGTTCAGTTCCTAGAAGAAAAAGGTCCCTCTCACTCACCTGAAGTCATGCCTCAATCAGCAGCACCACCAGAAATGGCATTCTTTCCTCTCAGCCAAAGATCGGCAGAGCCAGCTCCTCCCCAGAGAGTAGAGCAGCAGCCTCCTCCAGGTGCCCACTGTCATCCTCAGCATGAGCTTCAGCAGAACCTGCCCCCACAGGCCCCAGCAGCAGAGACCCAGTCTCCTCCACCACAGGCCAGAAACACACAGCCAGAGCAAGTATTTGCTCCCAGGCCCAGCAGGCAAACCACTAGGCCCCTCAAGCTAGCAGATTATGAGTGTCATATGGCCCTAGCTGCTGAAGAGACAGAAGGAGACCCCAGTACCCTCAAACAGGCCCTGGCACGCCCAGATGGCCAGCAGTGGAAGAAGGCAGCAGATGCTGAAGTGGCCTCCCTGCAAGACAACCAGACATGGAAGCTGGTGCCTCTGCCAGCAGGCAGGACTCCCATTACCTGTAAGTGGCTCTTTAAAACAAAGCGAGATGCAGCAGGCAACACAGTGAAGCTCAAAGCTAGACTTGTGGCCAGGGATTTAATCAGCAGAAAGGCATAGACTATGAGCAGACTTTTGCCCCAGATCTCAAGCATGCCTCCCTTCGCCTCATGCTAGCAATTGCCACAGAAAAAGACTATGAGATTCATCAGATGGATGTGCAAACTGCCTTCCTCAATGGGTTTCTCCAGGAAGAGGTCTACATGGTATAGCCTCCTGGGTATGCTGACCCCAGTTGTCCAGAGCATGTCTGCAAGCTACAGAGGTCCCTCTATGGACTCAAGCAGAGTCCTAGAGCATGGAATCAGAGGATTGACCAGTTCTTCAAGCAGCTAGGCTACAAGCAGTGTGCATCAGACCACTCCCTCTATGTACAGCAGAGACCTGCAGGCATGACTTACATAGGGCTGTATGTAGATGACCTCATTTTGGTCTCCCCATCCCTGGCTGCTATTCAAGAGCTCAAGACAGCCTTGTGCAAGGAGTTCAAGATGACAGACATGGGTGAAGTACAGTACTGCCTGGACATTCAGATAACCAGGGACAGGGATCTCAGAACACTCACCATGAGTCAGAGCCATTACCTCCAGAAGGTGTTGGAGAAGTTTGGTATGGCTGACTGCAGAGGTCTGTCTACTCCCCTTCCAGTAAATGTCAAACTTTCAGCAGGAGATTGTCCTCAGACAGCAGCAGAGAAAACGCAGATGGCTGACATTCCCTATTGTCAAGGCATTGGATGTCTCATGTATGCCACAGTTGCCACCAGACCAGATCTTGCTCTAGCTGTAGGCACTCTAGCCAGGTTCATGCACAATCCAGGTCGAGCTCACTGGGAAGCCCTACAGCATCTCATGCGCTATGTTAAACAAGCAGACTATCAGCTTACTTTCCAGGCAAGCTCCTCAGGCACAGTTCAGGTCCAAGGATACTCAGATGCAAGCTTTGCTAGTGACAAAGATAGCTGCAAGAGCACTTCAGGGTTCATTTTCCAAGCAGCACAAGGGGCTATCTCCTGGAAGTCTAAGATGCAAAAATTTGTCACCAGGTCCTCCACAGAAGCAGAGTATGTCGCTCTAGACCTAGCAGTCCAGGAGGCTATCTGGTTCAGAGCTTTTCTGCAGGAATTGCACATACCTCATGGCCCCATTCCTCTCTTCTCTGACAATCAGAGTGCCCTCAAGCTTATTGACAACCCAGTGCATCATGAAAGGACCAAGCACATTGATGTGCGCTTCCATGCAGTTCGCGAGGCCAAGGAAGCAAAGATCATTGCTCCAGACTACTGCCAGACAGACAGAATGGTGGCAGATGCCCTCACCAAGCCTGTCCCAGCCCCTAAGACAGCCCGGTGTGCTAACAAGGTGGGTCTTCGTCGTGTCAAAAGTGGCTAAGTTAACATTCAGAGAGAGTGGCCCTGCTTAGCTAGTCCTTAGCGCCTAACACTCTAGCATTTACTTTGAGAGAGAGAAATGAGCAGCAGTTAGACAAGCATGTAGTAGATGAGCGATAGCAGTTAGGGCAAGAGAGAGCAGAGAGCAAGATAGCTATGGCTAAACCTGTACATGCTACTCTACAGCTGTAGCAAAGCTCATGCACAGCTGTGTTGGCGCGCTGAAGTCTGGCTGAGTAGATGAGGGGGGTTCTAGAAATCTCAAGCGAGCCCAATCAAGTGATGCAGAGTAAATCAAAGTCAGAATGATCAGAGCAGTCGATATAAAGCATCAGATTCATTGATTAAGAGAGAGTGTTGGAAGATAGTAATAAATGAATAGATGGTTTATTGATATCGAAAAATGAAAGAATTATCATCGACGGTTATTAGTGCTATCTAATGTAACTTAGACTATAGTCAACTAAATTGCCTAGTCTCTGAGTTGACCACCCAGGTTGACCAAGTGTCATAGAGCGTTTAGTGACTCCTAGTCAGACTTTGAAGATAGACTAGAATCGCGAGTAGCAGCTTCTAGATTACACCCAAGGGATAGTTTGACATGGTATGACTACATGTAAACCTGTCGCTGTGTATTAGACCTGCTCACAGAGTAAGGCTATCATTCGATTCAATCAAAGATAATTTTGAGAAGCTATGACTACACCTATGATCACAGCAATAATAAGCTAACAGTGCAGCCATGGCTGCCATACCAGATCCACAAGGAGGTCAAACTCGCTGTCAATGGCAGGGGGTGAGAGCATTCATATTGGAAAGACCTCTTAAAACATAGCTTGAAGCTGCCTCTGGCATCCAGCAACATCCAGGTCAGTGACAGCCCCACAAGCGCCGCCAACGCTCTTTCTCGTCAATGTGGGAGGTATACAGGCACTCGGCCTGACTGAGCTTTGAGAGTGGAGATAGAGGGGAGGGCAGGGGATTGTTTAAGAAGGAGAGCAGAAGGGTCCTGAATGTCTGTTTGCTGAAATATTCTGGTTTAGAACACTATCTTTGGGGGCAGGCTCCTAGCAGCTCGGGTCAGCAGCAGCTGCACCAGGAAAAGGGGGCGAAGCGAAAGCGGAAGGTGGGCAATGCCAAACCCGCAGGTGCTGCCTCTCCGTCAGCAATGGCGGAAAACCAATTGCGGGTGAGTCATTCGAACATCCTGTACTCATAATTAGGAATTCACACCTCTTGAGTCTTCTTCCCACCTCCTCTCTCCTTAAGGCCATTTGCAGGCAAGCTATTTTGATGTCCTTCCAGAACAACTCTCTTGTTCCTGCCCTCAAGCATGCATGAGTGTGCATCATTGCTGCCAATTCTATTGCTATGGCGTGACTATCATCATCTCCACATCCTCATGGGACTTTAGAGTGAGGTGGTGCGGGTCCACATGAGTGTGTTACGTATATATAACTGCCTTGGTGGAAGCATGGCTGCTTAGAGATGTAAATGTGTGCCACTTGTCAGATCAACGGCGTGCATATCCGCTGTACAAGAGCACAAATGAGCCTGTACATGCACATGCGTGTGTTGTGCAACAGACATCCCTGCCCCTGTCGCCAGGAGGGAGTGGGAGAGCAAGAGCAAGCAAGCAAGCAAAACGTGCCCCTGTCCCTCCGCGACAGGTGGGCTCTCGTTTCACCTCTCCCGCAGCCTGCTTCTATGCATCGCTACCCTTGCGCCTAGTGGCTGGTATATCCACACATGCGTGTTGTGTGTGATTTGTTGACCTAAGCTGGCGTCCAGGATGCGACGGCATGAATGGTGACACGCCCAGCTGCGCTGGGATGCGTGTCTGTGTGTGTGTGCAGTTGAAGGATCTACCTCCATTGAGGCCAAGACCACCGATAAATTCCACATTTCACCACCCCCACGCGTTTTTTGCTCCTCCTTTGCCTCAGGTGTGGAGCGTGCCATGGGACTCTTGCAAAAGTCGCTTTCTTTAGGCCCATTTTCCAACCAATCAGCTTTAAATGGTTGAATGCCAGAAGCAGTTAAGCAGCAGGGAGAATGAGTGTCTGGTGTTCTGTGTGTAAAACTGAGGAGATGCAGATCTATAGTAAGCCAAGGCTGTTCACTACTAAGGAAGAAGGATACAGAGTAGGGAGCGGATCAAGGACATGAGATGAGCCTGAGCTTCTGTAGGGATCTCTGCTGTTATGTCTGCACGCGTTTGTACCTTTTTGTGAATGTGTGGGTGTTACATATGTCTGTGTGTGTGTGGGGCTGTTTGGATCTGTATGTGTGCCCGTGTGTGCAAGTCTGACCTGTGCGTGTGTTACATGTTTGTATGTGTGTGTGGTGGGCTGTGTGGTGTCTAGCTGCTGGTTGAATCTAGATTGTGCACTACTGCGGTCACACGTGCCACGCTTGGGCGCAGCCTCAGCTTCAACGCTTGCCATAGGTCTGGCAAAAACTCTTCATACTTCCATCTGTACACGTGTGTGACTGCATATGCAGGGAGCATCGTCTCCGGTGTGGGCAGGGCCCGTCCCGCAAGCGAAAAATGACTCCATACCACAGCTGGCATTCCTGCAGCATGCAGCTGGCCCTTCATCACTGATGGCCTCCCAGGCACCACTACTGCAGGCCCCAGCAGTAGCACCACTGGTGCAGGCCGCAGCAGCAACGGCAGCACCACTGGTGCAGGCCAGTGCATCAACAAGGGCAGGAGCAAGGGCTGGAGGGAGCGGAGGAGTGAGCCCGCGAAAGCGGGGCAGGCCGCCCACTGTTCGGGTACCCTCTTATACTCTCATCCGTGAGCCTCCTGCATTATCAGCTTCAGTGCAGTCTTCATCCGTTGTCTGAAACAAGTGTGCAATTCAGATGTAGAATCTACTTACATTGGTCTTAGATGGTGAACAGCGTACACTTTTTACAGATGCTAGGCTGTGCGTGTGTTCATGCAGGCGATGCGGCCACCCCCCATGCGTATGCTCTTGCCCAAGAATGCCCCTTTTAACCCCGCCCCGTCGGTTCTACTCCCCCCGGCTCCAGTCCAGGGGGTGTCTCTGGGCTTGCCTTGCTTCACAAACTATGTGATTGATGTGCAGCCCTTGCAAGCCCATTACATGTGTCGCTAAATTATGGGCGCTGTGATGACAGTTAAGAATGGAAGAAATGCATGGGGTTTTTGCGTCCGTTGTGATGGACACGTGTGTTTTGGGTGCTAGATCCACGTGGTTGTAAATTATGCACGGCGTAAGCGGTCATTATTGTAATCAGTTGAACTCATGGTCGGAGATGATCCCGGCCATATTCGGACTTCATTCATGAATACTAGTTAATGGTGAGTAAATTAGGAACCTCTCAATGTTAGGATGTTCTCGATGTCTTCTTAGTTGCTAAGGCAGAAGCTGATTTCCCATTCTGGTGGGAAGTGTACATTAGAGATTTAATTATGTTTAGCATTTGCAGTGAGGACTAGGTAGTTTAGCTGTAGTGAAACAGATAGATAAAGTACTTAGTAAAACAGAATACTTTATCTATTCAAGACAAGGATCTTTGAACACAAGTGGTAGCTTCTTGAAAGAGAGATGGCTTCTTGAAAGTTAATATATTTCTGGATTTTGGCAAGTACAAGAGTGATTCTCCAATGTCTTTCTATGTTCTAGCTCTTGTTTATATACTTGCTACATAAGTAATTTCTAGGAAGGTGTATGTTGATGTGTTGGCACCCAACACATCCCAAAACTTGCCACCTCTTTCTAGAATAATGTACACATGTCCTTTTGACCTAAAAATGGCACATTTGACTTTTGCCACATGGAGTTCTTCTAGGTCTTTCCTCTAACTTCGAAAATGCCTTGGAAGGTTCAAAGGACATGAACCAAGTTACTAGAGTACCTATTCACACTTGACTCCACACAATACTACTCCAAATATATTTGAAAACATTAAAATATATGCAAACTAATATATAATAACTCAAATCACTACATCACCCCCCCGATAGAAAAAGCGACGTCTCGGCGCGTCAAGTCAGGTCTTACACATGTGGAGCAAACTAGTCAACAGTTTCAAGTCAGATGCCACACATGTGAAGAGGACTAGTCAAAGGCGCCAAGTCAGGTGCTACACATGTAAGGTAGACTAGGCAAGGTCGTAGGTGGTGTGACCTTATTGGCTAGCCTACTCCTTAATGATAAAGAAAATTGTACAAGTTGGCCCAGAATCTGCCACGAACTCAAAAATTCATAGCGGCCACAGAACTGCTCCAAATCTGAAAATTCGAGTGCCAGACGGACCGCGTCGGAGAACTCTACCGGGTCACCAAATTTGAGAGCATTCTCATTTCTGGAGTGTCGTTGAGAGCTGAGAGAGTAGGCACTCCTCCAAATCTGTGCAGAAACTTCTGAAAATCATAAGTCCTTCTATACTTCTCCAAATTCTGCAAACTAAGTCTCAAACTGGGCGCTGTAAGATGTTCTACCAGAGTCTTGAGTTTCAGAGCATTCCAAGTTCAGGGGAGGGCACAATGTCAGAAGGCATATTCTGCCCTAACAATGCCAGCAGCCTGACCCCCTTCTACTTAGAGCATCATATCTCTCTCACCAGTGCTCCAAATTGAGCAAACTTGGACTCTAAATGACCGGCTACTCATGGACTACAGCCAGGTAAATTTTCAGAATTTATTATGCAGAGACCTATTACCAGTAGCAGTTTTAGTTTTCTGTCCAGAAACTGCGAGAAGAGAAGAGTGTCTAATGTCAATTTTTCCTCTTTCTTGTTCTTGCAGGCTGCCTCCAAGGGGTCTTCTGCTGCTTCTTGATGGTGGCAGGCTGCCTCCCTGAAGTCTTCGGGCTTCTAGTAGAGAGACTTGGGGCTGGTCCAAGATGGGGGTTGGCGGCATGGAAGCGCTTCAACTTTCTCTGAACTTTGTCAAGGTAGTGCGCCGCCACCCAACTATTCTCCGAATCTGGATATCCTTTCCACTTGATCAAGTATTGCTGCTGTCTCCTGAAATTTCTCATAGCCACTATGTCTTCCACTTCGTACTCCAAATGATCATCCACTATTGTTGGGGCTGGTGGGGTTGTCACACGTCCTGGGAACTTGTTGTCGGGTTGCACATATGGCTTGAAGAGGGAAGCGTGGAATACGGGGTCGATGTGCATAGTCTGGGGAAGTTCTAGCTTGAAAGCAACGGGGTTGACTTGCTGGATAATCTTGAAGGGTCCCAAATACTTGGGAGAGAACTTGCTGCCGGCAGGCCTGTTGTTCAGGGAAATGTTCTTGGATGATAGTAACACGTTGTCACCCACTCTGTACGTAATTTCTCTTCTGGATCTGTTCGCCACTCTTGCTTGAGCATCTTGCGCGTGTTGTAGAGCTTTCTTCGCTGCTGTAAGGGCTGCTTCTAATGTCTCCATAAAATCTGTGGCTGCAGGTACTTCATCATGGCCAGCCGTGAAGCTCAGTGGCGTGGTCGGATGGAAGCCATAGTTGAGGAAGAATGGGGACTCTTGGGTAGAGGCCTGCGTAGTGTTGTTGTAGGCAAACTCGAGGGGGGTCAAGTACATGTCCCAGTCTTGCTCGAGGGTAGACACGTAGGCCTTTAGAGAGGTCTTTAGGGTACGATTCATACGCTCGGTTTGCCCATCTGATTGTGGGTGGTAGGCAGTAGACATATCCAGCGATGTACCCAAGTTCTTGAAGAGATTTTTCCAGAAATGGCTTGTGAATCTTGGATCTCTATCTGACACAATTCTTGATGGTAGTCCATGGAGTCGGAAGATGTTGTCAAAGATGAGTCTTGCAAGTTGTGGTGCTGTAGCCTTAGTCGTCGTGGGAATAAAATGAGCCATCTTGGTAAGTCTGTCCACCACCGTGAGTATTGCATTATGGCCTCGAGGTGTCACGGGCAAGTCCACGATAAGGTCCATTGAGATGTCCGTCCATTGTCTTTCGGGGATTGGTAGTGGTTGGAGGAGTCCTCCCGCCTTTTGCGATGATGGCTTGATTCTTTGGCATGTGTCACAGCTCCTGCAGTACTCCTTGACTTGCTTAGACATGCCTGGCCAACAATAAGTCCTAGCTAGAACGCCCGTGGTCCTTAGGATTCCAAAGTGTCCTCCAAGAGGGTTGTCGTGTGCTTCTCGTAGAAGCAAGAGCCGGAGGTCTAAGTCATTAGGAACACATCTCTGGCCCGTATCTTGCCTCACCCAATAATTGCCTTCTTGCTTCTTGCATGGGTCCAAGGCTGCTTCTCCGTTCTTGTAGTAAGGGTCTCTTTCATAGGCGGCTGAAAATCGAGCTTCCAGATCTGTCTTCAGGGATACCATCACTGCATTTAATTGCAGTCTTGAGAGGGGGTCAGCCGGGTTTGTCTTGCCGGGCTGGTACTGAATCGTGATGTTGTATTGTTGCAAGTATCCGCTCCATCTTGCTTGTCTCCTTGAGAGATACGGCTGCGTTTGGAGGTGCTTTAACGCCTCGTGGTCCGTGGTGACCAGTACTTTGCGTCCTTCAACGTAGCAGCGCCAAACCTTCAAGGCATGTACAATCGCCAATGCCTCTCGCTCCGTGGTTGTATAATTTTGCTCGGCTGGATTTAGCTTCCTTGACTCGTAGGCGATGGGCTGCAGTCCCTTGCCTTGGTCTTGAAGCAGGATTGCTCCTATTGCATAGGAAGATGCATCGGTGATGACGTGGAAGGGCCAATCTGGGTTTGGACTTGGGAGTGTGAGCACCGGGGATGTGGTCAATCTTCGCTTTAACTCTTGAAATGCCTCTTCCTCTTTCTCGGTCCATGTATATAGCCTGTCCTTCTTGAGTAGATCTGTCAGGGGGGCTGCTATGTGCGAGAAGCCTTGGATGAATTTTCTGTACCAATTGGCAAATCCCAAGAATGACTGGAGTTCTTTCTTGGTCGTGGGGGTTGGCCATTCCTCCACCACCGTGGTCTTCTTGGGGTCTATCTTGATGCCATCAGCAGTCACGTGGAGACCTAGGAACTCCACTTCTTGTTTGGCAAACTCGCATTTTGACTCCTTCGCAAACAGCTTGTTTTGCTTCAATACTTCAAGGACTTCTTTCAAGTGTCTCGCATGCTCTTCAAGGGTCTTGCTGTAGATAAGGATGTCATCGATGAATACCACCACAAATCTGTCCAACATGGGCTGAAATATGGTGTTCATCATAGTCATGAAAGTTGCTGGCGCGTTGGTGAGTCCAAATGGCAGGACCATGAACTCAAAATGTCCATATCTTGTCCTGAATGCCGTCTTCTCTATGTCCGGTTCTGCGATGCGAATCTGGTGGTAGCCGCTCCGTAAGTCAATCTTCGTGAAGTACTTGGCTCCAACCAGCCGGTCCATGAGCTCATCCATGCGCGGCAGCGGGTATCGATTCTTGATGGTGATCTTGTTGAGGGCGCGATAGTCCACACACATCCTCAAGGTACCATCTTTCTTCTTGACAAATAGCACCGGGGCTCCAAATGGCGACTTGCTAGGTCGAATGAAGCCATGCTCCAGTAGCTCCTTGATTTGCTTCTTGACTTCGTCTAGCTCCGTGTATGACATTTTGAACGTAGGCCGAGAGATGGGCTTGCTTCCGGGCTCCAACTCTATCTTGTGGTCTACGAATCTTTTGGGGGGTAGGCCCTTGGGCAATTCCGGGGAGAACACTTCTTTGTAGTCCTCTAAGACTTCTTGTATCTCCTTGGGAACGGGGCTGCCTTCTTGACTCTCGATGTCTTTCTTGATGTCTTTTGGCGTGATCAAGGCCAAAAGAAGCTCGTGTCCCTTCCTCACAAGTCTCTTGAGTTGGAGGGCGGACAATAGTATCTCGTGTGCCGGCTTCTGGATGTCTTGGGTCTGGATATTCTGGATTGCGCGCAAAATACAGATTCTTGAAGTGATGTCATTCTTGATCTTGATAGTACCGGTCCTCCAATCAACTTGGGGGTTGTGCTTGGTCAACCAAGGCGTCCCTAGGATGACGTCGTACTTGCCCAATTGCATGGGGGAGAACACTACTCTATCCTTGAAGGACTTGATAGAGAGTGCCAAGGGGTACGTCTTCTTGGAAGGGGTAGTATAGGAGAATCCATCGGGCATCATAATCTCCTCGTCGTGGTCAAGAGTTCGCATAGTAATACCGTGCTTGGTGGCAAAATCTGCAGCAATGAAGTTGCCTTGAGCTCCGCTATCCACCAAGATGTGGACCTTCTCTCCTCCAAGGTAACCTCTCAAACTCATTGGGGCTGGAACGTCGTCTTCAACGGGGGTCTCCACCTCACTTGGCGTGTTGCCTTCTCGTGAAGTGGGTCTTGGGGTGGTAGGCTCCTGGCCTACCGGCGCTGTCCGTTTTTTGACAACTTTTTGGGGCATGAAAGTGCACGATGGCCCTTTTCCTTGCAATAAAAGCATAGTCCAGCCGTCATGAGAGCTTCTTTTTCAGCCGGGGAGAGTCTTGCTTTCACTCCTTGCTGGTTTCTTGCATCATAAGTGTCATTGGAGGGTCTTCCACTCTTCCGGGCAGCCGCGGGGTCCCTTTTAATAACTCCGATTTCCATGGGTGTGGGTCCAGATTCGGATGTGGAAGGGGCTGCGTACACCCGCGTCGTCGGTACCCGTGAAGATGAAGGCACGGAGTGCTTGAAATCCAAGGTATCCACCTTTTGGGCCACTTCAATGATCTTTGAGAAGTCCGTCAAGTCGCGTAACTCCACTTCCTTTGCCACCTTGGGTTTGAGGCCAAAGATGTAGCGGTCAATCTTCTCCTCGAGAGACATGTTGGGGATCTCAAGAGTGAGGGCGTGAAATCTGGATGTATACTCTTGAACGGACGTCGTTTGCTTGAGATGGTGGAGCTTTCCTCGGGCAATCTTCTCCGCATTGATGGGCATGAATTGCTTCTTGAGGGCCTCACGAAAATCTGCCCATCTTGCATATGATGGTGGGGGCTCTTGGCCGAGCATGGGGTGCGCCATAGCTTGATATATAGCCGCTTGATAGTTACGCCACCATGATGTTGCTGCTCCTCTAAGTAAGGTAACGGCAAAGGGAACGTAGTCCTCCTCGGGTACTTCAAGGAATGCGAGGTACGTCTCCACTTGGTAGAGCCATAAATTCAGGTTGGCACCTTTCCCGGGGTTGAAAGTGTCGGGTTTGCCGGGCTTGATGAGTTTCCTTGCTCTCGTTGGCTCTTGTGGAGGCGCTTGAGCCGGGGCTGGATTTTGAGCATTGCTCGCAATAGGGGCAACCATGGCAGCCATAGCTTCTCTTGACGCTTGCACGGTTGCTTCATAGGTGGCCAAGCCCACTTGGTTGTGGACGGTCATTAGGAAGGCTGCCCACTCATTTGCGGGAACTCCTTGTGGTGGGGTCAACTTTGCTATAGCGGCTGCCACGGGATTTGACGGTGCTCCTCCTTGTGGTGCTTCTTGTTGTTGGAGATTTCCTTGAGTAGGCTCTCCCATCGACGCTGGAGGAGGGTGTGCTCCTCCTTGTGGTGCTTCTTGTTGTTGCAGATTTTCTTGAGTGGGCTCTCCCATCGGCGCTGGAGGAGGGTGTCTTGGAGAGGAAGGGCTTCCTTCGAAAGCTTGCTGTTGGTCTTGAGGATCGGCCATCTTCTTGTGCTACCAAAGTGCCTAGCTCCGATACCACTGTAGTGAAACAGATAGATAAAGTACTTAGTAAAACAGAATACTTTATCTATTCAAGACAAGGATCTTTGAACACAAGTGGTAGCTTCTTGAAAGAGAGATGGCTTCTTGAAAGTTAATATATTTCTGGATTTTGGCAAGTACAAGAGTGATTCTGGAATGTCTTTCTATGTTCTAGCTCTTGTTTATATACTTGCTACATAAGTAATTTCTAGGAAGGTGTATGTTGATGTGTTGGCACCCAACACATCCCAAAACTTGCCACCTCTTTCTAGAATAATGTACACATGTCCTTTTGACCTAAAAATGGCACATTTGACTTTTGCCACATGGAGTTCTTCTAGGTCTTTCCTCTAACTTCGAAAATGCCTTGGAAGGTTCAAAGGACATGAACCAAGTTACTAGAGTACCTATTCACACTTGACTCCACACCATACTACTTCAAATATATTTGAAAACATTAAAATATATGCAAACTAATGTATAATAACTCAAATCACTACATTAGCGGTGTTGTAGCAGGAGCTTTTCCAAATTTGGGCTATGCACTAAGTAGCTTCTAGATGCCTTGTGTCAACATGATGCATGTGGCCTTGGCCTATTACCTTGCTTGATAGTATGTCGTCGATGCTGCCTTGTCAAATCATAACATACGTGTTCAAAGTTGCATAGCAATGAACAATGCATGCATGATACTGATAAGGAGGCAAATTGAGCTGGTCTTTCATTGATTTTTATTTGTACACTTGTATAAGTTTGAAGAGACTATGAGTTGTAGAACTGTGAAGGATAGTAGATACTGTCTTGAAAGTTGAGAACAAACTAGACTGCTTCATCAGAGAAATAAAATCTCCTCTGTACATAACTGGACAGTCTATAGTTGTGAATGCTTATCAACGAGTTAGAATGCTTTCTTCCTATACATAACGCATCTACAATGTAGCAGGAATCCTGTCGTACAACGCTGGCATAGAGCAAGTCTAATGTTAAAAGATCTAAGTGCCTACAATATTCTTAAAGAAATGCTTGTCATGCAAAGCATGATATTATTGGAAGTTTGAAGTCCTGACCCAGCTGAAATTAGATCTTATGGCTGATATCGATTGAAGTGTATCAGCCAATCAGCCAATGCAAACATTGACGTCAAGGACAATGTGAGGTCCACAAGTCCAACTGCAACTAACCGGCAGTATTTAATACCACTTACTTTAGGCAGATCAAATCACCGTTACACACGAATGTGGCTAGAAAGATCATTTGCAGAAGTGGTGGGCTTGAGGTTACGGAAGAAAAATATGTCTACGCTTCTTAGCACCTGCTCTCCTTTCTCCCGCCCTGCCCACAGCCGCCCTCCCCTTGGGGACTTTTCCTATAGAGCTACTCTGCCGTATTGTACAGTGCACAGTGCACACACTCTCCTCATCTGCTTTGAACCCCCCTCCCTCCCATCCGACTCCCTCGTACCAGCTTGCGAGGTCTGCCTGCGGCTGAGAGGGTTGCTCGTGCTTGTGCTGGAAGTTGACCAGTGACTGATGGAAAGCGCTCGAGCATGCAGGAGTTTGCACCATCGCTGCCCATGTTGCTGCTATTACGGCCAGACTGTCTTCAAATGTGCATCCTTCCATGCATCATGGGTGTGTGGCCATGCTTGTTTGGGTGAGTGAGCTTGTGTGCTAGTTAGATGTGATTGGGTCTCATTAGTGATTCTGCAACATGCATGTCAGCTGAAACCTTCATGCGGTTTCTGAGCCTGCAGGAAAAGCAAGGGACTTTCAAATATGCTGTGTTAGTAGCTACTGGCTTGCCCATTCGGTGTGTGCTGCACTGCTGCACTAAATGGTATCATGAATGTACACAACTGCACCCCACCTTCTATATTATGTCTTCTGACACGTGGTTCTTGCATGGTGAATTGCAAGTGGACTTGGTACTTTCTCAACACATGTCGAACAGGTGCAGGGCCAAAGATTGACAGTGTCCAACGTGCATGATATTTCAATTAATTAAGTTCATCATTTCCCCACATCACCATGCAAAATGCCCAGTGTGGATCCCGTGCAAAAGCCGTGCCATTTACATGCACTCAATGGTACAATTGAGTCACAATTGTGATGCATTTGTATTTTTGAACAAGAAGTGTTTAATTTCTTTCCTCAGTACATTTCTTGGATTAAGCTGCTGTCAAAATTCTTACTACTGGACAGCTCGCTCTGCTGCAGCTACAAAGAAAAGTTCGACAGCTCCTTCAAAAATTATGATGAATCCAATGCAATTAAAGAGTTTGAAAGCTGGGAGAATGCGCCTCACGGGCAAAAATGTGCACCCGTGCACACATGCGTATAGAAGAGCCTAATGCTCTGGGACGAGCCGGTTCTGGAACCTTGTGCACATCCTAGAGCGAACCTATTTGTTATAAACACGCGTGTGTGCGCTGCCCAACTGGCACACACAGGAGATGAGTAAACCGCACATTTAGTCCTGCGGCCGTTACCTGGACCCTGCCCCGTTTCTGTGAACTCAGTGCGAGGCTCACAAGCGATCCCATAAGGTACACAGATAGGAGAAAGGGCCCCACCGTGAGACAGTAATACTAAGCTTGTGGCAAAGGGGATCTTATTCGGCTTGTCTTATTCTTCGTCCACCAAGCGCCGCCGCAAAAGGAGTGCAAAGTAGGGTCAAGCGTCGGGCCTTGTCTCGTAGTCCTGATACACCAGAGCCGCCGCCGCCCGGGCGGCACCTGACGAGCGGTACTTCGTCTTCAGCGATGCCATCAGAGTCCCGTGCGACTCCTGCTCCCGATATAGTCCCATCCCCCCCCCCCCCGCCCGCCCCGCACACGCACACCCTCACACCAGATACATGTGTCAACAAGAGCCGCGTACGAGTGGATGAGGACGAGGCACACTGCTCTAGCTCTCTGCCGGCCCCCCACAGCCTAGCAGGCAGAGTGGTCATCATCAGCAGCGCATCACATGGGGAAGATGACTACCAAGGCAAGCTGTCTTAACCACGCCCCCGTCCCCACCCCCCAAGGTGGAAGCAAGGTGGAAGCCGCCAGCAAATTGCAGGCGACAAGATGCGGGTGCATGCGGCCTTGCTGCTCTCAGGACTAGCACAGGAGGACTTTTTGCAGTTGCACAGCAGAGGAGAGAGGATGAAGAGAAACTCCCGCGTACCCTTCCTGCCTGTCGCTCCGAGTCCCAATAAGCATTCTCCCCCGGGAAAGGTCCTCCCAACAAAGCACACGCAAAGAAGGGCACATGCGTGGACGTGGCAGCTGTACTCTCGCTTGTCCCAGGAGTAGCGGTACCTGGGCAGGTACTCGGGCAGGCAGGCAGGCAGGCAGGCAGCAGGCAGGGACATATGGCGTGCAGACAGCTAGAGAATGTGCTCTTCGAGCTTTATTGGGTACCCCACTTACCTCCCCTCCCCCCCCCTCTACGCTTCCTACCTCCCTCTCCTCCCCTCTCTGCAAAGGCCCCTATCCCGGAAGGCAAAGCACACCCATGCAGGTACCTGCCTGCAGTAGGCGCACGGTTTTACTGGGAGCCTGGGTCGCTCGTCTTTCCTCCCCATCTGGCGGGTCGAGACAGAGTAGGGGCCAGAGGCCAGCAATTAGGGGCAAGTGTGTACGCGCAGGCACGTGGGCAGGCCTTCCCACTGAGCGTGGAGAGTCCCTCCTAAGAGGCCAGGTGTACTTTGGAGGCGAGTTGAGGGCCTGAGCTCCTCAGCGACAGGGGTAGAACGAGGAAGAGCAAGAGCAAGAGGACGAGCACGAGCACGAGGCAGGCTGGGAAGCGATTGGGGAAGCAGAAGAGGAGGGGCACCTGCAGGGCTCGCAGCTCCGCCTTGGCCGCTCTCGCCGCCCGCCTCTGCAAGAAAAGCAAGGACAAGGAAGGGGGAGGGGCGGGGTCAGAACAGACGGCACACGTCAGCAGCCGGCAGCCGCAGAGATGCAAGGCAGCGAGCAGCTCAGGTGCGAGAGCACTGGCTGGTACGCGACGGACACAAGCATGAGCTCCATCATTACACTGAAAAGAGCTAGTAAACATTCAGCAAACGAGTACTAAGTACATGTACACCCACACGCACATATCTGACCCGCGCATATGTATCTGCGTGCGCGTCCATGCTTTCCGGCGCGCGCGCCGGTACACGTGCAGCGAGTATGTTCGTGTGCATGTGAGCATCCAAGTGCCTAATTTACAAGCGTGTGTTATATTTAACAGATGTACAAAGAACTGAGCAGACACATTTTGAGCTCGAGTCTTTGGAATTCGAAGATCTTTAGGCATATCCATGCCTGTCCACGCACGCTCGCACGCTCACACACAATGACGGCACACGAACGCGTGAACTGTAATACAGGTGCTCACAAGGAAAGGCCACGTGTACTACTGCATGCTCCTCCAGAATGAGTGGGGGAGGCAGGTCGAAGGAATAACTCAATTTTGGGGGGGGGGGGGG
>WELA01002990.1:86779-107282 GCA_009602735.1 Mesotaenium endlicherianum
GGGGGGAGGGGGAGCGGGAGAAGGGCAGACCTGGGTTCTGGGCGGCGAAGGTGCCGTACCACGCGGTGTCTGACGCGAACGAGATCGCGCGCTCGACGCAGCCGAGGAACACGCCCGGGCCCAGGCTGGGCGGCAGCGGATGGTACATCTTCTGCTTGGGCTGGTCGAAGTCGACCGCCACGTGGCGGTTGGTGATGAACCCCACGGTGTAGGGCTTCGTAGTGGTGCGCACGACGGCCCCGAAGGTCCCGTAGACCTCCGCGCTCGCCACCTGTGACCCTGGGCCGATCTCGGAGTTGGAGCCCCGGATGCCCTGCACGATGTTGGAGTGGATCTGCTCGGCGGGCAGGACCTCGGTGGGGCTGCCGGCGGAGAACTCGACGACGTCGACGTCGCACCAGAGGCCGCCGTTGACGGGGCAGCTGAGCGTGGAGGGCAGCTTCTGGCGCTCGAGCAGCCACTGCGCGTGCACCTTGCGCGAGACGAATGTGATGATGGCCGGCGTCTTGGTGAGGAACCCCCCCTTGATGCGCATGCCCAGCGCCGTGCCCAGGCTGTTGCAGTTGCGCAGCACGCTGTTGTTGAACGCGCGGATCACCAGGAGCTCCTCCAGCGACGACGCCTGCCGCCCGCTCGGGGGCGCCGCGCTCCCGTTGGATCCCCCCACCGCTGCTGCTGCCGCCCCCCCGGCCCCCGTCCCAGCGCCCGCCCCGGTCCCGGAAAGCGCCTGTTGCTGCTGCTGCTGCTGCTGCAGCAGCGTACCGGCAGCCTCCAGTCGCTCGAAATAGGCCATCCGGTCGCTGGCGCCGCCTGCCTGGCGCTCCCGTGGCCACTTGACATAGCCAACATCCTTCTCCTCATTGTTCTGCCCCGCTGACTCCTGCGCCTGCAGGGGGGGGCAGTCCTTGTCGGGCTTCGCGAGCCGCCCAATGCCTGCTCCTGGCCGGTCGCTCGAGGAGCTGTCCTTGCTCTCCCAGGATCTCTTCATGTGCATGCCGCTGGGGGTGGAAGCAAACAGGTGCAGGGAGCTGGTGCTATCCAGCACTGCAGCAGGCCGCGACTGAGTGCTCCACCCATGGTTGTTGAGCTGGAATGTCGACGTGCTTGGAGTGGACACGATCCCCGGTCTCCTGCTCCTCATCAGCAAGCCACCTCTTCCCTGAGGAGGCTCTCCAGCAGGCGCTGGAGAAAGCTCAGTCGGCCTTTCTGCTGAGGTCTCCTGTGTCAGCTTGATTCTTTCCCCACCCAACTAGTCTCTTTTTGACGTCGAATGTATGATGATGCTACCACAGAGCTTCTTACTTAGTCTAGCTCACGCGCAGCACACCCTGATTTCCTGAAAGTCAAAAAAGCAAGAACTCATTGAGCTGTAGAGTTCTCCACATGCATCAGGCGGATCACTTGTCCAGGACATTCCTTTTGCAAGTTGATAGAATTGACTATTAGCTGGTGGCTCGGGATGCTTGCGATATGAGAAGAGGCATTGAGGAACTACTCTACTTCCATCAGATAAGTCATAAGCTTGCACACGCAATCTTCTTTGCAGAATCTATCAAAGCTATCAGGAGAACCCTTGTCTGCTTAGAAACTCAGTGCTAGACGTGCCGCGTGTTGTAAGGGGGAACGCACTGTTCTGTTGGTCACCTAGGAAGGTACGCAATCTGCATGGAGCGATTTAGAGGAAGCTACGCAGAAAACAAAGCTGTGTGTCGCAGACGATTGATCTATCATCTATGGAAACTTTTTGAAGACATTGGGAGATGCCGATTCACTTCACAAATATTTGTAGCGTAATAGCATAGCAAGCCTCCACGATTCCACGGAGAATATGGGGTCCACAGGCGCTGGGGTCCCGCCCGAATCTGTGCGGAAGGCTTAAAAGTTACCAATCCGATTTTGCAAAGTTGACGAAGGAGGTCCTTTTTTGAATAGTTGATTCTGAAAATCGCTTTCGAAGACACGAGCTGCGATAGATACTATATAGCGGGGGGTGGCTGGGGCCCGGGGTTACATACAGGAGTGAAGTTTGAACTCATTTTTTTGGGGGGAAAATCACAAGAGCTAGATCTGGCTTGAAAGAGGTCAGGACTCAGGACTCGGGACCTCCAGGAGTCAGCACGCCAGAAGCGACCCGAATCAATTAAGCACCGGCCTCGCCGAGGGCTCTCGGGCTCTGCTCGGGCTGCTCTCGGCCCTCGGGCACTCGCGGGCTCTCGCGGGCTCTCGCGGGGCCCTGTTGCTGCCCCAATGCGATTACATGCACATGCGTTTCTGATTTAGTGTACGTCAGAAAAGTTTGAGATCTATAATAGTTCTCCATAGATTGACAGTGCCCGATCTCCTCTAGAAGAATCCTCTCCCCCCACGCCAAAAATATCGAGGCACATTCACAGTCCACGTCTGCCTTCATCTCAGGCACAAGGTTGAGTAACAGACTCTTTGGAGTACTCCACAATCTGAAGTAGTGGCTCACATCTTTTAAAGAATGTCCTCAACGAATCAGGGAGGCCTAATGACGGACAGCGTCCCGACTCCCTACACTCCGTTTATCGAGGCAAGGAAGCCCAAGCAAGCACTAGTAGCAAGCGAATGCAAGCAGATACACACGCCCATGCATCCGCACGAGGCTTACTTGGAAGCATGATCTTAAAAGCTCCGAGAAGGCGACACATAGCGAGATGTTTTTCAGCACCCGTGGTGGAGCTCAGTGGAGCTTATGTTCACGGGTGCCAGCGTTACCCACCACCTACAGTAATTTCGGGAATCTGGGATGGTTCGTGACCACATAATTGGCAGAACTACATGCAATAGCGCATGTTACTAAAGGCTAACATTGGCCGCATGTTTGTCTTGTGGACAACACACTCGTGCTTCTGTCGGGCCTATTATGTACCTACACATTATATAAACGTCCACGCAACTGTTAAGGGTGCGGATATATGGGTGAAAGTGACAGAAGTGAAGAATGAATACATACGACGAAGTGTGCGGGGCGGAGGACGACCACCGGCGGATCCAATTAGGGTGTAGGCTGCCCGTACTGACCGGGCCCCCTGGGGTCGTTTAGTTTGGTTTAGTGTTCGATGGTTCTTATCATGATTTTGAAATCGGTTTTAATGTATGGTCCAAGTGTAGATGAAGATGATTTTTTGGAGGAATATAGAATGAATGTACAACGGTTTGGAGGCTATTCTGGAATGTAATGTGACGCGTTCTACTCTAGATGTCGTTGGCGGATTCGCCTCCCATAGTCGTATGAAGATAATGCTCTAGAAGACTTTTACTAATTATATCTTTTTATACTAGAATGTAACAATTATCTAAGCACGTGTAGAATCCTACATACGTGTAAGATGTACTCTATATGTGTACATAACACAACCCACTGATGCGGCAGCCCGAAGATTTTAGCTCGACATTTTATACGCTGGAGCCTGGAGGTGCTCGATCGAAATCAATATTCGTGAGGGGTCCGACATTGTTCCCCTAACAAACCCCCTCCAAACGATCGCGACATAATCAAGCGTCGAAGCCACGGCTGTCGTTGCTCGAAGTCGACGCAACGAAACTCCCACCCTCCTTCCCTCCCTCCCTCCATACCTCCACCATGCCTTCTCCCTCTTCACCCTCTCTCTAACACCCTCATAACAGGCAATCGGCCTTGGCCGCCTACAATAACGAGCGGCCATGGCACATACTAGCGTGCGCTCCCAATATTTTGACCCCATGAACCCATCTAACGAGGGAGAGCGCCCTCTCCCACACCCCCATGACGAGCTACCTCGCGACCCCAGGCGAGCCCTGCCTTGCTTCTCCTCACCATGGCCGCTCACAAAAATCCCTTTAAGGGCGCACTGTCTAAGCAAAGAAGAATAAGTTATGGGGAAGCCCTAATTTATGGCGAACGCGAAAAGGGCGGCCCGCGGAGAAACTGTATTCCACGACAAACGCTTTCGCATCGTAAATATACAATCTTGAAGGCGTACGGGCCAACGCTCACATGGGCGAGGGCCCTTACTGAATTTCCCCTCAAAAAACTTATGTGAGGGGCGCCTTACTAACGACAATAAACCACTACGCATACAATGATCCCTAGTTGCACCTGGTCAGACCTATCCCACATCGCAAACAGTTGACCAGGACATGGTCAAGTTGACGTCTCGTCTTATTTTAATGAAAACACTTCGAGCTGACTTCACCTTAATATCGATCCCATCTAACGGGTCGTGACAGCTAGTTTTTTTTGGCTTGCACATTCTTCACGTACGTCGTACATCAAATTGTGTTCGCTAGCATGTTAAGTTTAGTCCACAAGTTTGTGGTCGTAAGGCGCCCCTCACGGAACCCTTTTGAGGGATGATTGGTCGTCGCTCGTGGGAGGTCTGGTTTGTATGTATGCATGTCGTGAAACAGATAGATAAAGTACTTAGTGAAACAGAATACTTTATCTATTCAAGACAAGGATCTTTGAACGCAAGTGGTAGCTTCTTGAAAGAGAGATGGCTTCTTGAAAGTTAATATATTTTTGGATTTTGGCAAGTACAAGAGTGATTCTGGAATGTCTTTCTATGTTCTAGCTCTTGTTTCTATACTTGCTACATAAGTAATTTCTAGGAAGGTGTATGTTGATGTGTTGGCACCCAACACATCCCAAAACTTGCCACCTCTTTCTAGAATAATGTACACATGTCCTTTTGACCTAAAAATGGCACATTTGACTTTTGCCACACGGAGTTCTTCTAGGTCTTTCCTCTAACTTCGAAAATGCCTTTGGAAGGTTCAAAGGACATGAACCAAGGTACTAGAGTACCTATTCACACTTGACTCCACACAATAGTACTCCAAATATATTTGAAAACATTAAAATATATGTAAACTAATATATAATAACTCAAATCACTACATCACCCCCCCGATAGAAAAAGCGACGTCTCGGCGCGTCAAGTCAGGTCTTACACATGTGGAGCAAACTAGTCAACAGTTTCAAGTCAGATGCCACACATGTGAAGAGGACTAGTCAAAGGCGCCAAGTCAGGTGCTACACATGTAAGGTAGAATAGGCAAGGTCGGAGGTGGTGTGACCTTATTGGCTAGCTTACTCCTTAATGATAAAGAAAATTGTACAAGTTGGCCCAGAATCTGCCACGAATTCAAAAAATCATAGCGGCCACAGAACTGCTCCAAATCAAAAAATTCGAGTGCCACACGGACTGCGTCGGAGAATTCTACCGGGTCACCAAATTTGAGAGCATTCTAATTTCTGGAGTGTCGTTGAGAGCTGAGAGAGTAGGCACTCCTCCAAATTTGTGCAGAAAATTCTGAAAAGCATAAGTCCTTCTATACTTCTTCAAATGCTGCAAACTGGGCGCTGTAAGATGTTTTACCAGAGTCTTGAGTTTCAGAGCATTCCAAGTTCAGGGGAGGGCAAAATGTCAGAAGGCATATTCTGCCCTAACAATGCCAGCAGCCTGACCCCCTTCTACTTAGAGCATCATATCTCTCTCACCAGTGCTCCAAATTGAGCAAACTTGGACTCTAAATGACCGGCTACTCATGGACTACAGCCAGGTAAATTTTCAGAATTTATTATGCAGAGACCTATTACCAGTAGCAGTTTTAGTTTTCTGTCCAGAAACTGCAAGAAGAGAATAGTGTCTAATGTCAATTTTTCCTCTTTCTTGTTCTTGCAGGCTGCCTCCAAGGGGTCTTCTGCTGCTTCTTGATGGTGGCAGGCTGCCTCCCTGAAGTCTTCGGGCTTCTAGTAGAGAGACTTGGGGCTGGTCCAAGATGGGGGTTGGCGGCATGGAAGCGCTTCAACTTTCTCTGAACTTTGTCAAGGTAGTGCGCCGCCACCCAACTATTCTCCGAATCTGGATATCCTTTCCACTTGATCAAGTATTGCTGCTGTCTCCTGAAATTTCTCATAGCCACTATGTCTTCCACTTCGTACTCCAAATGATCATCCACTATTGTTGGGGCTGGTGGGGTTGTCACACGTCCTGGGAACTTGTTGTCGGGTTGCACATATGGCTTGAAGAGGGAAGCGTGGAATACGGGGTCGATGTGCATAGTCTGGGGAAGTTCTAGCTTGAAAGCAACGGGGTTGACTTGCTGGATAATCTTGAAGGGTCCCAAATACTTGGGAGAGAACTTGCTGCCGGCAGGCCTGTTGTTCAGGGAAATGTTCTTGGATGATAGTAACACGTTGTCACCCACTCTGTACGTAATTTCTCTTCTGGATCTGTTCGCCACTCTTGCTTGAGCATCTTGCGCGTGTTGTAGAGCTTTCTTCGCTGCTGTAAGGGCTGCTTCTAATGTCTCCATAAAATCTGTGGCTGCAGGTACTTCATCATGGCCAGCCGTGAAGCTCAGTGGCGTGGTCGGATGGAAGCCATAGTTGAGGAAGAATGGGGACTCTTGGGTAGAGGCCTGCGTAGTGTTGTTGTAGGCAAACTCGAGGGGGGTCAAGTACATGTCCCAGTCTTGCTCGAGGGTAGACACGTAGGCCTTTAGAGAGGTCTTTAGGGTACGATTCATACGCTCGGTTTGCCCATCTGATTGTGGGTGGTAGGCAGTAGACATATCCAGCGATGTACCCAAGTTCTTGAAGAGATTTTTCCAGAAATGGCTTGTGAATCTTGGATCTCTATCTGACACAATTCTTGATGGTAGTCCATGGAGTCGGAAGATGTTGTCAAAGATGAGTCTTGCAAGTTGTGGTGCTGTAGCCTTAGTCGTCGTGGGAATAAAATGAGCCATCTTGGTAAGTCTGTCCACCACCGTGAGTATTGCATTATGGCCTCGAGGTGTCACGGGCAAGTCCACGATAAGGTCCATTGAGATGTCCGTCCATTGTCTTTCGGGGATTGGTAGTGGTTGGAGGAGTCCTCCCGCCTTTTGCGATGATGGCTTGATTCTTTGGCATGTGTCACAGCTCCTGCAGTACTCCTTGACTTGCTTAGACATGCCTGGCCAACAATAAGTCCTAGCTAGAACGCCCGTGGTCCTTAGGATTCCAAAGTGTCCTCCAAGAGGGTTGTCGTGTGCTTCTCGTAGAAGCAAGAGCCGGAGGTCTAAGTCATTAGGAACACATCTCTGGCCCGTATCTTGCCTCACCCAATAATTGCCTTCTTGCTTCTTGCATGGGTCCAAGGCTGCTTCTCCGTTCTTGTAGTAAGGGTCTCTTTCATAGGCGGCTGAAAATCGAGCTTCCAGATCTGTCTTCAGGGATACCATCACTGCATTTAATTGCAGTCTTGAGAGGGGGTCAGCCGGGTTTGTCTTGCCGGGCTGGTACTGAATCGTGATGTTGTATTGTTGCAAGTATCCGCTCCATCTTGCTTGTCTCCTTGAGAGATACGGCTGCGTTTGGAGGTGCTTTAACGCCTCGTGGTCCGTGGTGACCAGTACTTTGCGTCCTTCAACGTAGCAGCGCCAAACCTTCAAGGCATGTACAATCGCCAATGCCTCTCGCTCCGTGGTTGTATAATTTTGCTCGGCTGGATTTAGCTTCCTTGACTCGTAGGCGATGGGCTGCAGTCCCTTGCCTTGGTCTTGAAGCAGGATTGCTCCTATTGCATAGGAAGATGCATCGGTGATGACGTGGAAGGGCCAATCTGGGTTTGGACTTGGGAGTGTGAGCACCGGGGATGTGGTCAATCTTCGCTTTAACTCTTGAAATGCCTCTTCCTCTTTCTCGGTCCATGTATATAGCCTGTCCTTCTTGAGTAGATCTGTCAGGGGGGCTGCTATGTGCGAGAAGCCTTGGATGAATTTTCTGTACCAATTGGCAAATCCCAAGAATGACTGGAGTTCTTTCTTGGTCGTGGGGGTTGGCCATTCCTCCACCACCGTGGTCTTCTTGGGGTCCATCTTGATGCCATCAGCAGTCACGTGGAGACCTAGGAACTCCACTTCTTGTTTGGCAAACTCGCACTTTGACTCCTTCGCAAATAGCTTGTTTTGCTTCAATACTTCAAGGACTTCTTTCAAGTGTCTCGCATGCTCTTCAAGGGTCTTGCTGTAGATAAGGATGTCATCGATGAATACCACCACAAATCTGTCCAACATGGGCTGAAATATGGTGTTCATCATAGTCATGAAAGTTGCTGGCGCGTTGGTGAGTCCAAATGGCAGGACCATGAACTCAAAATGTCCATATCTTGTCCTGAATGCCGTCTTCTCTATGTCCGGTTCTGCGATGCGAATCTGGTGGTAGCCGCTCCGTAAGTCAATCTTCGTGAAGTACTTGGCTCCAACCAGCCGGTCCATGAGCTCATCCATGCGCGGCAGCGGGTATCGATTCTTGATGGTGATCTTGTTGAGGGCGCGATAGTCCACACACATCCTCAAGGTACCATCTTTCTTCTTGACAAATAGCACCGGGGCTCCAAATGGCGACTTGCTAGGTCGAATGAAGCCATGCTCCAGTAGCTCCTTGATTTGCTTCTTGACTTCGTCTAGCTCCGTGTATGACATTTTGAACGTAGGCCGAGAGATGGGCTTGCTTCCGGGCTCCAACTCTATCTTGTGGTCTACGAATCTTTTGGGGGGTAGGCCCTTGGGCAATTCCGGGGAGAACACTTCTTTGTAGTCCTCTAAGACTTCTTGTATCTCCTTGGGAACGGGGCTGCCTTCTTGACTCTCGATGTCTTTCTTGATGTCTTTTGGCGTGATCAAGGCCAAAAGAAGCTCGTGTCCCTTCCTCACAAGTCTCTTGAGTTGGAGGGCGGACAATAGTATCTCGTGTGCCGGCTTCTGGATGTCTTGGGTCTGGATATTCTGGATTGCGCGCAAAATACAGATTCTTGAAGTGATGTCATTCTTGATCTTGATAGTACCGGTCCTCCAATCAACTTGGGGGTTGTGCTTGGTCAACCAAGGCGTCCCTAGGATGACGTCGTACTTGCCCAATTGCATGGGGGAGAACACTACTCTATCCTTGAAGGACTTGATAGAGAGTGCCAAGGGGTACGTCTTCTTGGAAGGGGTAGTATAGGAGAATCCATCGGGCATCATAATCTCCTCGTCGTGGTCAAGAGTTCGCATAGTAATACCGTGCTTGGTGGCAAAATCTGCAGCAATGAAGTTGCCTTGAGCTCCGCTATCCACCAAGATGTGGACCTTCTCTCCTCCAAGGTAACCTCTCAAACTCATTGGGGCTGGAACGTCGTCTTCAACGGGGGTCTCCACCTCACTTGGCGTGTTGCCTTCTCGTGAAGTGGGTCTTGGGGTGGTAGGCTCCTGGCCTACCGGCGCTGTCCGTTTTTTGACAACTTTTTGGGGCATGAAAGTGCACGATGGCCCTTTTCCTTGCAATAAAAGCATAGTCCAGCCGTCATGAGAGCTTCTTTTTCAGCCGGGGAGAGTCTTGCTTTCACTCCTTGCTGGTTTCTTGCATCATAAGTGTCATTGGAGGGTCTTCCACTCTTCCGGGCAGCCGCGGGGTCCCTTTTAATAACTCCGATTTCCATGGGTGTGGGTCCAGATTCGGATGTGGAAGGGGCTGCGTACACCCGCGTCGTCGGTACCCGTGAAGATGAAGGCACGGAGTGCTTGAAATCCAAGGTATCCACCTTTTGGGCCACTTCAATGATCTTTGAGAAGTCCGTCAAGTCGCGTAACTCCACTTCCTTTGCCACCTTGGGTTTGAGGCCAAAGATGTAGCGGTCAATCTTCTCCTCGAGAGACATGTTGGGGATCTCAAGAGTGAGGGCGTGAAATCTGGATGTATACTCTTGAACGGACGTCGTTTGCTTGAGATGGTGGAGCTTTCCTCGGGCAATCTTCTCCGCATTGATGGGCATGAATTGCTTCTTGAGGGCCTCACGAAAATCTGCCCATCTTGCATATGATGGTGGGGGCTCTTGGCCGAGCATGGGGTGCGCCATAGCTTGATATATAGCCGCTTGATAGTTACGCCACCATGATGTTGCTGCTCCTCTAAGTAAGGTAACGGCAAAGGGAACGTAGTCCTCCTCGGGTACTTCAAGGAATGCGAGGTACGTCTCCACTTGGTAGAGCCATAAATTCAGGTTGGCACCTTTCCCGGGGTTGAAAGTGTCGGGTTTGCCGGGCTTGATGAGTTTCCTTGCTCTCGTTGGCTCTTGTGGAGGCGCTTGAGCCGGGGCTGGATTTTGAGCATTGCTCGCAATAGGGGCAACCATGGCAGCCATAGCTTCTCT
Source organism: Mesotaenium endlicherianum (assembly GCA_009602735.1). NCBI lineage: Eukaryota > Viridiplantae > Streptophyta > Zygnematophyceae > Zygnematales > Mesotaeniaceae > Mesotaenium > Mesotaenium endlicherianum. Next base: position 96,964 of record WELA01002990.1, read on the forward strand.
TGACGCTTGCACGGTTGCTTCATAGGTGGCCAAGCCCACTTGGTTGTGGACGGTCATTAGGAAGGCTGCCCACTCATTTGCGGGAACTCCTTGTGGTGGGGTCAACTTTGCTATAGCGGCTGCCACGGGATTTGACGGTGCTCCTCCTTGTGGTGCTTCTTGTTGTTGCAGATTTCCTTGAGTAGGCTCTCCCATCGACGCTGGAGGAGGGTGTGCTCCTCCTTGTGGTGCTTCTTGTTGTTGCAGATTTTCTTGAGTGGGCTCTCCCATCGGCGCTGGAGGAGGGTGTCTTGGAGGGGAAGGGCTTCCTTCGAAAGCTTGCTGTTGGTCTTGAGGATCGGCCATCTTCTTGTGCTACCAAAGTGCCTAGCTCCGATACCACTGTAGTGAAACAGATAGATAAAGTACTTAGTAAAACAAGATACTTTATCTATTCAAGACAAGGATCTTTGAACACAAGTGGTAGCTTCTTGAAAGAGAGATGGCTTCTTGAAAGTTAATATATTTTTGGATTTTGGCAAGTACAAGAGTGATTCTGGAATGTCTTTCTATGTTCTAGCTCTTGTTTCTATACTTGCTACATAAGTAAGTTCTAGGAAAGTGTATGTTGATGTGTTGGCACCCAACACATCCCAAAACTTGCCACCTCTTTCTAGAATAATGTACACATGTCCTTTTGACCTAAAATTGGCACATTTGACTTTTGCCACATGGAGTTCTTCTAGGTCTTTCCTTTAACTTCGAAAGTGCCTTGGAAGGTTCAAAGGACATGAACCAAGGTACTAGAGTACCTATTCACACTTGACTCCACACAATACTACTCCAAATATATTTGAAAACATTAAAATATATGCAAACTAATATATAATAACTCAAATCACTACAATGCACGTATCTTTTTTCCGTACTCGTAACGATTGTGTACGCGTTCCACCCCGATCGGCGAAAGCGTTCGGTTGTGTCTCCCGCGACCCCCCCTTTGGCGATCGTCGTCAAAAACTTTTTTTGTAATAAATCAGTATGTTGGCACGTATAATAGTTCATTTAAGTTTAATAGCTAAGTAAGTTCAGTATGCTGAACTTTAGTTAATATTCAACATTACGGACTTTAATTAGTATTCGATATTATGGACTTTTAGTGACATTCAGTATAATAACTTAGCCTATAGCAGCAAGTTTACTTAGGTCAGCTTGCTGACACATTCTTTGATAGCCAGCTGACCACCTTAAGGGGTACCAATGAACTGCCTAGTAACGCTTTAATTTGTATTATGCTAGATGAAAGGCCAAATAACGCCTTAGGCGGATGACGATCTGAGATGATAAGAGACGGCTATATGGATATGGTTCGCTGAGGTCCTACCAACGTGGTCAAATCTCAGGTAGGCAGTGCCATCGCACTTGCCATTGAACAGTAAACTCATTCCATGAACATATGCTAGGTGATGTTTTGAATTTGGCATTCGAAAACTATGTTAACTCTCTGTACAGCTTACTGAGAGAACATCTGAATCCAAGGCTGCAAGCCGTTACACGAACTGTTTACTAACCTTGTTTATGTATTAGTTTACTGATGGCATGCTTTATGCTCGTAGCTTGCATATGGCTTTTGAGTATTGCTCATGCTAGTTGTGTGCTTTCTTGCTGATTAATAAGTTACGCAAAAGACACCATCAAATTTACTTGTTGATATAAAGATATGTTCTTGATTGTTAATCGTCTGTTGGAAGTCAATTTAATTCGGTGGTATCGGAGTTTGTATCACAATTTTCTTTGTATGGTGACGACTTGGCCTCGTAGTAGCAACTCTCAAAATATGGAGGGTGAGAATAATTATAGCATAGAAGGTCAAGCGGAGAATCAAGTAATTGGACCTTGCACGTATGCTGAAGCTTTAGCCAATACAGCAGTTAGAGAAGCCGAGGAAGAAGCGGCAGTTATTGCTGCAGTAGCAGTCCAGCAGGCTGAAGAAGAACGTATCAAAATAGAAGTTGAGCGTTTAGCTAAAGCAGGGGAGAATGCAGAGGCATCTGGCTGATGCGAGAACGGTTGAAGAGCTGATGGCAAAATGGCCAATCTTGAAACCTACCTCCTGCTGTGTAACGATACGAACAAAAAGGTAACTCGAGGTACTTTGATCGCGTGCCAATTGTACGATTCAAACGACACTTCTGTCACCTTTTGGCAATATGTCGCACGCGTCTTATCCGGCCACGTGGCGGATCGTTGCACTCCTCCCATCTACAAGTGTGCACGTCCCGGGCACTTAGGCCGTGGCGGCGCGAGGGACGTTGTTTCGGGATAGTGTCCTTCCTTCGTACGATCCAAAGATCGCCGTACGGTCGTACCATCGACTAGTCTCTCACGCTGAGCACCCTTGAGCTCATTGGCATTTGAACCCTGGTCTCTTGAACACGGTTGCGTACGATTGCGCTCCGATACCAATGTAATGACACGAACGAAAAGGTGACTCGAGGTACTTTGATCGCGCCCCAATTGAACTTATACAATTCAAACTGACACTTCCGTCACTGTTTGGCGACGTGTCGCACGCGCCGCATTCGCCCACGTGGCGGATCGTTACATGCTGTGGCTATTACTGTACCCCTTGGCCAGATAGGCAGCTGATTGGAGCGGGGATTGCTAATGCAGCAGCAAGAGGTAATGTCAAAGCTACTGTTGAGCAAGTCAATGCTGCTGTTGCTGTTGTGGCCAGATTGCCACCTCATAATGTTGACCTTAGTGCCTTATTTGTTCAAATGCGGTCGCAAATGATCATGATGAATCAGTCTCAGCAAGATTATAAGGGAATCATGATGGCAATGTTGCGTGATAAGCATCAACTGGGTTTTCACACTACTGGTGGTGGCAGAGGGCCTAGCAGGCCAAAGTCCAAACCCCCTCAGGACTATGACTCTGAGAGAAAAAGAAGTATTACTTGATCAAATTTCTTGGTGATGTTGACAAGACTGGAAAACTATCCAAACTCGTATGATGCTGAGAAGGTCAGGCACACCGATGCTTTGCTGAAAGGCAGCGCAACAGGCTGGTGGCTTTTCCATAAGGAAAAGCGCAAAGCTAACCAAGTCGGTGTAATGAATCAGTTCATTATTTATTTGATTTACTGATTTAGGATATACATGTATAAGACATAATATCAGTAGGTTGATATATAGTAAGCTTGCATAATGATGGTTAGTATACTTAGACTCAGTACGCTGGCGACAGACATATTCATTTAGATAATTATTTGTATATATTGGCACATGTAAATGATTTGTAGTATACTGAAAGTCAGGAGGTTGACAGGGATTTGGTAAACCGATGTCCTACCAGTGTTATTAAATCTTGGGTAGGCGGAGCCGTCGTCAGTTAGGTGAACAATTAGGACTTCAGTCAACCGACCACACTCTGAGACGGGTGTAGTGCATAAACTCATTTTTGTTAAGTATTTTTCAAGGCGAAGAAGACCAATTCTCCGCCACATTTAAGCGGAGGGTTGGAGGCGGAGAAAGGCATTCCTCGGCCTCACTCCGCCACTTTTCGGCTCATAAATACAATTCTTCGTCTGATTCTCCGCTTGCAAGCGGAGTTACATGCAAATCAAGGAGACACTGGCCAATCAGCAAGCGGAGTTACAAGCCAATCAGGACACTGTACAATATCTTCCGACACCGACCATTTTGCGAAAGCGAGGGCAATTGACTTTTTACTAAAAAGTCTTTCGCTTATGAATGCGTTCTGACAATCTAGATCCGTTTTGACTTTTTTCATTGGTCCGTTTTGACTTTTTAATTGGTCGCTCTAGCCGCGGCTAGATCTCACACCGACAGGGCCACCATGCCACCGACCTGACGATCCGGTCGCATAAAGGCATGCGTACTAACGAACAAATTTACCCGTCGGCATGGGAGACAAATCGGGCATCAAGCGGAAATTGGTTACTTGCAAGTTTCCCCTGCAAGGCCAAAGACCCCCAAGAATTGTGAAAACCACTTCTTGGCGTTCAGAGCCCCCGTAAAGCCCAAACCCAAAGGGCCCTAGCTGTGGGGGGCAAACCCCATACTCAGCAGGTGTACTGTTGAGTTGTAGATGAACAAATGAGTTGCGGCCGTGGAGAGGTTGTTGACACTGAGGGCTTTCCTCAGCATTTCAATGTGGGGTAAAAAAGATCATGTGATTGGCCAAGACGCGCGAGACGGCCCTTTGAGGGCCACTCCCAACACCCGACTTAGGCCAAGGAACTTCTTGGCCCGGTCGACGGCCGCCACCTTGACTGCATCTGCAAGATCGGCGGACGGGTGACGTTCTGACGATTTCCCATAACAATTTCCCTTAACGATTTGTAAATTATAGCTGCTGGCGTCTTGCACGCCAGCAGCGAGCGACCTGATTGGCCAAGGTAGATCCGCCCGGCCGACACAATCAATTATGACATGATTGACAGACGCAAATTAGTGCAAATTTGCGTCAAGGCACGTTAACGGACCGCGGGTGTACCAGCAAAAAGATTCATCTCGGATCGTAACCAATCGGAATCGCTGACAATTGGTCGCAAGCCCAAGCGAACCATATTGTGCGATTGTCACGTTATGCTGACCACTCAACGAGCAACGTGGGACGACGACTTACCAGGTCCACATCGGTTTAGTCGACTTGAAAATTAGTTCAAAATTGTAACATGTACTGAAGCTCATTTGTGGAAGTCAACCTCAGATTTTTTTAAGTTGTTGATACACCATAACGTCATTCGCACACTCGGCCAATTGAACCCACCAATCAGAACGAAGTGGTCAATTTCCATGACCACTTTCGGAAAGTGACCGTTTTCGGAATGGCTTCCATACTTAGTCATTTTTTCATCAGTTTTGGCACTGGTGAAGATTTGTTCCGAGACACAATATTCGCCATTGAGCGTAGAAATACCATCTCCGTCTCTGGTGGAGATGCCAACTTTCCCCACCTTTGCCTAGGATAGCGGAGAAAAAATCTATCTACGCCTTGGCCGGAGTTGGGTGGAGATCCATTTCTGGGGCGTTTTTGGACGTTTGGGCCAAAACCAGTCTCAGAGTGCAAATAACATGGTCATTATACCTAGATCCGTGGGTTCCAACTTAGCGGATTTCCCACGAAATGGCGCACCTTGTGCCGTGGTCAACCAGGTGGTCACTAGGTACATAGCAGGCTGGGATCTCTTGGTCCCTCATTTTGGACAGTAGGCTTTAGAGTCGGATTTCTACTTGCAAGTGATGTGCACTTTTGGGTTCGTTATCATGACCAGCTTCCACGGAAATTGACATGGCTCCTTCGTCTCTGCTCCAATTGGAACAAACTAGGACTTTTCGGAAAGGTCTCGTCAAGATGCGCTTCTTGTTGTTAAGTTTGCTTGATTTAAAAAAGTATTGACTGAGTTATGTCTTCTGACAATTCGGGGTCACATAGCGGACAAATTTCATGGTTTTGCACCTAAGTCAGTAGGATGTGTTTTAGCTACATTATGGTCATCTGAATGAGAGCGCCTTTGCTATTCAGTCCTCTGGTGTTGTATATGTGCTTATGTATGCTTGTATGCTTGGTAGACAAGAGGCCATGAGATTCTAAAGGAAAAGCTCTAATCCTCAAGTTCGCCTCTTTCTTGTGCCTTGTGTTAGTGTGCAACTATGGCACACTACGGTAAGTGAGTCAAGGGGTATGGATGAGTAAACGGGATTCATTATGAGGGCAAAGATTGCTCCCTGATTTTACACGCTTCCACCTATATTTGAATTTATATATTTAAGTAAAATATATTAATCTTGAATGAGCAAGATTCATTTTTGTGGTATCGGAGCTAAGTCTATTCTTCAATGTCCGTGCTTGTCTTCTTTGTCTCATATGGTAACCGTGTGAGGCTTACTTGTGTGATATGATGAGTCTAGGTGGAGCTTGGGAAGTGTATGATGTAGAGCATTGCACATCTTGTCCAGGATCCTTCCACTTGCTCATCTAGTGTGTCTCTTGGCTCAATGTACTATGCGACATACTAACTTGACTTTCCTAGCCTCCTGTGTACAGATCCACGCAATAAGAAGTCTAAAGTGGAGGCTTGATGGAAGAGGTGTCTGCAAGCATCAAGGGTAGTCTCAATGGAGTTGCATCATAGCAAGCTGGATATGACTCATTTACCTCACTTGATCATAATCGTTGTGTGTTGTTATATGCATTCCACGCCTAGTATAGAGAGGGGTGTGCACTCCAGCTGTGCTAGAGGGCTTGTTAGTTTGTGAGCTATCCCTTAGAATTTAAGCTTGCTGCTTTGCAAGAGACGATCCTCTCTTATTATATGTGTGGTAGTTAGGTTGAGGAAGCTTGGGTATGGCTGCATTTGTTTAGCACTTGAGATAATGTGCGCACACCTGATTTACTAACTTAAGTTTCCAAGTATGGGTTACAACAGGTTATCCTCGCCACGGTTCAGGTGCCACTACGTCGTCCACGAGCTTCAGCATGTTGCAACTTATATGAGAAGAGTCTAGTTATGAAATACGTTTTTCTCATATCCGTAAAACGTGGACGTTCACACATATTACGTCGACCTCAGTCGTATAACGTCCAAAATACGTTGGTCGGTGGAAAAACCGACAAATAAACTGATAACGCGTGTGGAAAGCAAAACACTTCTTGTCTCTGACAACCTGACTGAAGAAATCGTGCAAAAAAGTCAGCAGGATGACTTTTGTATTATAGTGTACTTTGTTGACTTTGTCGAAAATGTCAGCAGGATGACATTGGTATCGTAGTGTAGGTTGTTGAGATTACTAGTGAAATGAATTGACTTACCAACAGGCGATAAACAATTCATTAAGATCTTTATATCAGCGAGTAATCTTTATGGTATTTCTGTTGATTGATTAAACAGCAAAAGACAAACACACTAGTGGTGGACTATACTCACAAGTCAAATGCAAGTAAACGAGCATTAATAATGCAATCAGTAAACTCATACATGAGCAAGGCTAGAAGATAGTGTGTATCAATGGCTTCTCGCCTTGGATTCAGATATCTCTCAGTAAGCAGTACAAGAGAGTTGGCCTCGTTTCCGAATGCCGAACTTGAGACCAATACCTAGCATATGTACATGGAATGAGTTTACTGTTCAACGGCAAGTGCGATGGCACCGCCTACCCGGGAGTTAACCACATAGGTAGGACCTCGGCTAACCAAATCCACAGCCATCTCCCATCATCCCGAATCGCCATCCACCTTAAGGGTGTCATCTGGCCACTCATCTAGCATACCACACTTAGATGCATAGCTAGGCAATTCGCTGCTGCCAAGTACGGCAGCCAGTTGACTGTCAAAGAATGTGTCAGCAAGCTGACACAAGTCAACAGGCTGACCTAATGGACTTTAGCCTGCTACTCTTGGCTGAGTCATTTAACTAAATATTAAGTATCCAACAGGCTTAAATCAAGCAGACTAAATATTAACTAAAATTCAGCAGGCTGAACTTATTTTACTATTATATCTAAACGAATATTACATCTATCCAATATACTGATTCATCACAATCCCTCCAACTTAAATTGTTGTCGAGTCGACAACACTTCTAGTATTATTTATAACAAAGTAACACACATGCAACACAACCAAATGAATAAAAAAAAAAAAACAACAGCGAAGTAAGTACCAGGGGCTCGGTCTTCTGGGGAGCGAGACCTGGAATCGGATTTCTTCTCCTGTCTGATAGTTTCTTGAAACTTGGAGGCTCAGATCAAGGTGAACCAAGGGGTGAACGTAGCAACTGAGCAGCCTGCTCTTGCACTGTCTGCAAGTTGATGGAGATCGCTCTCTCTTGTGCAGCTCTCAAATCGACAGGGACATACAGTGGCATACCAAAGGGGTGCTGCATGACATGGGCTAAAGGTACATGCCCTCTATGAGAGGGGGATGCTGGTTGCCCTCTGGCTGACTTCTTGGCAACCCTTCCGTCTGCTCTGTCTGACTAAATCTCACCTCCTGGGGTGGGACTCCTCTTGCTCAAACTCCCCAGCCACTAGAGATCTGGGTCCCTTGGTGGGTTGGTATCCCCAAGCTGCTGCAGGGCTGCCTGTACAAAGGCCCTTCCAGTGGGAGACGTAGCGGGGTTCTGTGCCTCAGCAGGACTACACTCCTCTGCGGCGCCTTCCTCTTCTTTGTCCTCCTGTTCCTCTAAAACTTTTGGAGTCTCTCTGGTCATCTCCTCCAACCGTTGCCGAGAAAAAGAGTATCCCATTGACCTCCCCCTTTTGAGTGCAGGTGGGGGTTGCTGGGTCCTGACCGCATACAGGTCTTCCTCCCCTTGCTTACTTGCCCATTTGGCATAAGCATGCTTCCCCTTAGAGAAAGAATCCCTAGCCTTGGTCCTATCCTCCCGTGTCTCCTGATTCATGCAGTCCCTGACTCCATCCAGTCTTGGGTCCCATGCTGCAATTTGAGGTGGCAGCCATATCTTCCCCTGCAAATCTCCCAGGAAATCGTCTTCTTCAGCTCTGTCATTTTGCTGGTCCTTCATGGTGACGGTCATCCAGCGCCAGTCAATGGGCTGTAGAAAGAACGCAGGATCTGTCCTCTTCAAAGTACAGGGGTACCAGTGACCTGAGAAACCCAGGTGGCTGGTCTCCCTTGGCAAGAACTCCCAGCTTCTTCTCTCCACCTCGTTATACATGGCCTTGATTCGGTTGTGGGAAGTGGCATCCTTGAAGCTGTCTATATGCATAGGGATCAACTTGATGACCTTGTCTGTGCCCTAGATCCCAGGTATTGGCACCATTTCAGATTCACCTATCTGAGCCAATGCTTTGGCCTCCCGGATCGTATATTCCACCATCCTGGCATAGTCATGGTACAGTAGAAGTCTTGTGCTGACTTCTATGTACTTGTCAAAACATTGGACTGTCTCCCCTTCTCGCTGCAGTATGTCTCTCTGTGACTCACTTTGGTTCCTCTGGGCGTACTTGAAGGCCTCCTCCAAAACATCAAAGCCATTCTTCATCACCGTGTAGCGGTAGCTTTTGATTCTCCTCTATTCCTCCTCAGCCTGCTGCGTCTGCCTCTCCTCAGTCAACCTTTGATCCTCCGCCTTCTTGGCTTCCTCTGCAGCTTTTCTGTCCTGCTCCTCCTGTCTCAGCCTGGCCTGTTCTTCTTCCTCCTTCTTCTTCTGAGCCTCCCGCTGTAGTCGGAGTCGCTCTGGTTCTCGAGAAGAGATGGAGGATGATTTGATGTCGCTATGGAACTCTTTGTACTACGCCTGTGCCTCGTCCGCCCTTCTTTTCCTCTTGAGTTCAGAGAATTGAGTCATCCTGCTCATTCATACCACAATGGAATTAGTGTAGTCATGATATCATGCACAGGTTGAGTACTTTGACAGGGAAGAACGTAATAGAGGGAGTTAGGGCATGCAATACATGGTGTAAGTAAATTAAAAGTGCGAATGTGCTTGGGAGAGGTGTGTGTGAGCGCAATTGAGTGTCAGGGATGAATATGCAAAGGCAATCGGCAATCGGCTAATTTCCGAGATGTTTATCTCACTTCCTCCAACTTAATGCGTAGGTGGGTTGCCTGTTTCAACTGTCACTAGGCTGCCTGTCACAACTGTCACGCCTTGTCAACCACACTCTCTTTTTGTCACTAACTGTCACTTTAGGCCATGTTTGGCCACATTTTCCCTCCAAATTAAATGGAGACAAGACCACCTGTCACCTTCCCATGTCAACTGAAAATGACACTTAGGGAGGTGTCCCAACCTCCCCAAGGTAAAATCATTTCAACGCCCTTTTGCATTGGTCAAATGGTCCTTAAATTCCCAGGTTTCCCCAGAGGCATCGTAGCCCGTCCATTTGACCAGATATTTCATGACATATTTAGATGATCAACGAACAGAGCAAGCTTCTAAAACCTTATTAACCTCATATTCCTTAAGTTCACCTTCTCGGACTTAGGGGACCGGTCCCGGTTGGACAAGTAACCGACCTGTGAACAGTGTGTCACTGTAATGAATCAGTATATTAGTCGATATAATATTCATTTAAATATAATAGTCAATTAAGTTCAGCCTGCTGAACTTTAGTTAATAGTCAGTCTGCTGGACTTTACATAATTATCAGTTTGCTGACTCAGTCGAAAGCAGCAGGCTGAAAGTCCATATGAGTCAACTTGCTGACACATTCTTTGACAGCAAGCTAACTTCCGTNACTTGCTGACACATTCTTTGACAGCAAGCTAACTTCCGTACTCGGTAGCAGCGAATTGCCTTGATATGCATCTAAGTGCGATATGCTAGATGAATAGCCAGATGACAT
>WELA01003053.1:7322-28408 GCA_009602735.1 Mesotaenium endlicherianum
AAGGACTTATGATTTTCAGAAGTTTCTGCACAGATTTGGAGGAGTGCCTACTCTCTCAGCTCTCAACAACACTCCAGAAATGAGAATGCTCTCAAATTTGGTGACCCGGTAGAGTTCTTCGACGCGGTTCGTCTGGCACTTGAATTTTTAGATTTGGAGCAGTTCTGTGGCCGCAATGAATTTTTGAGTTTGTGGCAGATTCTGGGCCAACTTGTACAATCTTCTTTATCATTAAGGAGTAGACTAGCCAATAAGGTCACACCACCTACGACCTTGCCTAGTCTACCTTACATGTGTAGCACCTGACTTGGCGCCTTTGACTAGTCCTCTTCACATGTGGGGCATCTGACTTGAAACTGTTGACTAGTTTGCTCCACATGTGTAAAACCTGACTTGACGCGCCGAGACGTCGCTTTTTCTATCGGGGGGGTGATGTAGTGATTTGAGTTATTATATATTAGTTTGCATATATTTTAATGTTTTCAAATATATTTGGAGTAGTATTGTGTGGAGTCAAGTGTGAATAGGTACTCTAGTAACTTGGTTCATGTCCTTTGAACCTTCCAAGGCATTTTCGAAGTTAGAGGAAAGACCTAGAAGAACTCCATGTGGCAAAAGTCAAATGTGCCATTTTTAGGTCAAAAGGACATGTGTACATTATTCTAGAAAGAGGTGGCAAGTTTTGGGATGTGTTGGGTGCCAACACATCAACATACACCTTCCTAGAAATTACTTATGTAGCAAGTATATAAACAAGAGCTAGAACATAGAAAGACATTCGAGAATCACTCTTGTACTTGCCAAAATCCAAAAATATATTAACTTTCAAGAAGCCATCTCTCTTTCAAGAAGCTACCACTTGTGTTCAAAGATCCTTGTCTTGAATAGATAAAGTATTCTGTTTTACTAAGTACTTTATCTATCTGTTTCACTACAAAATCTCTCACAGAATGCCTGAAAATTTCCCCAAGTAGAATTATAAGTGTTCAAGGTACTGGGTGCAAGGCTCTGAAGCATCTTTTCCCTCCTGATTGACTCTAGCAATTGAAGCTCAAGATTCTAAGCTATCTTTTGCACTGCTCACATACCACAGGTGTACATTTTTAGAGCCATTATCTCACACCAAGGGATGCCTTTGTCTCCAAAAGCTGCAGCATATGTTCCTGGCCTTAACACCTCATTGCTATGTCCTAAATGCATAGAGTCTACTACCTCAGGCATCCATCCCACTCCTCAGTCTATTAGCTTAGGCCACCGGCCTGGTCATCTCCAGACAGGTATGACCAAAGGAAGCGTAGTCCTTTCTTTTCTAGCATGCTTTATCACCTGTGGAATCAGCTGGGGAGGGGGAAAGACATAATTATTCTCCTGCCACCATGACATAGAAAAAGCATCAATATCCTCTGACAGAGTGTAGGAAAACAAAGAGTTATATCAATACACCCTCCTGTTAGCAGGACTACCAAGCCTGTCTATTGTGTGAGGTCCCCATTGGACCTCCAACCTCAGAAACACTTTTGCCTTTAACTCCAAATCATCTTGTTCCTTGGCTCTTGCAATAGCCTCTAGCTTCTCTACCTTGTGACAAGAGCACCATACCACTTGTAAGCTTGACTCCATTTCCCAGATCAAGTCATGGATCTCCATCGTTAACGTCCAGAGATATTCTCTGTCAGATCCACCTTGTCTGATTATCTCTGGCACATTCTTATTATTAATCCTGACTAGTGTATGGCCTCTCTTAATTATCCTTTTAAATTCTTTCAAAGAATGCCAGACTTTCTCCATGTCGGCCACCAAGTCTCCAACAAAGACAGAGTCACTGGGTGTGCTCCCCACAGCCCAGAAATGAGCTGTAACTATGTGCTGCAGAGTTGGAGTGTATAGCGCAGCAAGCTCTATCTCAATAGTAAGCACAAAATCAGGATTAGTGCAGGTTCTAATAGCTGCTCCATTGAATCTATTGAAGTTTTCAATCCAGAAATTGCACTCCTCTAGGACACCAGGTGCTACCTTCACCTTGTCATCCCAATCATTTTTGGCTCTCAATCCTGCATACATGTGCCTAGTGTAGGCCATAGTCAAGTCCCCAAAAGCTACCTTCATGGACATTATTGTCCAGCAAATGAGGCTAACTGTCTTATAGGCACTTCTCCTTTCTCTCTCACGGCAATACACATCTGAGCAATTTTATTCATAAGCTTCTCTCTTCTCTTATGATCAATAAAGAGTTTCATGACTCTTGAGTCTACAATTACTTCCAGGAATTATTGGACTCTGGTACACTCTAATTGGGCTTTTTCCCAGCTTATCAAGATTCCAGCTTTTTGACAATCTGAGAGAATTGTGTCCTTTACCTTCGCATGTTCCTCGAATGTTTTGCAGGCAAACAAAATATTGTCCAAGTAGGGAATTAATCTGATGCTTGCAGATCTCCATAACTTTGCCTACTGCTTGATCACTCTGGCAAAGACATAGGGAGCAGATGCTAGGCCAAACGGTAGGCTAGTATAAACATGTGTCTTATTCTCAAGTTGGAAGCCCAAGTAAGTGGTAAAAGCAGAATCCATCCGAACATGATGGTATCCTGATTTTAAATCAATAGAGAACATGTAGTTGTGTTGCTCAATTTCTTCATGCAAAATCTGCAACCCTTCATATCTAAAAGGGACTAATTCTAGATGCCTGTCAACGATTCTTAGATCAAGAATAAGTCTAAGCATTTTACCCTCTACCACATTAAGAGGAGATATACACCTTGGCTTCTCTTTATGCCCCCACTCCTCAGCTGCGCCTGAAGCAAGCACCTCTGCTATGGTCTCCCTGGTAGAATCTGGGTGTTTCCTTACACCCTCATGGTTCTTTTTAACAAACCTCTATGGTGGACCTTCATCTTTCCATACCAGACTTTATCCCTTGTCGATTACTGACACCATAAACAAATCGTGACACCAAGATCTCCACCATGGAAGACTGACTTTTAGCCTATTTTTCATGTTTAAAGGCTCAGAAAGGAAATCCGTATTACTGATCGGCTTTGCCTTGTCACCCTCCAGTGCAAACGCTTATCATCGTCGCAAGCTGTTACCCGCCAACCCCCATCATCTATGCAGATGCAGCATGGCAAACATCAATTAACAATTCATAGGTTATATTAACCTGAGCCAAAGCTCTGAACACATTTCCGCCAGGCCAAAGCCTTGGACACATCTTCACCAGGCCTTTAGCCAATCTTATTAATCGTGCACTGGAATTCCGAGCATAGGTTACATTACATCAAATTATACCAACTCATCAGCCAATCTGGCTCTTGGCAATAAGCCACATTCTCATTGAATACTAGGCAATTTGCCTCAACTTCAGTACCTATTACCTACTGCCTAAACTGTGAGGAAGGCGTCATCAACGGAGGGCCACCATTATGCTGATATTGCATCTGCATGTGCTGGAGCATTATGGGAGCAACTCTTGTCTCCAGCCTTTCATCATATTTCTTGGGTTGATGACATTCAATTGACAGATGACCAAAATGGCCGCAGTTGTAACAATAAATGCCCACACCATTCTTTGCATACCCTGCCTGCTGCCATACTCCTCTCTCTTCCTTTTTTGAGGTTCCTCTCTCGCCTTCAACTCTTTGCTTCGACACATTGCATCCAAATCTTCCTTGTCCGAGTCCTTTCCATTAGTTGCACCTTTCTTCAGCACCTCGTTGACAATCCGCAAAGTATTTTCTTCTGCAAGCCAGATCAATTTCTTGCAAAATGTGATGATAGCCAAGCATTTTGACAGTGCAGTACCTATACTTGTCAGATCTGCACTGGTGAGGGCTGCCTGCGCCTGGATCGTCGCTTCCTCCAGCTCATTACAGTACTTCAATTGGATCTTATTTTCTTCATTAATTTTGCTCATCTCGACCATATTTCGTTCTTCTTTCAATCTTTTAAGCTCCCTCTCCAATTGATCTTATCTGGCATCTGTGTCCTGAAGTGGCCTTTTTCCTTTGTCCTTCTCCTGTTTGCTGGTTAAAACTTGTAGAACTTGTACTAGCGTGTTTACTTTTTTGACTGAGCTCCACTACCTGAGGATTGGGAGCTTGTTGCTGAAGCATACGAGCAACATCCACTTGACTGGAAGATGATGGATATGCTAAGCTCGCTCCGCCACTAACTTATTCTTCGTCATCTTCATGAGGGACTCTTTGTCTTCATAGGAGAGAGCGGCCAAACTGAGTTTAGAACCACCACTGATCTTTGACAATTTGTGTAATGAATCAGTATATTGGTAGATATAATATTCATTTAATTAGAATAGTTAACTATGTTCAGTATGCTAGACTTTAGTTAATATTCAATCTGCTGGACATTAAATAATAATCAGTCGAATGACTCAGTCAAGAGCAGCAGGCTGAAGTCAACATAGGTCAGCTTGCTGAAGCGTTCCTTGACAGCCAGCTGACTTCCGTACTCGGTAGCAGCAAACTGCCTCGATATGCATCTAAGTATGATATGCTAGATGAATGGCCAGATGACATCCCTATGATGGATGGCGATTTGGGATGATGGGAGATGGCGGTGGATTTGGTTAACCGAGGTCCTACCAACGTGGTTAATTCCCGGGTAGGCGGTGCCATCGCACTTGCCTTTGAACAGTAAACTCATTCTATGTACATATGCTAGGTGTTGCTCTCGAGTTTGGCATTCAGAAACGAGGCCAACTCTCTTGTACAGGTTACTGAGAGATATCTGAGTCCAAGGCGAGAAGCCATTGATATGCACTGTCTTCTAGCCTTGCTTATGTGTGAGTTTACTGATTGCATTATTGATGCTAGTTTACTTGCATTTGATTTGCAAGTATCGTCCACTGCTAGTGTGTTGTCTTTTGCTGTTTGATCAATTAACAGAAAATACCATAAAGATTACTTGCTGATATAAAGATCTTCATTAATTGTTAATTGCCTATTTGGTAAGTCAATTAATTTCAATTTGCCTCTATCTGCAGGCTGGCTGCTCTTGGGATCAGGAGACGCCGCCATCTCAATGCTACTCGCGAGAAGATTGGCATAGATGTGTCGCCTTGCTAGCTTATGGAGCTTTCTCGACATAACAAATTTGACAGGATGAAGGAGATCTAAGAAGCTACTTGCTGTTCTGATTGCAATGAGAGAGAATGACTGACATTGTTAGTTAAGTAGTTAATTGGGCTCCAGAGTATTGACGTGTAAGATGACTTGTATCTAAATGCGCGCGGTAGCGCTATTATTACTAATTCAGAACAACTTGTATACATCAATCTATCTCGAACTTTGTTTTGAGACATGTCTGTGACATGTCTCAAAACTTTAATTTTTGGGATCAACTCGGATTTGGGTATGTGCCAATATCAACTAGGTGTTTGTGGCCTGCGTGCGATTGGGTGTGACAGTCTGCGATGGGCCAAATTTTGCTGCGTCGCAACCCTGGGCGACGTCTTGCGAGCGCGTGCAACAACACATTTCGCGTGCGACGATACATTTTGCGCGCGACTGACGGCGACCTCTCGCGAACAAATTGCGCGAGCCGGGGGCGGATGCCAGGAAAGAAGGGCGGTTGTGGTTGAACGTTGGGTTCTCCAACGTGTTTGAGTTGCTTCATAATCGTGGATTGGAGTCGATGCAATCTTCGACCGCGCCGGGCCGGCGTGCCATAAAATCTCGTTGTGAGATCAAAATTGTTTTTTTATTGTTTGTTTTGGGTTGTGCAGGGACGATCGTCGGGCCATGGCCGCTGGCGGGAGGGGGGTCGGCGAACCGCACCGAGGTGAGTTGCGTCAAGCCTTGCCCTTCTTGCTTGGCCGCGCCTTGTCTCGCGACGCGATATATTTTTGAGTTGCTTGGTGGATGAAAGGGGGAAGGGTGCGGAGAGTGCGCCCATACACACTCACGCACCCTCACCCGCGAAAAGAAGCGTGCACGAGGACCTTTCCTAGTTGCATACACAAGGTGGAGTGGCCTGGTGGTATGCCACACTTGCAAGAGTTAGAGGGCTACATGTGAGAGAAGTGGAAAAGAACTCACTTTATTAAGAAAAGTCGTGTACAAGATAAGAAGGTTACACTAGACTAACTAGGCTAGACAAGACTCCCTCTACTTCTTTGAGCTTCCTATTTATCCTCTAACTCTAAGTGTCCTCTCTAGCAAAGTACCTCCAAAACCTTCTTCTATGGCTTCCTTCCATGTAGGTGGTCTTGCCTAGTTGGACAAGCTAGCACACTTACACGCACACACAATCACACTCCAGAATATTCTACTACACAATCCTCAAACTTTTCATGGAGTTTCTAGAAATTTTACGATCACTTTGGCACTCTACGTAATCGGACGTAATTTTTGGAATCCTCATGATTCAATGTTCTGCTTCCTGGACCAACCAAAATTTTTGTCACTGGACCTGTCCTTGTCATTAAATTGAATCTATGACATCAAAAACTCACTACAAACTCCCAAAACTCATGACTTTCTCAGCACTTGTCCAAATGGCTTGAAATAAAGGCCAAATTTTTTCTGAAATCACACTCTATGCATATAAAATGCTAGCAAAATACAAACTACACTTTTATAACCTCACAATGGATTTACGACGTCGATGCGTAGCTTTTGTCGTTCAGTCGTTTCAACTTTGTCAGTGCACAGTGTCGTTTGAGGTCGCTTGGTGGATGGCATTTTGTCGCCTCCCCACAATGTTGAAATTGGCTATCAATCCAGTAACAATATGAATTGCCTGTATGTGGTCTGCGTGCAATTGAGCGCGCCGGCCTGCGACGGGTCGAATCTTCTCCTGTGTGAACCTGAGCGACGCAAAAGCGACGCCTGGCGAGCGTGTGCGAGCCGGACAAGAACAAATTTTGGGCGCGATCGACGGCGGCCCCTCGCAAAGGAATTGTGCGAGTTCCAAACGGATGGAAGGTACAACTAGCGGTTGTGGTCGAACGTTAGGCCGTCCGACGTGTTCGAGTACCTTCAAATCGTGGATGGGAATTGGTGCAGGCTTCGACTACGCCGACCCGCGCACGATAAATTCGCGTTGTGGGATTGAAATCGTCATTTGTTTGCTTATTTTGTGTTGTGCAGTGACGACTGATGGGCCATGGCCGCTGGCGGGAGGGGAGCGGGGGGGGCGCACTGGACCGAGGTGAGTTGCGTTGAGCCTTGTCTTTCTTGCTTGGCCGCGTCTTGTCTCGCGATACGGTAAAGTTTCAAGTCGCTTTGTGGGTGTCTGACGTCGATGCGTAGTTTCTGTAAGATGCTGTTGTGTCTGACGTCGAGAACGCCGTCGACGCGTTTTCAAGTCTCATTTTGTCGCTCGTTTTGGTCGTTTGGGGTCGCATGGTAAAGGGCGTTTCGTCGCCCCCTCACAAAGTTTCAAATTGCCACCAATTGAGTATGAGAGATCAAAAAGTATGTGCAATAATTTGTTGGCTTTGATATTCTTGTGAGGGGAAAGTGAATAAGGGTCGTTGCGCATGTGAGGTCTGGCTCGTACGTGCGTTCAAATTGCGTATCTGTACGGGTTGTATAAGCGTTTGACCTGAATCATTGCGAAAGCTTTCAATTATGACAACGCTTTTCTTCTGTGGCCTGTCCTTTGGCTATCGCCAATTGATTTCTACCAAAAATTGAGGCCTCTTTCTTGCGGATGCCCAACCTGGTTAGAGAGTGCGCCCTTGGGGCTTTTTGTGTGCGGCCAAGGCGAAATGATTCACAAAAGCCTCACCTTGCCAGCGAGGCGACTCGTAACAAAGGCGTGGGAGAGGACACTCTCAGTCGTTAATTAGGTTTGTTTATAGTGAATCAATATATTGATAGATGTATTAATCCAATTGATTGTACTACTTTAACAAATTTTGTCTGCTGGACCTTAGTTAATACATAGCTTGCTATTTATCGATATATTGATAGATAAATGATTACATCTTGACGAATTAATCGCCACACGAGTGTGCCGGCTAATTCTTGGTCAATTGGCAAAACAACCAAGATGCTATTGTAAAAAGCGTCGTAAAGTAATTCGACTACTGCGCAATAGTACGACATAATTATTCAAAAACTTACCTTGATTGATTATGAGATGATAACTTAATTAATCATTGATTGATTTAAGTTATTTTGATTGTCATTATTTCGGATAATGCACAATCATCGATTTCTGTTTAACGACGGGCCGAACTTAGTTGTAAAAGTCAAACAAAACGAAATATGCAAAGTGACTTTGCCTTCATGCGATTTTGAACCCACAATCCATTGTTTGAAATGTTCACACCTTACCGATTGGCGAAGTAGTTTTTACAATCATGTGGTCATGACAAAAGCACCTGTACGCGACTCTGCAAACAATCACGTCTTTTCAAAAAGATGCGATGACAGGACTACGCCTGTTCGGCGTGAAACGATTCTTTGAGAATTGTCAAAAAGTCTCAAAATTGCCATATGGCACAATTTTGAGCATTCAATCAAACGGGTCACATCCATTGGAGCATTCTGCAGAACGAGTCATCCATTTGCCTGTTTTATTTGACATGACCAATGCGCTAGGTGGTGACTCGAAGCTCTCTAATGCCTCACATTGTGCAAGTATGAATACTTGCAGGAGTCTTTGTGAGTGCAACTTTCACACGCACGCATTCTACTTTAATTTCCATTTTTGCTTTCTTCAGGACCTATCAATTATTTGAAGTTATCGTTATTTTCTTCCCACTAATATTAAATATTCCTTGAATACCGAGGGACGATCCTCTCGAAAATGAGAAATGCTACAGTATGACAGAAGCGTCTTACTTTCAAATAGGCTTCCGCCCAAGTTGAATGGCATTTAGCTTTGAACAAATTATAGTTTGCAGAAATCACGTCCAAGCAAGTCAACAAGCTACGCCAATTCTCACCAGGGATTTCGCTTAACTTTCACAAGACTACAACTTACAAAACTCTGAATCTACAGCATCTATGTCGGCTTGGCTTGAGCCTTGCGCTCGAGGTTGCTCCTAGTAGTTTTTCACCATGGTTGGACTCACTCATTTTGTCACCGAGGACTTCCTTGCTAACTTTGCTTGTGCTTTCAGCAATCCGACAATTGAACCTTATAAGAATTTGAAATTTAACACAAAATTCACAATTTTATGTGTTCTTCACACACTCGTGGTGTTTGGTCCAAAACCGCGTTAGAATGTGCAAGCAATACCTATTTGCGAGCTCTCTATCTCGTCAAACAGGAATTTCTTCTTGGGAACTCCTAGCTCCTAACTTTCCCTATGATACAAAGCGTAAGATGGAGGTAAAGATCTTTAACGTCGACAAAAACGTATCGCCTTAAATCCTTGGGGCCTAGGGAGCTCCTTTCTCCTTTTCACCTTTCTTCCTTTTTCCTTTTTCTCTCTCTTGCCTTTGCTTTCTTGGCTTTGGCAAAAATGTGCGAGAAAAGAATGAGGACAGGGTGTGCGAGGCTTGTGCATATCACAGACACCACGCATGCTTCTCTCCTTCAAGATTGTCGCAACTTAGTCACGGATTAGCATGCATGCACATCACGTCGTTGTCACTCGTGAAAACTTCACTTTTGCTGCGTCACTTAACATGCTTGCAAGCCTCATGGTGGTCGCGCGTGCTTGCGTCACCTTTCAATCAATGTGCACGCCTAGGTGGCCTTTGCGCGTATGTCTCCTGACGTGGTGGCTCCGTCGTCGCAGCTCTGTCGGGGGGCCATGGCTGAGTTGGCCTGCCTTCTCAGGGTGGCCTGACTTGGCAATCGCTATGATGGCTGCATTGTCCTCCTTGCCTGACTTGGCAGCTGCTGGTGTGGACCATTTGCGGGCGGCATCAGCCTCATGGCTCACTTGGCTATTAAAACCTTACCCATCGCTGAGTGTCAGGTTTGACCCGTCCCAGTCAATCTCATGTGTGACTTTGACCTAGACTTGCATACATGAATGTGGACGATGAGCCAACGCTAACTTTCAGTATCTGAGGCAGCCTTGACTATGCGTCACGCGTGCTGCGTCGTCCAATTAACTAAGAAGTCGCGATATCTGGTCTGAAGGCGTCAATTGATGGTATAATTGTAGTTTGCTCAAGATTCAAAAAGGTCCGCCAAAACTTATGCAAATTTTCCCCACAAGCTCGGAACTGCCCGGCACAGCCCGCATGGCCCCGGCACACCCCGGCACTAAAATTTGTAGATTTAACTGAGTTAAATCTAAGTTTAATATTGCATCGGAAGTATGAAAATTAGGCGGGTGCATGAGCACCCGCCTCATCATCGAGTGTAATGAATCAGTATATTGGTTGATATAATATTTACTTAAATATAATAGTTAAAACAGTTCAGCCTGCTGAACTTTAATTAGTATTGAGTCTGCTGGACTTCATATAATTATCAGTTAAATGACTCAGCCGGGAGTAGCAGGCTGAAGTCTACAAGGTCAATTTGCTGACACATTCTTTGACAGCCAGCTGCCTTCCGTACTCGATAGCAGCGAACTGCCTAGATATGCATCTAAGTGTGGTGTGCTAGATGAATGGCCAAATGACATTCTTAAGATGGATGGCGATTCAAGATGATGGGAGATGGCGGTGGATTTGGTTAACCGAGGTCCTACCAACGTGGTTAATTCCCGGGTAGGCGGTGCCATCGCACTTGCCTTTGAACAGTAAACTCATTCCATGTACATATGCTAGGTGTTGCTCTCGAGTTTGGCATTCAGAAACGAGGCCAACTCTCTTGTACAGGTTACTGAGAGATATCTGAGTCCAATGCGAGAAGCCATTGATATGCACTGTCTTCTAGCCTTGCTTATGTGTGAGTTTACTGATTGCATTATTGATGCTAGTTTACTTGCATTTGATTTGTAAGTATTGTCCACTGCTAGTGTGTTGTCTTTTGCTGTTTGATCAATTAACAAAAAATACCATAAAGATTACTTGCTGATATAAAGATCTTTATCAATTGTTAATCGCCTCTTTGGCAAGTCGATTCATTTTAGTGGTATCGGAGCCGTTATCACAATTTTCTTTGTATGGTAAGGACAAGGTCTCAAACTAGCAACTCCCAAGACATGGAGAACCAGGATAACGAGAATGTCAAAAATAAGGCTGAAAGCCATGTAGCGGGAACCCGTACCTATTCTGAAGCAATGGCAGATACTGCAGCTAAAGAAGCTGCAGATGAGGCAGCTGCTATTGCTGCAGTCGCAGCACAGCAGGCTGAGGAGGAAAGAGTCAGACTAAAAGCCAAACGAATAGCAAAAGCTGCAGAAGATACAAAACAGAGGGAAGGACAGCCAGCGGACGAGCGCACTGTCGAAGAACTTATGGCAACAAGGGCCAATGTTCTGAACCCACCTCCTGCTGTACAACTCAATGTGCCTCTAGGTCAAATTCGTGACCGGTTGAATACGGCAGGAATTGCTACTGCAGGAGCGAGAGGGACTGTTGAGGACAATACTCAGCGAGTGGATGCCACTGCTGCTGCTGCATTTGCTAGACTCCCGCCTCAAAGTGTAGACTTGAGAGCATTATTTGTGCAAATGCAATCGCAAATGGCGAGCATGTATCAGTTCCAACAGGAGGACAAAAGAATCATGTCTTTGCTGCGTGACACAGACCAATTGGGTTCTCAAACCATTGGTGGTGGTGGCAGAGGGCCTAGTAAGCCTACGCCAAAACCTCCCCAGGACTATGATCCTGAGGGAAAGAAAAAGTATCACCTGATCAAGTTTCTCGCTGATGTTGAGCAGTGGCTGGAGAAATACCCAGAACTGCAAGATTACGAGAAGGTTTGGCACACTGGTGCTCTACTGAAAGGCAGTACAACAGACTGGTGGCCGTATTGTAAAGGAGAGCGTAAAGCTCAGCAACTCGGTGATCCTACTTGGGTAGAGTTTGTCGAGAAACTGCATGAGAAGTTTGATGTCATCAATCAGCAGGAGAAAGCTATCTATGCAGTGAT
This sequence comes from Mesotaenium endlicherianum, assembly GCA_009602735.1. Taxonomy (NCBI): domain Eukaryota; kingdom Viridiplantae; phylum Streptophyta; class Zygnematophyceae; order Zygnematales; family Mesotaeniaceae; genus Mesotaenium; species Mesotaenium endlicherianum. Next base: position 19,298 of record WELA01003053.1, read on the forward strand.
CTCCTTGGCAGTGAAGCGAACCACTTCAGTTGCTGAGTTTGCTCAAAAGTTCCAGGAGAACATGATGAAGCAGCCAGACTTGCCAAAGCGGTATAGAATAGCATACTTTAGATATGGCTAGAAATCCGAAGTGTCTGCTCACTTCGCTGAAAAGAAGTATGAGAAACTGGCTAACTTGATCCAGGATGCTGCTGCCTGGGATCAGCAGCAGTTCAATCATAAGCGCCAAAGTAAAACTTTGGTGTCTAAGGTTGTCAAAAAGCCCCACGGTTCCTACAATGCCATTGAAGGAGACCAAGCTGAGGATGATCAGGGTGATGAATACGAGTATGAGTATAATGCTATGCAGTCTAGAGGGAGAGGTGGTTTCTCTCGAGGCGGCTATGGAAGAGGTGGTGGAACAACTAAGCCGAGACCAGCCTCAGCAAAATCTGTTTGCTTCCATTGCCAACAGACGGGTCACTTCAGAGAGCAGTGTCCAGTCAAGCACCTCCCAAAGGTTGAGAGAAAAGACCATCCTTTAAAAGACAGCAACAGTCAGTAATCTAGTCTACTGATTGTGAGGATGCTAGAGATAGTGAGTCGTCACTAGCTACCCTCGTAGCAGGTATTATGGGTCCTGCTGAACTGGATTCACTATGCATGCCTGACAACCAGATAAAGGAGACCATCACCAATATAGACCTCCAGAGAGTGCGCACTCTGGACTGGGGTCCATGCTCAGCCTTCCTTTGTTTACACGGGAACCAGTGGGGAGAGAACATCTGCTGTCCTGCTTCCCTGGCCAAGTACTTCCAGCTCCTTTTGTCAACTTCATTGTAAGCTGGCAGTAGTGTGAGGTAGAATACCGTATCCTTAAAGCTATTGGGCCGCATGCTCACCATCCTGATGAGTCTCTCATCTTCCACTATTCCCGGTATTGGGACCGGCTTGTTCTCTGAATCATCTGCAAGGTACCGGGCCTGCTCTGCTGCATAGCCCACCATCTTGGCATAATCTTCGTAGAGGACCACACCAGTGTGTGTCTCAATGTACCTATCCAGTGCTGCAGCTCCTTCTTTCTATAGCAGTGTTGTCTGTTCCAGCTTGTTGATCTTCTGGGCTGCCAGCAATGCTTCCTTCAGGTTATCAAAGTTTTGGCCACCCCCCACAGTATACCTGTAAGTGGCCCAGCTCTTCTGCCTGTCCGCTACAGCCTTTTTCTTCTCTCCTCCTCTGCCGCTGTCGCTTCTTCTTGTTGTTTCTTCTGTCTCTCCTCCTCAGCTTTCCTGAGGTTTTCCGCTTCCTGATCCTTCTTCCTCTGTGCTTCTTCTGCCGCCTCTTGATGGTTGCGGACCCTTTCTTGTTCTCTTCTGGTGAGGGACGTTGCCGCCAGCTCCTTCTGGTATAGCTCCATTGTCCTCCTGGCTTCTTCTGCCTTGCGCTTTCTGTCCTCCTTTTGTGTGGTGGGAGCCATCCTGCACATGTAACCAGGGCACAAGTTAGTAGGATATCGACCTTTGTCATAGGAATGCAGGAAGGAACTAAGTTCATATTAGTATGGTGGATTCGCTCCTGTTTACCTTACAGGGTGATTGCTAGGAGTTCACGTAGTTGCGGTGCGCTAGACATCAACGTATAAATGTGATTTAAGGTGCGTTAAGTGATGTGTTGCTGTGCGAGGCCCTTTTTCCTTCCGCCCAAGGTGCTTCATGTGGGCCCGGCTGTCCCATCTGTCACTATGCTGACACTTAGGATTCACATAATCGTCCCATCTGTCACTATGTTGACACTTACGGTTCACATAACTGTCCCTTTCTCGCTCTCGCACACTAACTGTCATATATTTTCCCCTCCAACTTAAATGGAGACAGGACCTCCTGTCACCTTCCCGTGTCAGCTGAAGTGACCGTTATGGAGGGGCTCCAGCCGCCCAAAGGTGGAACCGTTCCAACGCCCCTTGCGCATTGGTCAAATGGTCCTTCAATTCCCAAGTGTCCCCAAAGGCATCGTAACCCTTCCATTGAATCAGGTACTTCATGACATATTTAGACGATCGACGGACCGAGCGCGAGTCTAAAATCTCCTCAACCTCATATTCCTTGAGGTCACCGTCCCGGACAGCGGGGACCGGTCCCGGTTGGATAGGTAACCGACCTGTGAACAGTGTGTCCCCTTTGATGTATGGTTCCAGGAAGGAGACATTAAAGACTGGGTGACCCTTGTATTCTGCTGACATGTTCAGTTTGTAAGCATTTTGGCCGACACGGCGCACCACCGGATATGGACCGACCCAGACAGGACCAAGCTTTTTCTTGACCACACCAGGAAGGTACATGTGCTGAGAATGCAATTTGACCAAATCGCCCTTAGAAAAGGTCAATTCTCGACGGTGCTGATTAGCGTACTTTTGTTGGTTTTCTTGGGCTTAGTGCAGATTCTGTTGGACTTCTGACAGGGTGTCAGAAAACTCCTGAGTTAACTGGAGGGAGACCGGATTGTCAATCTCTTCAGGGTGACTTAAAGACTCCCCTAGGACATCTAAAGAAGACTTAGGGACTCTACCTAGGCTTAGTTCAAAAGGAGTCTTGCCCGTTGACGCGTGCACCGCACTGTTGACCGCAAACTGGATTTGAGGTAACAGGTCATCCCAAATATCTTGTTTTTGGTAAATATAGGCTCTCCGCACCTCTTGCAAAACTCGGTTAGTTCTTTCAGTATGCCCATCAGTCTGAGGGTGGTTTGCTGTGCTGAGCAGCTGCCTGACTCCCATTAACCCCATTAAAGCCCTCCAAAACTTAGAGGTAAATTTCGAGTCTCTGTCTGAGATGATATTCGAGGGTAGCCCATGTTGGCATACTACAAGGTTGTAGAACTGTCTCGCTGTTTCGAGTGCAGTTACTTTGACAATTGTGGGGACAAAAATGACCATTTTTGTCAGTTTATCCACGAGTACCAGTATTGAAATATGCCCATTGGCAGTTCGTGGCATTGTGACCACCCAGTCCATGAATATTGTTTCCCAGCGGCCAGCTGGGATGGGCAGCGGTTGTAAGAGGCCCCCCGATGGTGTGTGCCTAGACTTATTCTCTTGACACTGGTCACAGGACTTAACGTATTTCAAGACCTCCCGAGGTAATCTCTTCCAATGATAATGTTTTGCCAGTTTGCCAACAGTTTTGGCCTGCCCCAAATGCCCACCCAGTAAACTGTCATGTGCTTGACTCAATAAAAGGGACCTTATTTCCAAGTTATTAGGAATGACCAGCTTCAGCCTGCCTGAAGTGCTTACAGTCACCCAGACCCCTCCCTTAAGCTTATACCCGAGTGCAGTAGCACGACACACACCAGTAGTGGGGCTGGGCTCAAATGTTGGGTCAGAAAGGTAGGCTTTCCTAAGTTGTTCAAGGAAGGACTTTTTCACCTTTAGTGAAGTGAGTGCACACAAGACTTTATCTACAGCATGCTGACTAAAGTTTCTTTCTTGCAAGTCAGGTCTTCTAGAGAGTGCATCAGCAGGATTCAACTTCCCTGGTTTGTAGTCGATCTGGACTTGGAACTGCTCCAGCATCTGNTCGTTGGATTAAATTTCATAGACTCGTACAACACAGGGTGCCACTCCTGCCGTACCTTACCATCCTTTGTGGTTTTGTCAGCAGGCTGCTACAAAATAGCACCCATGGCAAAGTCAGAGGCATCAGTGACCACCTGCACCGGTTTGCTGGGGTCATACACGGCTAGCACTGGGGCAAAACAAAGAGCATCTTTAAGGGTCTAGAAGGCAGCCTGCTGTTTCTCCCCCCACACATAGCCTATGTCTTTCTTAGTAAGGTCAATCGGTTTACTGGCCTTTGTAGAATAATTCTCAATAAATCTCCCATAGTAGTTAGCCAACCCGAGGAAGGACTTTATTTCAGAGACAGACTGTGGTACTGGCCAGTCCCTTATGGTCTGGACTTTCTTAGGATCCACACTGTTGCCCTCTTTACTAACAACGTGGCCCAAAAATTCAATACTTCCCTTAAAGAAATCACACTTGCTCATTTTAGCATATAAGTGACTTCTTCTCAGAGTGTCCATGACTGTCTTTAAGTGTTCAGCGTGCTGAGCTTCATTTTTGGAGAAAATTAAAATATCATCCAGGAAAACTTGCACAAACTTATCCAAATAAGGTTTGAAAACGTCATTTATAACACCCATGAAGGTGGCAGGAGCATTACTCAGTCCAAATGGCATCACATTGAACTCATAGTGTCCATAACGTGTGCGGACGGCAGTCTTGTGTTCATCCCCCTCAGCAATTATGATTTGATGATAACCACTCTTGAGATCTATCTTACTGAACACCTTAGCACCAGACAGGGTATCAAGCAAGTCCTCTATTCTGGGTAAAGCATACTTGTTCTTTACTGTAATATTGTTCAAAGCTCTGTAATCCACACACATCCGCATACTGCCATCCTTTTTCTTAACAAATAGGATGGGTGCGTCGTAAGGTGATTTACTGTGGGAAATATAACCATTTTCCTCAACCTCTGTAATCTGTGTTTTCAACTCCTAATAAATCAATCCTATGATCTACTTCTCTCTTAAGGAGCAATCCTGGAGGCATATTAAATACATCCGTATACTGAGCAACAATTTTTGCAGCAGCAGAGTGTGCGGAGGGCTTATCTTTTTCTCCACCACTTCTTCAGGTTGAGGAGGTACCTCTCTTAGCAGCAGACATAACATTTTATCTTCCTTCTGGTTCCAGCTTTTGACAAACTCCATTGCATTCAGCAACTTGCATCCTTCTGGAAGCCTCTTCTTTTCCTTCATTTGCCATCCATACAGGACAAGAGGATGAGCACTGGTGGGTGCCAAGTTAGTCTGCCCATCACTGGCTCCTCTCACGTTAACTGTACCTCTGCTCCAACACACTTCAGCTCGATGTCTGTTAAGCTAGGACCTGCCTAGCACGAGATCACAAAAGCCAGTGTTGAGTACCTCAAATGTAAGCGTTTCAGTTAGAATTGCAATGCCAGAACCTAACTAGACCTCAATAGGCTTGGTTATAACTCCTTCCGAGATACTTGAGGCATCCCCAAGGAATATTTTTCTATTCTCTTGGGTGACAGTAGGCAGCCTTAGCTGCTTAACTAAGTCCTTACGGATAAAAGTATGTGACGCCCCTCCGTCAACAAATGCCCTCACCTTCCTACTCGCAATCATGCAATGCAGTAGGGGACTGTCTTTTCCTGACTTTCGCATTGACAACTCATTATCTCTAGTATCCTCACAATCATTGGATTGGATTATTGATTGTTGCTGTCTTTTAGAGGCTGGTCTTTTCTCTCGACCTTTGGGAGGTGCGTGACTGGACACTGCTCTCTGAAGTAACCCAGCTGCTGGCAACGGAAGCAAACAGATTTTGCTGAGGCTGGTCTCGGCTTAGTCCTACCACCACCTCTTCCATAGCCGCCTCGAGGGAAACCACCTCTACCTCTAGACTGTATGGCATTATACTCATACTCGTACTCATCACCCTGATCATCCTCTGCCTGGTCTCCTTCAATTGAATTGTAGGACCCGTGGGGCTTTTTGACAATCTTAGACACCAAGGCATTACTCTTGCGCTTGTGATTGAACTGCTGCTGATCCCAGGCATCAGCATCCTGGATCAAGTCAGCCAGTTTCTCATACTTCTTCCCAGCGAAATGACCTGAGATTTCGGATTTCAAGCCATTCTTGAAGTATGCTATCCTATACCGTTCTGGCAAGTCTGGCTGTTTCATCATGTTCTCCTGGAACTTTTGAGCAAACTCAGCAACTGAAGTGGTCTGCTTCAGTGTTAGGGAGATCATCGCATAGATAGCTTTCTCCTGTTGGTCGATGACATCAAACTTCTCATGCAACTTCTCGACAAACTCTACCCACGTAGGGTCACCGAGTTGCCGAGCCTTACGCTCTCCTTTCCAATAAAGCCACCAGTCTGCGGCACTGCCTTTCAGTAGCGCACCAGTGTGCCTGACCTTCTTGGAATCTTGCAGTTTTGGGTAGTTCTCCAGCCACTGCTCAACATCCGCAAGAAACTTGATCAGGTGATACTTTTTGTTTCCCTCAGGATCATAGTCCTGGGGAGGTTTCGGCTTGGGCTTACTAAGCCCTCTGTCACCACCACCAGTGGTTTGAGAACCCAGTTGGTCTCTGTCTTGCAGTAGAGACAGTATGATTCTTTTGTCCTCCGTGTCATGATTTATTGAGTCGAGGTTGCCGCACGAAACCGAGCTCCACATGTGTAAACCATCAACCTAGGAAGGCCGACTTTGCATAGACTTTACGCAGCCATACGTTGACCTTTTCTCAATTTCCAAGTCACCAAAGTGTAGCGCGTCGAGTCACCTTCCAAATGGCACCGGGTTCGCGTCATTTGGTCACGTATCGCGCGAGATATGAGCGATCTAGTCTGCACCACCTACCGGCCCCTAGCGGATCCTCACCAAAGGGCAATTTGTGTTTCAATATGCACATTCTTGCCTATTCGTGACCCCCTAAAACCCCTAGCTTGTGCGCACAAATCTGCGAGCCCCTTAGCCTACATAAGCTTTGCATTTCCATAGTATATATGCATCATTGAGGCTATAACTTGGTGACTGCATCACCTACTCCTAGAGGAAGCTTCCTCAATTTTCAGATCCACTTTTGAGGCGCTATCTAGGTAGAATCACCCAAAGTAAGCTCGGCCAATGAGGGACACGTAGCATATCCTACGCACCTCGCATTGATTGGTTTGAGTTATGCTTAGCCTATAGGAGTGCTAGTACATGCCTTGTACACATTAGTGGACATAGGAGAGCCTCCTAGAGTACATGCATTGGATCCGCCGCATACCCCGCCGGATTTCCAGCAGGATAAATACTAGAGATGTCCCTAGAAGAGACATCTTTTAGAAGTCCATTATGCCAGGTGTAAGTAACAGTAATTATCAGTAAAGCTTACACTTTTATCTCTTGTGTTTTCAGGACCACTGAGTTACTCTCTTGTGAAGAGCAAGCCCTCCAGGCTTCCAGTCACTTGAAGAACTTCACAAGGGGTGAGCAAAGTCACAGCTTAAGCCCTTGCCAGAGGACTACTCTGAAGATCATGATGTGCTTCCAGTGATCTTTTGGGCCATACTTCATTAGTTGTTTTCCTACCAGATTACAGTCTTGAGGTGCTCACTCTGGAGAGTACACTTCCCTTACTTCTAAAAGATCTCTCTTTGCCTGCAAGCAATTAGAACCTTCAGCGTATGCCTACCCGTAGTGGGCTTTCTTATCAGCCATACTACGAAATGGTTAGTGGAGAAGACTCAGACTCAGATCTCAGCACTATCACTGAACCCGCCGAAGAATAGCAACCTGCTCTCCAGCACACAGCAGTTGCTTCTGAGCCATCTCCCCAGTGGGCTCACTACGATTTCTGGTATCCCATGGCAGGTGACCACGAGGTCAGGACTGACAGGTCTGCCGACCGCTTCAGCGGTAGGCTTGGCACCTGTGATCTGGAAGATACCATCTCGGAGTTTCAGGCCGACTTTGCCGCTGCAAACACGCTGACTAAGCGCGACGTCTTTGACACGCTTATGCGCTACCTCTCGCACGAGGCCCGCGACACCTTCCGTGAGAAGGAGGCCGAGTTCCGGACCCGCACTGAGCTTGTGGGCGACCCACCAGTGGCAACCCTGCTAGCTGATCCAGTGCAAGCCTTCTGGAACATCCTGAAGACAGAGTTCCAGGCTGCAACTGAAGAAAAGGTGTACGAGCTGCACCATTTCTTCCGACGCAAGAACGAGACTATCCGCATGATGTACCGCCGCTTGGTGCACCTCCGCCGCGATGTCGGCACTGTCACCGACCGGGAGGCCGCGGAGATCTTCTTGCGTGCCGTCGAGCCGCGTCTGAGGGAGAGGGCCGTAGTCCCCCTCATCGACCGCCACGGTTCAGAGTATTCTCTGGAGCAGGCCTACCTCTCCGTTGAGAAGCAGAGCTTGGCCGCCGCATGGAGCAACATTAGCGATCGTGTGGGCTTAGCATCCACGGGCGTGCGCCAGGAGGCCTCAGTGCTGCCGTCTTCTACGACGCGCACGACGCCTGCCCGCCAGCCCCAGTCGCAGCAGCAGCAGCCTCAACGCTCTCAGCTGCCCCAGCAGACGCAGCAGCGCGGAGCTACGCGTGGCCGCATTTCCATGGCTGCCACCACGAGCGATCCCTGCTGGTCCTGCGCGAAGATGGGCCACTCACGCCAGAACTACACTCTCGCGCAGAATGGCAAGCCCGGCGACTGCACCTATTGTGGCAAGGCCGGCCACCTGCAGATCGTCTGTCTGCAAAAGAAGCGCGACGTTGAGAACGGACGCGCTCGCGACGGCCCTACGCCTTGAGCAGGACAGCAAGGCGCACGCAACCCTGGTACGGGTGGCCGCCCCGCGATGACAGCAGCTACGGCCACGATGGACGCCGCATTGATGCCTGGAGCCGACTACTGCAGCTTCGACGACGTCAGCGACGCCCTCGTGGAGGCCAACGCGGAGATCGCTAGACTCTGTGGCATCGTCGACGTCGATAACTATGACGCGTGCGGAGCACTCCTTGCGTCCGCTCCACCGTCCTACGCCACGGCACTGACAGCTGGCGCACGCACAGCTTCAGCACACCCATCAGGCTCAGCGGCAGCACCGCAACCCCGCGCACGTTCGCGTTACGACGTAGCGCCCGCTGCCAGAGCTGCAGGCGTTCGCACAGGCAGCTCTGCTAGGCCTGTGCGCACCGCTCTGACAGCTGTCAGCAGCAACAGCCGAAGCCCAGACAGACTGCCGGATGGCAGGCTGCACGACTGGGTGGATGCGCCATCTCCCGGCGCAAACTCGCGCGCACGCGGGCCAGCCCGCGCGCTAGCCGAGGCCCCGACGGAGCCCCTGGCTTGCGCTTCCCTGCTGGCACCAGCAGGCGTACCGTTGGCCCGCGTAGCGACAGCTGGCAGGCAGGGACGGGGGCACCTGGCGGCGTGCACGGCTACAGCGGGTCCGGCCGCAGCCTCCCACTCCGTCCGTGCGGCACGCCCGTGCGCAGCTCTGCGCACAGGCAGGGACAGCCGGTCCCCGCTTGCTGC
>WELA01003053.1:29911-50456 GCA_009602735.1 Mesotaenium endlicherianum
ATGATCAGCACTCCTAACGCCGCGTTTTTGGATAATTCGCAGGGGATCGTGCTCGTCAACACCCAGGCGCCGCAGCGCATCATGTTCGACACAGGAGCGCAGCCGGTTCTCATCAGCCTCCGCTACTTTCGTCAGCTGGGACTCTCTTCCGCCGACTTGGAGGACTCTCCGACGCGCATTAACACCGCCGCCGGCACGTCCGAGACCGTCGCCGGCCGCACGAGGTTGGCGCTACTGTTCACTTTGCGCCCAGGCACGGCAGACGAGACAACCATCCATCGGCACGCACTCGTCACTCCTTCCGAGTCCTTTGATGTGCTCCTAGGGCAGGACGTGCTCTTTCCCATTGGCGCCGCGGTCGACAATTGGGCAGAGCGCGTCTTCTATCGTCTCGACTGGAGGACAGGGGGGACGCGCACCGCATCCTTGCCCCTTGACATTGTCGATTGCCGCCCAGCAGTGTCCGCTCTTTATGGCTTCATGGGGCTGGACGATGGCCGGCCAATGGTGAAGACCGCTAAGGATGGGCCCGAGGATGAGGAGATCTCTGTGAGGGTGGACCTGCTCGAGGCACAGGACGAGGAGCCGGACCTACCTAGTGCCAAGCTCCATCTCACGCCGCAGCAGCAGGCGAATGTCCTGGCAGCCCAGGCCAGGGAGTAGATCCGCATCTGCACTGCCCACAGCGCGATGATGCGGCAGATGGCGGATGATGCCACTGAGGCCCTCGCCACGGCCAGCACAGCCATCGCTGCCGTCGCCCTTGCTCGCGGTGCGGTCGCAGCGCCTACGGCTCATCAGGGGATCTCAGCCTCTCGAGGCGAACCGTCCGTGAGGACCGACGTCCGCGTTCGCCACGACGTCCCTGTTTGCCACGACGTCCCTGTTGGCGTGGCCATTCAGTACAGTATGGACTCTCAGCCGCCCCCGCACGACGCCTCGCATCAGACCGGCGAGACCTGGCCTCGCCCCACGGCATCCGAAGACGAGGCCATGCGGCAGGCCGCTTATCCTGGCAAATCCGACGACCAGTCCCTCAAAAGTGAGGAGGAGATGCAGTGGGAACGACTGCCTGAGGCTTCCGTCGAGGTCCTCAGCGCGGCGCCACCCGAGGAGCCCCGGCCAGCTGCGCCTATGGCACGCAGGCAGCGCACACCTACTGGTCCGCCCGGCTTCAGCGCACCCAGCCAGCCCATGACTCACGACTGGCCCAGCAGGGCTCGCAACGACGCCGCTGGACCCAGCCGACCAGTGTCACACGACTGCTCGACGAGCCACGAGTGTCGCCGCATCGCGCATTTGTTTGCAACGAGCCGGGCTGCCGCGGCCTCCCCTAGCGCTGGCACACACTCCATACAGCAGCCAGCGCCCAGGCCCAGCGTCCGCGAGCCACACCGCACAACCCCGTCTATCTGCGCCCATCTGACCTACGCACATCGCACTTGGCCGACCATCGGACCCGCTCGAGAGACCACTCCTCTCCGCGAGACGAGCCGCTCCCGATCGCGCACACCCTTTTGCGGGACGCGAGAGGCAACTCCCCTCCGCGAGACGCGAGCCCGCTCCGTCACGCCGCCCTACGACGACAGGGAGCGCACACCTCCTTACGACGACACGCGAGCCCGCGGAAACACGCCGCCATACGACGACACTCGAGATCGACGCCGCACTCCGCCCTTCCGGCCCCTCTCAGCTGGCGACGACGCTCAGTCTTCTTCCGAGGCGCATTTTGTGATGCTGGCCCCTACAGCTCCGCGCCCCAGCGTCCCTCGCAGCCACATCGCTGGCGACGGTCCCTCCGGGTCACCTCCTCCCAAACTGGCCCGCACCGACAGCAGGCCGCCCAGTCGTCACCCATTTACGGCCGCCGCACGCACACGGCTCATGTCTAGTCTCCGGCAGCCCCGAGACGCGCCCGTCCCACGAGGGCAGCCCCTGCCGCAAGTCCAGCTGGCCCCTCGCTGTCTCGTTCACTCTCCGCAGGAGGTCGAAAGCTCCGAGCACTCCGTCTGCACAGTCCCCTCTGCAGACATGCGCGCACGCCAGCGGGCCTACTTCGACCCGCACCTCTACTTACCTCAGCGTTCCGTTGTCGACCAGCTGGCCCACGCGGCCTCGCACCAGCCTGACCACGCCCAGCGCGACAGGTGGCAGCAGCTGTGCGTGGCCTGGGCCCCACGTCAGGCCCGCGCTATCTCCCCGACAGCCTTGCAGGATGCGCGCCTGCGGTGGCGCACCTACCAGGACCACGCACAGGAGGAGCGTCCGCAGCCGCTCACTGACCGCATCCCCAGCCTTACGCGTGACTACGCAGACCGTGCTGTGGCCGCTCTCCGCATGGCGCCACATCAGCACAGCGCCGAGCGTACCTTCCCGCCGCCCGCTCATCACGGCACCCCCGCCATGGGGTGTCGCCCACTTCCGACTCCTATCTGCGCCGACGCTCTAGACGAGCGGCCCGGCGGCATCGTCCTCGTCGAGCTCTTCGCCGGCATCGCCACCGGGTTACTCGCGACCTTACAGGCCGGCATCCCGGTGCGCCGCTACGTCTACGTCGATCCCGATCCAGAGGCCCAGCAGGTGGCCCGTCGGCAGATGGCGTTAGGCCACGAGCAGTTCCCTGACCTCCTTCCCGTGCACGCATTCCGCCGCGCTCAGACAGACTGGCCCATGGACATCCGCGACATCACCGTCGAGCATGTCACCCGACTTGGGCCCATTGACCTCGTCATCGCCGGTTGGGAGTGCCAGGGCTTCTCCAGAGCCGGACGTGGCAGGGCTCTCAGCGATCCCCGCACGGCCCTCTTCTGGCACTTGCTCCGCGTCCTCAACATTATTGAGGATCGCCAGCCGCCACACACGCTCGCGTGGATCCTGGAGAACGTGGCCGCGCGCCACGATCACCGACCCGATGTTAGCGCCGACTTCGCTCTTTGCAGCAGCTACGTCGGTCGCGAGGCCGTCATCAACGCTGCCCAGATTGGTTCCTTCGCGCACCGCGTCCGCGCCTACTTCACGAACCTGGCGATGCCAGGTACTCTCGAGGCGTTGGCCGCCTCACATCCACGTCGCTCACGCACCGTCGACTCCATCCTCGATGCCCCTCGCCTGGCCCAGCGCGTGACTGCACTCCCACATCCCTCCATGGCGCAGTGTGAGGTCCTGCATGACGTCACTCGCGCGCTGCCGACTTTTGTCAGCCGCTACGACAGCGATGCCTTCGTCGGAGATCAGCGCGGGATGGTCATCGACTTGGAGACTGGCATGTTTGACAGGCCGCGCGCTGCGGAGATGGAGCGTGCCATGGGCTTCCCGCCGCATCTCACACGAGTGTACGGTCTCACTGAGGTGAACCGCATTCGCCTCTTGGGGCAGGCGATCGACGCCAACGTTCTCACATGGATTCTTCTGCAGACGCAGGCCTTGGCACCTCTCTACGCCGCAGCCCGGCATCCCAAGCTGCCTCGGCCTGCCCACGATAATGACGATGACTCCACCGACGATGACAATCAGGCCCCGCCCGGCACGATGTGGCATCCTCAGCGCGCAGGGCCTGCACCACAGGCGCGCGCGCGCCCCACCTCCCCGCCGCCGCGCACGGACAACTCTGGTTCGCTGGGGGGGGGGACGACGGAGAGAGGAGTCCTCACAGCGACCCAAGGAGTCCCGGCCACGACGGAGAGAGGAGTCCTCACAGCGACCCAAGGAGTCCCGGCCACCTTTTCTTTTTCCTCGGCAGCTGGCCGCAGCTGCCATGGTGCAAGTACCCGCGGCAGGCCGAGCGCCAACCGCTGCAGGGCAGGTGACACCTTCAGCACCACAGTCTACCCCAGCGGCAAGACAAGAGACTCCAGCTGCAGGCCAGTCGACGCCACCAGCTCCACCGACATGGAAGCTGGGGGGGACACTCACCAAGGCACAGGCTGCACAGTCGACGGCACTGCTGGACGGGAGGCGCAGCACCAGCTTTGCCAGCGGCATGCACGATCTTGGGCGCTATAGGGGGGACCCCATGCGGATTACTCTCACGTCGCAGGAGCCCATTTTCCTGAAGCGTTATCGCTACAGCCACTTCGAGGATGGCTTGATCAGCGAGCAGACAGGCAAGCTGGAGGACAGTCGGCTCATTGGGGAGTCCTCCTCTTGCTATGCCGCACCCACGGTCATGCCAGCCAAGAAGGATGCCTCGGGCAACTGGTCCGAGAAGAGGATGTGCGGTGACTATCGTAGGCTGAACGAGGTCACCGAGCAGGACAGATATCCTATGCCGACGCCTGACGAGATCTTTGACGACATTTGCACGTGCACTTGGTTCTCAGTGCTGGATCTGCGTCAGGGCTTCAACCAGATTCCCATCGCCGAGGAGGACCAGCATAAGACGGCGTTTTGGGGAGCACAGCGGCTCTACGAGTGGGTGGTGATGCCGTTTGGGTTGAAGAACGCGCCAGCTACCTTTCAGAGGGTGATGGATAAGGAGCTGGCCGGGCTGTCCTTTGCCCGATGCTACATTGATGACGTGCTCGTCTTCAGTCAGACGTTTGAGGAGCACGTGGCGCACATCATTGCTGTCCTGGACCGCTTGGAGGCCGCTGGGCTCAAGTGCCATCCAGGCAAGTGCACTTTTGGGACCCGCGAGGTGGAGTACCTTGGCCACCTGCTCTCGTCCAGCGGCTTGGCACCCCAGCTGGCGAAGATCTCGGCCATCACAGGCATCCCACCTCTTACAGATCTCTCGCAGCTGCGGGCCTTCCTCGGCATTGCCAACTACTACCGCCGCTTTGTGCCAGGGTTCAGCGAGCTAGCCAAGCCGCTCAACGACTTGCTCCGCAAGGGCGTTGCCTACGTGTGGGGACCAGAGCAGCAGGCGGCATTTGATAAGCTCAAGGAGCTGCTGGTGAGCGCTCCTGTGCTTCGGCGTCCTGATTACGCAAAGCCCTTCATCCTCCACACCGACTGGTCTCAGGCAGGGCCCGGCGCTGTGCTGGTGCAGGAGCATGACGGCTTCGAGCATGTGGTGGCCTACGCCAGCCGCAGCGACAACCGCGCGGAAGGCAACTACGGCTCCTACGAGGGAGAGTGCCTGGCAGCGGTCTGGGCGATCGTGCACTTCAGGCACTATCTCTACGGCACGCACTTCCGCCTGGTCACCGATCATCAGCCACTTAAGTGGCTCATGACGTCGGAGCGCTTGACCGGCAAGTACGCAAGGTGGGCGCTTATCTTGCAGGAGTACACCTTCGATGTGCACCACCGTCCAGGCTCGACCAACCTGGACGCTGACGGTCTCAGCCGTAACCCGCTGCCCTCCTCGAGGGATCTCACTGTGGCCCGCCACGATGAGGATGAGCCGGTGGCCTGGCACGCGGCGGCCTTCCTGGCCTTCACTGTGGACGGCGATGTGTGGCCTGCAGGGCTCACTAGCCTGGACATGGTGACCTTCACCACTCGGCAATTGGCCCTGGCAGCGGCAGAGGATCAGGACAGCTGGCTGCGCGGTCCCAAGGACGTATGGGACGACGCCCCAGTGCTGCAGTACGTCACGGCCAAGGAGTTGGCACTCGATGTCAGCGCACGCGAGCGCGACCGCATCCTCAGGCGCAGCCGCGACTTCATTTTCATGGAGGGGCGCGTGCGGCGCGTGATGGCGGACGGCTCCGTCTTGGTGGTTCCCGAGCCGGCCATACGCAGTCAGCTGGTGCGCTAAGTGCACGAGTCCCTCGGGCACTTCGGTGTCAAGCGCACCCTCAGTCTTCTCCAGGCCGAGTACTGGTGGCACGGCATGACTAAGGTCGTCGCCGCTGTCGTCAGCAGCTGCACTCCCTGCGACCGTGTGCGCTCGAGCTTCACAGCGCGCACCGTTGCCCTCAGCCCCCTTCCCATTCAAGGGCTGTTCTACAGGTGGTCGCTTGACTTGGCTGTGGAGCTGCCCAAGTCTCATCAGGGCAACCTCTACGTCTTGGTGATGATTGAGCACATGTCCAAGTGGATCGAGCTCGTGCCCTTGCCCAGCGAGGCCAGTGAGGGGATCGCTCAGGCCTTCCTCAATCAGGTCCTTAGCCGTTTTGGCGGCTGCGCTAAGGTGCTGACCGACCAGGGCAAGGAGTTCCAGGGCAGCTTTCAGAAGCTGCTGGAGCGCTCTATGATCGACCACCGCACCACCTCCCGCAATCACCCTCAGGCTGACAGCCTCGCCGAGCGCATGGTGCAGACAGTCAAGCTAGGGTTGCGGAAGTACTGCCTTGCCCACGACCGTACCCACTGGGGCGACGCCCTCCCTTGGCTGGGAATGGGGTACAGGTTCAGTAAGCAGGCCTCCCTGGCCTCGCACTCTCCCTACTTCCTTCTCTACGGCCGACAGCCCATCCTGCCAGCAGCAGCCAGGACTGAGGCCGAAAACCTCTTGGACTTGGACAGTCCCGAGACATGGAGCGCTCTTATCGGGCAGCGTGCTCAGCTCTTTCGGCGCCTGATGCCCATGGCCATGGATAACCTCAGCATCGCACAGCATCGCAACACACTGAGGTACGCCATGACTCGTGGAGGAGCCTATCATTTGCCGGTGTTGCAATTTTCCGCAGGTGACTTCGTGTACCTGCAACGCCAAACGAGGAACACCCTCGACACCAGCAGCTCGCCGGTCATCCTGCGCGTCAAGCGTGCCTTGGCGTCAGGATGCCTGAAGCTGGAAGGCGCAGATGGCCGTCTTCACAAGGACCACACGAAGAACTGTGGGCCGTGCCACCTTCCTAACCTTGATTTACAGGTCCGTCCCCGCGACGCGCGGCCGCCCAAGGACTGGGCGTGCCAGATTTGCCACAGCACTGGCCAGGAGGCCAAGATGCTGCTCTGCGACAGCAACAATCTCGGCTTCCACATCGGCTGCCTTGACCCGCCGCTGGCCCGAGTACCTGCTGACGACTGGTTCTGCGGAGACTGCACCAAGCTAGCCTTAGGCAGCGTACACAGCTCATCAGCTAGAGGCTGAGAGCTGGGGGGGGAATTAAAACATTTGACGCTTGACCCCCTTTTGGCTATAAAGCCATTTGTATTATAGACTTTATTGCAGCAAAGCCTGCTTGTCTATTGTGTGTTGCTTATGCCAACAGTGCGCACCCAATCTCTTAATGCACAACAGTTGTCATGATTTATTGAGTCGAGGTTGCCGCACAAAACCAAGCTCCACATGTGTGAACCATCAACCTAGGAAGGCCGACTTTGCATAGACTTTACGCATCCATACGTTGACCTTTTCTCAATTTCCAAGTCACCAAAGTGTAGCGCGTCAAGTCACCTTCCGAATGGCACCGGGTTTGCGTCATTTGGTCAAGTATCGCGCGAGATATGAGCAATCTAGTCCGCGTCACCTACCGGCCCCTAGCGGATCCTCACCAAAGAGCAATTTGTGTTTCAATGTGCACAAGGGACACATTCTTGCCTGTGCGTGACCCCCTAAAACCCCTAGCTTGTGCGCACAAATCTGCGAGCCCTTTAGCCTACCTAAGCTTTGCATTTCCATAGTATATGTGCATCATTGAGGCTATAACTTGGTGACTGCATCACCTACTCCTAGAGGAAGCTTCCTCAATTTCCAGATCCACTTTTGAGGCGCTATCTAGGTAGAATCACCCAAGGTAAGCTCGGCCAATGAGGGACACGTAGCATATCCTACGCACCTTGCTTTGATTGGTTTGAGTTATGCTTAGCCTATAGGAGTGCTAGTACATGCTTTGTACACAGTAGTGGACATAGGAGAGCCTCCTAGAGTGACTACATGCATTGGATCCGCCGCATACCCCGCCGGATTTCCAGGAGGATAAATACTAGAGATGTCCCTAGAAGAGACATCTTTTAGAAGTCCATTATGCCAGGTGTAAGTAACAGAGATTATCAGTAGAGTTTACACTTTTATCTCTTGTGTTTTCAGGACCACTGAGTTACTCTCTTGTGAAGAGCAAGCCCTCCAGGCTTCCAGTCACTTGAAGAACTTCACAAGTGGTGAGCAAAGTCACAGCTTAAGCCCTTGCCATAGGACTACTCTGAAGATCATGATGTGCTTCCGGTGATCTTTTGGGCCAAACTTTATTAGTTGTTTTCCTACCAGATTACAGTCTTGAGGTGCTCACTCTGGAGAGTACACTTCCCTTAAAGTAAAACATTTGACGCTTGACCCCCTTTTGGCTATAAAGCCATTTGTATTATAGACTTCATTGCAGCAAAGCCTGCTTGTCTATTGTGTGTTGCTTATGCCGACAGTGCGCACCCAATCTCTTAATGCACGACAGACCACCTGTAGAACAGCCCCTGAATAGGAAGGGGGCTGAGGGCAACGGTGCGCGTTGTGAAGCTCGAGCGTACACGGTCGCAGAGAGTGCAGCTGCTGACGACAACGGCGACGACCTTAGTCATGCCGTGCCACCAGTACTCGGCCTGAAGAAGACTGAGGGTGCGCTTGACACCGAAGTGCCCGAGGGACTCGTGCACTCGGCGCACTAGCTGACTGCGTATGGCAGGCTCAGGGACCACCAGGACGGAGCCGTCCGCCATCACGCGCCGCACGCGCCCCTCCATGAAAATGAAGTCGCGGCTGCGCCTGAGGATGCGGTCGCGCTCGCGTGCGCTGACATCGGATGCCAACTCCTTGGCCGTGACGTACTACAGCACTGGAGCGTCGTCCCACGCGTCCTCGGGACCGCGCTGCCAGGTGTCCTGATCCTCCGCCGCTGCCAGGGCCAATCGCCGAGTGGTGACGGTGACCATGTCCAGGCTAGTGAGCCCTGCAGGCCGCACATCGCCGTCCATGGTGAAGGCCATCGCCGTCCATGGTGAAGGCCAGGAAGGCTGCCGCGTGCCAGGCCACCGGCTCATCCTCATCGTGGCGGGCCACAGTGAGATCCCTCGAGGAGGGCAGCGGGTTACGGCTGAGACCGTC
The DNA here is from genome assembly GCA_009602735.1 of Mesotaenium endlicherianum. Lineage (NCBI taxonomy): Eukaryota > Viridiplantae > Streptophyta > Zygnematophyceae > Zygnematales > Mesotaeniaceae > Mesotaenium > Mesotaenium endlicherianum. The sequence continues at coordinate 38,841 of WELA01003053.1, forward strand.
AGCGTCCAGGTTGGTCGAGCCTGGACGATGGTGCACGTCGAAGGTGTACTCCTGCAAGATAAGCGCCCACCGGGCGTACTTGCCGGTCAAGCGCTCCGACGTCATGAGCCACTTAAGTGGCTGATGATCGGTGACCAGGCGGAAGTGCGTGCCGTAGAGATAGTGCCTGAAGTGCACGATCGCCCAGACCGCTGCCAGGCACTCCCCCTCGTAGGAGCCGTAGTTGCCTTCCGCGCGGTTGTTGCTGCGGCTGGCGTAGGCCACCACATGCTCGAAGCCGTCATGCTCCTGCACCAGCACAGCGCCCAGCCCTGCCTGCGACCAGTCGGTGTGGAGGATGAAGGGCTTCGCGTAGTCAGGACGCCGAAGCACAGGAGCGCTCACCAGCAGCTCCTTGAGCTTATCGAATGCCGCCTGCTGCTCTGGTCCCCACACGTAGGCAACGCCCTTGCGGAGCAAGTCGTTAAGCGGCTTGGCTAGCTCGCTGAACCCTGGCACGAAGCGGCGGTAGTAGTTGGCGATGCCGAGGAAGGCCCGCAGCTGCGAGAGATCTGTAGGAGGTGGAATGCCTGTGATGGCCAAGATCTTCGCCAGCTGGGGTGCCAAGCCGCTGGACGAGAGCAGGTGGCCAAGGTACTCCACCTCGCGGGTCCCAAAAGTGCACTTGCCTGGATGGCACTTGAGCCCAGCGGCCTCCAAGCGGTCCAGGACAGCAATGATGTGCGCCACGTGCTCCTCAAACGTCTGACTGAAGACGAGCACGTCATCAATGTAGCATCGGGCGAAGGATAGCCCGGCCAGCTCCTTGTCCATCACCCTCTGAAAGGTAGCTGGCGCGTTCTTCAACCCAAACGGCATCACCACCCACTCGTAGAGCCGCTGTGCTCCCCAAAACGCCGTCTTATGCTGGTCCTCCTCGGCGATGGGAATCTGGTTGAAGCCCTGACGCAGATCCAGCACTGAGAACCAAGTGCACGTGCAAATGTCGTCAAAGATCTCGTCAGGCGTCGGCATAGGATATCTGTCCTGCTCGGTGACCTCGTTCAGCCTACGATAGTCACCGCACATCCTCTTCTCGGACCAGTTGCCCGAGGCATCCTTCTTGGCTGGCATGACCGTGGGTGCGGCATAGCAAGAGGAGGACTCCCCAATGAGCCGACTGTCCTCCAGCTTGCCTGTCTGCTCGCTGATCAAGCCATCCTCGAAGTGGCTGTAGCGATAACGCTTCAGGAAAATGGGCTCCTGCGACGTGAGAGTAATCCGCATGGGGTCCCCCCTATAGCGCCCAAGATCGTGCATGCCGCTGGCAAAGCTGGTGCTGCGCCTCCCGTCCAGCAGTGCCGTCGACTGTGCAGCCTGTGCCTTGGTGAGTGTCCCCCCCAGCTTCCATGTCGGTGGAGCTGGTGGCGTCGACTGGCCTGCAGCTGGAGTCTCTTGTCTTGCCGCTGGGGTAGACTGTGGTGCTGAAGGTGTCACCTGCCCTGCAGCGGTTGGCGCTCGGCCTGCCGCGGGTACTTGCACCATGGCAGCTGCGGCCAGCTGCCGAGGAAAAAGAAAAGGTGGCCGGGACTCCTTGGGTCGCTGTGAGGACTCCTCTCTCCGTCGTGGCCGGGACTCCTTGGGTCGCTGTGAGGACTCCTCTCTCCGTCGTCCCCCCCCCCAGCGAACCAGAGTTGTCCGTGCGCGGCGGCAGGGAGGTGGGGCGCGCGCGCCTGTGGTGCAGGCCCTGCGCGCTGAGGATGCCACGTTGTGCCGGGCGGGGCCTGATTGTCATGGTCGGTGACTACATGCATTGAATCCGCCGCATACCCCGCCGGATTTCCAGGAGTATAAATACTAGAGATGTCCCTAGAAGAGACATCTTTTAGAAGTCCATTATGCCAGGTGTAAGTAACAGTAATTATCATTAAAGTTTACACTTTTATCTCTTGTGTTTTCAGGACCACTGAGTTACTCTCTTGTGAAGAGCAAGCCCTCCAGGCTTCCAGTCACTTGAAGAACTTCACAAGGGGTGAGCAAAGTCACAGCTTAAGCCCTTGCCAGAGGACTACTCTGAAGATCATGATGTGCTTCCAGTGATCTTTTGGGCCATACTTCATTAGTTGTTTTCCTACCAGATTACAGTCTTGAGGTGCTCACTCTGGAGAGTACACCTCCCTTAAATTAAAACATTTGACGCTTGACTCCCTTTTTGGCTATAAAGCCATTTGTATTATAGACTTCATCGCAGCAAAGCCTGCTTGTCTATTGTGTGTTGCTTATGCCGACAGTGTGCACCCGATCTCTTAATGCACAACATCCTGTTGGGACTGATACATGGTCGCTATTTGCGACTGGATTTGAACAAACAATGCTCCCAAGTCTACACTCTGAGGTGGGAGTCTAGCAAATGCAGCAGCAGCAGTGGCATCTACTCGCTGAGTAGTGTCCTCAACCGTCCCTCTCGCTCGTGCAGCAGCAATTCCTGCCGCATTCAGCCGGTCACGTATTTGACCTAGGGGTACATTGAGTCGAACAGCAAGAGGTGGGTTCAGAAGATTGGCCCTTGATGCCATAAGTTCTTCAACAGCGCGCTCGTCAGCTGGCTGTCCTTCCCTCCTCTCCGTATCTCCAGCAGCTTGTGCTAATTGTTCAGCTTCTAATCTGGCTCTCTCCTCCTCAGCTTGCTGTGCTGCGACTGCGGCAATAGCAGCTGCCTCATCTGCAGCCTCTCTAGCTGCAGTATCTGCCACTGCTTTAGAATAGGTACGGGTTCCCGCTACATGGCCGCATGTTTTTCGACATTCTCGTAATCCTGGTTCTCCATGTCTCGGGAGTTGCTAGTTCGAGACCTTGTCCTTACCATACAAAGAAGACTGTGATAACCGCTCCGATACCACTGAAATGAATCGACTTACCAAATAGGCAATTAACAATTAATAAACATCTTGATATCAGCAAGTAATTTTTTTGGTATTTTTGGTTAATTGATTTAACAGCAAAGGACAACCCACTAGCAGTGAATGATACTCGTAAGTCAAATGCAAGTAAACTAGCATCAATAATGCAATCAGTAAACTCATACATTAGCAAGGTTGGAAGTCAATGCGTATCAATGGCTTCTCGCCTTGGATTCCGATCTCTCTCAGTAAGCTGTACCAGAGAGTTGGCCTCGTTTCCGAATGCCGAACTCGAGAGCAATGCCTAGCATATGTACATGGAATGAGTTTACTGTTCAACGGCCAGTGCGATGGCACCGCCTACCCGGGAGTTAACCACGTTGGTAGGACCTCGGTTAACCAAATCCACCGCCATCTCCCATCATCCCGAATCGCCATCCATCATAGGGATGTCATCTGGCCATTCATCTAGCACACCACACTTAGATGCATATTGAGGCAGTTCGCTGCTACCGAGTACGGAAGTCAGGTGGCTGTCAAAGAATGTGTTAGCAAGCTGACTTAAATTGACTTCAGCCTGCTGCTTCCGATTGAGTCCTTAAACTGATAATTATATAAAGTCCAGCAGACTCACTACTATATAAAGTTCAGTAGGCTGAACTTAAATAACTATTATATTTAAATGAATATTATATCTATTAATATACTAATTCATTACACTAGTTTACTTACATTTGACTTGCGAGTATTGTCCACTGCTAGTGTGTTGTCTTTTGCTGTTTAATCAATTGACAGAAAATACCATAAAGATTACTTGCTGATATAAGATCTTCATTAATTGTTAATCGCCTATTCGATAAGTTAATTCATTTCATCAAGCTTCTCATTATTTGAGAGCTCGAGAGAGGAAGCAGACTCGCCATAGCTGAGCTGCTACCCTAATTTCTTACTTTATAGTAGATGAAATCGCTTGCACTTAGCGCGCAGTTGCTAAGTGACAAACAGAGTGCATACACAAGAGTGAGTCGCAAAAGTTCTTGTCAGGCATTTGTAAAATTAATCTGCAGTCTTTTAGTCGTCATCATGGCTCAAAATATTCAAGCCTTTGCCGCGGAGCTCTTTAAGTCCCTGACTCCTTCTGATGCTCTGATTCCTGAGCAACATCAGCAGGATGAAGCCAGGCGGCTTGCAATAGCAAAAGGGAAAATCTATGTAGCACACAAATCTGGTGGCTCTCATGAAAATAGTGGCACCTCTGATGAAGCTTTAGTAGCGCTCAAAGATAAGGTACGCAAAGCAATGGTAAGAGACTTGCAGAAGAAGTGTGCAGCCAATGAAGCCTCTTCCTCCAAGGCACCTGCTCAGTCCTCTACTCAATTGGAGTAGTTGCAGCAGTTCATGATGTCCATGATGCAAAACGCAGCACAAGAGAAGAAGCATAAGGCGAAGAATGACATCCTGGCTAGAGAGTTGAAGCGTATGAAGAGGGCTCATGAATTAGCCACAATGAGCACGCTGTCAGAAGGTAAAAAAGTGTAGATGGCAAATTGCAAGGAGCTCATGGAGATTTTCTATGGCCTGAAGACAGCTCTTGAAGCAGAACACCAACCAGCAACAGAGAAGCTCATCGATGAAGGTATTTTAGCAGTTGCCTATCGTGAGTCAAATTTTAATTGCTCACAATCATGGCTGGCCCATTGTAAATGAGGTCTTGAAGGAGCATGCAGATAAAGATAGGCTGTTTGAATCTTTTATCGAGCAAAAATGTCAGCTTAAGACAGATAGAGCTAAGAAAGCAGCTTCAGAGAAACCTCAGGAGAATGAGGCAAATTAGACTAAGCAGAACCAACAGAAGAAGACAACATATACAAAATCCACATGTTTCTTGTGTGGTGTGGATGGACATATCTCTACATATTGCCCTTATAAGGCTGCCCTTACTCAGCAGCAATCCCAGCAAAAATCAACGACTCTGCCTGCAGCAGCAGGAGTAGCCAATTTCCAGGCTTGGTCTTAAGAGACAAGCAATGCAATTTTTTTGGATGATGTGTAACTCTCTTGTAGTCAAGAGTAGTGAGCAAGATTGGGAGAGCAAGGCAAGTTGCCTGTGCAAATTTTTTTTTGTAATGGCGAAATAAGCCTGATGTGAGACCTAATATAAACATTCTGAAACATTGGCTGTCTCTTCAAATTTGTTATGTTTCATGCATGCATATTAGGAATATTGCTACCGATGTTTATTGCATTATGTTGAGTAGCATGCATAAATTGTTGAAGCTTGCATATATAGAAAAGTCTGAATGATAGATTGCTTTGTAAAGTAGCTTAAATTTTGTATATGAAACCATACATGAGTTCTGGATTCCAAGGAATCCAAGATATCTTTGATCTAAGAACAAAAAAAGGGGGAAATGCCCTAGAGAACTTGCATAAAATTGTACATATACAATTCAATGGGAGATCAGCACAAGTGCTGAGAGAAGGAAAAAGTGCTCTTTTCTGTTGTTTGGCATGTGCTGGAAATTGTCTGTGTGTCCATGGAATGTGGATGGACATCCCTGAGCTGGTGAAGAAGCAGATGAGTGGGACACTACTCTTGCAGTCTTGCTGGGCAGAAAGGCAGAAGTGGAGGAGACTTCAGGGAGAAGCAATGCAACCTCACAGTGTAACGATCCGAGCTATTTTAGGCGTATTTGGGACGTTTTCCCAATTACCTAAAGTACGTTATACTATTTATCATATTATTTGATAAATGATTGCATCACATTCAATTATTCGTCACACGTGTGTGTCGATTAATTCCTGGTCGATTGGCGAAACGACCAAGATACTATTGCAAAAAGCGTCGTAACGTAACTCGACTACTTCGCAAAAGTACGACATAATTATTCATAAAGTTACTTTGATTAATTATGAGATGATAACTTAATAAATCACGGATTGATTAAGTTGATTTGATTGTCATTATTTCGGATAATGCACAGTCACAAACTTCGCATTTACGACCAGTCGTTAATACGAAGAAAGCGTCGTAAAATTCAAACGACAATTAATATGCAAAGCGACTTTGCATCCGAGCGGATTCGACTCGTCGTTTGAAACGTTCACACCTAACCAATTGGCGAAGTAGTTATTCGTAACTACCGGTTCATGGCGAAAGTACGTGTACGCGACTCCGCGAACCATCGCGACTTTTCAAAAGTCGCGTGAACGCGAACACGCCCGTTTGGCGTGAAACGGTTATTCGGAAAACCGTCGAAAAGTCTCCAAACGTCCAAACGGCTCGTTTGGAGCATTCGGCCGAACAGTTTTGTAACCTTTCGTCCGTTTTCGTTGAACATGAACCTGTGCCCTAGGTGGTGACTGGAAGCACTCCAGTGCCTCAAGATTTGCAAGTATATATACTTGCAAGAGTCATTGTGAGTGCAACTCTCACAAGCACACATTCTACGTTCGTTTACATTTTCGCTCTTTTGAGTATTCGTTGATTTGCACAATTATACAGATTTTCCTTCCACTTGAATTAAATATTCCTTGAATACCGAGGAAAGATCCTCTCGAAAAGCAGAAACGTAACATTGGTATCGGAGCCGATCTCGGTTTCTCCAAGGAATTTTTTTTTAGTGGTTTGGAAATATATTTCGGGGTTTTTCTCGTACTGGAGGGTCACCCATCCCAGTACTGCCCTGGGCTACGGTCGCTTATCGTAGAAATCTGTTTGGGCAAATTCTTCGTACTGGACGGTCACCCATCCCAGTTCTGCTCTGAACCTACGGTCGCTTATCATAGCCACTTTCGACGGGAAATTTTTTCTCCATTTTCCGGCGTTTCCTAGGGTTTTCAGAATAATCCTTACGCCGGCGCCGACGCAACGGTTGTTGGTGCAACTGCGCTGCTGCCGCTCTTGCCGCTGGCCACGACGACAACCTCAACGGTCCCTCAGGCCAACTAGGCGCTGTCGGAATTGTTTCCGTTGAACCTTTCTTTTTTCGCCGTTACTAAACAACGCGCTTGTTTCTTCTTCAGACGATTTCGACTTTTGTGGTGAAGGGCGCCTATTCAGCCCCTTGCACATGTTCAAGTCAAAATCTGCACCCGTTTGGGGCTTTTTGCACCGTTGCACACAAAAGGGGTCCATAGGGGACTTTCTTTCTCATCCCCACCCATCCCACCCACCTTGTGTTCTTGGATGCTATGCGTGTGTTTTGATATACACAAGGGAATTTTGCCCACGGGTCTTTTCCATGACATTGTCGCACTTGTTGTCATTCTACGAGAATTGACTCGCGCACAATTTCTGGATTCAGAACATTGTCATCCATATTTGGTCACGTTTTGACCAGATTTGACATGTTTCTTTGACATTAGGTTGATTTTGTTGCTCATTTGAGTTTGTGGATTGTTTCCCTTTCTCTATTGCTTTGGCACGATGCTTTTGCATCTGTTCTATCTCGTCCATTTGTGACTCACCCCTCTCACATGGATTTGAGCTTGAAAGCGATAAGAACACCGCCCTGCTTATCACAACGCTCACTCAAATCATGTCAAGGTTGACATTGCATTTAACTTGATAAGTGCCAATTTCTTCTGAGCTATTGACAACACGACTTAGTGAGCAGGAACTTCTAGGTGTTTGTTCGCAAGCACCAAAGGTTCTTGTACACTCTGGCATACCCGATATAAATATAATTCGAAACGAATATATTTGTATGCAAGTGTTGAGCTTTGCTGAGTTTATGGAACTCGAGTGCATCCATGATTCCATGTTCTTGCACTTTCAGCCGCATGATCCTAACCTCGAAAAGTGTTTCGCACACTTGGCACGACTAAGGAAAATGCACAAGTGTCTCGCTCCAATTTATATTGCGGCGTTCACAAACAAGCGCTGGTACTTTGACCCGATCACTCGGTTTCAAGCGCGATCGACAATGCAAAATGGAATTTTGGTAAAGGAGCTCCATATTTTCCACCTTCCTCTCAAGGCGAGGACATTGCTAGTGATGCATAATGCTTCTTTGGGGCTAAGTATGACGTTTGACGCGAAAATTTCAGGCAAGTCATGCTTCACCATCATTGATTCAGGCGCATCAGTGAGCTTCATTAGTGCACGTTTTACACAAGGGATGAAGTTGATTCCAACACTCAAGACCGAGGACCTTCGACTTGGCGATGGTTCCTTAGCTTGTACTCTTGGAAAGATAAAGTTGCAGCTCAAAGTGCAATCATACATCGGCCACGAACAATTCTATGTTACTAAGTTGCCCGAGGGTATTGATGCAATTTTGGGAACGACTTGGCTTACGCAAACAAGTGCATTGCTTGACTTCAGTCAAAAGACATGCATTGTACGCAAAGGGACAAGGAAGATCACTCTTCAATCCCTAAAGCCCGATATGGAATTAGAAAGTCCCTCCAAGACTCTTCTATTGTCCATTAAGCAAGCTAGACGTTTGGCAAAGAAAGGTCAAAATGTTTTCTTTGGATTACTACGACCTGATTCCCCAGTCACTAAGCTCTCCAAGGAGGAGCCTACACTCGATTTGACTGGTCATGACGACACACTTACAGCTGAACTTTCTGCTCTTTTGCAAAAGTACAAGTCAGTGTTTCCAAGTGAAATACCGCCTGGCCTACCGCCTGATAGGGGTATTGGACATACGATTCCTCTCGTTCCTGATGCTCTCCCAACTTGGCGGCCAATTTATCGCCTCAGCCCGTTGGAGATGAACGAGATGAAAGACCAAATTACCGATTTGCTCGAGAAAGGATGGATTGGGCCGAGCTCTTCTCCATTTGGGGCACCCATACTCTTTGTTCAAAAGAAAGATGGGACGCTTAGGATGTGCATTGATTATCGTGCGTTGAACAACATAACTGTCAAGAACCGCTATTCGTTACCTCGCATTAATGACTTGTTTGATTCGCTGCAAGGGGCATGCGTGTTCTCCTCGCTTGATTTAGCCCAAGGCTATCATCAGATACGAATCACACCTGAGGATGTCCCCAAGACAGCGCTTCGTACGCCTGTTGGGCACTTCCAATACAAAGTCCTAAGTTTTGGACTTACCAATGCACCCGCGACATTCCAAAGCACGATGAACGATTTGTTTCGACCATATTTGGGGAAATTTGTCCAGGTTTACCTCGACGATATCCTGGTCTATTCAAAGAACAAGGACGAGCACTACAAGCACCTCGAGTTGGTGTTGCAAATCCTTCGTGAGCAAGAGCTATACGCTAAGCTCAAGAAATGTTCCTTCCTAAAGGATGAACTTTTGTACCTCGGGCACATAGTGGGTTCGAAAGGGGTGCGCCCTGACCCAGCCAAGATTGCGTGTGTCGCAGATTGGCCCGTCCCGACCGATGTGCATACTGTACGTTCATTCCTTGGCTTTGCAAACTACTTTCGGAAGTTTATGCAAGGTTACTCAGTGATGGCCGCGCCACTCACTGCTCTGACGAGGAAAGATAAGACGTTCATTTGGAATGAGAATACGCAAATTGCGTTTGAGCGCATTAAGTATGCACTCACTAATGCGCCACTTCTCTCATTAGCCGATCCCGACTTGCCTTACGAGGTAGTCGCAGATGCGTCTGGTGTTGGAGTAGGGGCTGTTCTGTTGCAGGCAGGCAAGCCCATCAGTTTTGAGAGTCGAAAGCTGACACCCGCCGAACAAAATTACTCAACGACAGAGCAGGAGCTCTGGGCGGTCATATATGCTTTAAACACTTGGCGATGTTATTTGGAAGGTTGCAAGGGTTTGACCGTGGTTACGGATCACTGTCCAAATACCTTCTTTCAAATACAGCCAACGCTATCGAGGCGCCAGACGAGATGGTCTGAGTTCTTGCAACGATTCCACTTTAATTGGGCGTATCGCCCTGGTCGCAATAATGTTGCGGACCCTTTAAGTCGAATTCCCCTTCACCACTTGATGTTGGGGACTGTTGCGAGTTTGCAAGGACGAAATGGTCAGGTTTCGAGGGCGGCCACCCTTGATTCTTCTGTACCCCTCCAGACGACTGGCGTTGCCAGGCCTGGTGACGCGGGCCAACCCGATTTGGGTAGCATGCAAACTTCTGAAGTACTTGACCTGCATCAACTATTTCACAAAGGCTATCTCAAATATCCGTTTTTCCTAGATCTCCAGGGTTCTGACTTGAGTGGTGTAGCCACAACGATGGACAGAATGGACAAAAGGAAAGGACACTCAGACTATACGTTTGAGGACGGTTTTTGGTGGCACAATGGGCGCATTGCTGTCCCAGAAGGCCGAGTAAGACATGAGCTCCTACGAGAAGCGCATGACTCTCCTTACTCAGGTCATCATGGAATTACCAAAACCTTACATCTTTTGCGCCGAGGGTACATTTGGCCGTCCCTCAAGGTTGATGTTACTGAGTACATCGTCAACTGCGCGACATGTCAAAGGAATAAGCCTAGCCATACGTGGCCAGCTGGGAAGTTGCAACCATTGGAACTTGCAGGTGCTCCTTGGGAAAGCATAAGCCTCGACTTTGTCGTTGAATTGCCTCCCATTGATAGAGGACACAATGGGGTGTTAACGATCGTCGATCGTTTCACTAAGATGGTCCACTTTGTGGCCACTAAACCATCGCTTGATGCAGTCGAGACCGCGCGTCTCTTCGTGGATCACGTGTTCAAGTTACATGGCATGCCTAAAGAGATCATAAGCGATCGTGATAGTCGATTTACGAGTCACTTATGGCAGGAAGCTTGCTCGCATTTTGNATGGCAGGAAGCTTGCTCGCATTTTGGCACAAACCTTAAGATGTCAACTAGCTTCCATCCTCAGACCGATGGTCAGACTGAACGCTTGAACCGCGTTTTGCAACAATTCCTTAGGCATTATGTGAATCCTCGTCAAGACGATTGGGACACCCTCCTTTCAGTCGCAGAGTTCGCAGTTAATAATGCTTACCAGGAAAGTGTTAAGGAAACTCCATTTTTTCTTAATTATGGGCGACATCCGCACACTCCCCTGACACACGTAGTTCATGGTCAGATGGGGATGTCAACCATGAGAGTACCAAGTGCACGCCTCTTTGTCCACTCTCTTCAAGAGGTGCACAAGAACGCGAAGTTGGCCTTGGCCGCTGCTCGAGACCGACAGAAAACGTTTGCTGACACGCACAGGACTGAGTTAAGTTTTGAAGTTGGCAATAAAGTACTTTCGCAAACTAAAAACCTACAACTCAAGCACCCAGGAAAGCGCAAGCTTCTGCCTCGTTGGGTAGGCCCTTTTATCGTAACTGCACAGGTTGGACCTGTTGCATATCGACTGGATTTGCCTAAATCCATGGGGCGAACGCATCCTGTGTTCCATGTCAGTTCACTAAAACTGTCTAGGTCCGATGGCCGCTATCAGCCACAAGCACCAGAGTTGGAACTCGACGATGATGATAAAGCCTGGGATGTAAAGGAGGTGTTAGGCCACCGCTACACTCGTCATAAGCCTCCTCGAGTGGAGCTTTTGATCAAATGGCTCGATTACGATTCAAGTTGGAACTCGTACGAACCTCAAGATGAGATCCTACTTCATTGTAAGGACTTGGTTCAAGGATATTGGTTACGATGGGCTCAAGCTCAAGAGTTCTGCGCTAAGGCAGGTGTGCTACCAGGCGCGCTTCGTACACCAAAGAACAAACGCAAAAGGGACGCGGCCAAGTAAACGCTCTTTTACGTCACTGTGATGATGCATAGTCCAATCGCTCA
>WELA01003053.1:53297-66605 GCA_009602735.1 Mesotaenium endlicherianum
CTGCTATTGCCGCAGTTGCATCACAGCAAGCTGAGGAGGAGAGAGCCAGATTAGAAGCTGAACAATTAGCAAAGGCCGCTGAAGATACAGAAAGGAGGGAAGGACAGCCAGCTGGCGAGCACACTGTTGAAGAACTTATGGCATCAAGGGCCAATGTTCTGAACCCACCTCCTGCTGTACAACTCAATGTATCCCTAGGTCAAATACGTGACCGGCTGAATGCAGCAGGAATTGCTGCTGCAGGAGCGAGAGGGACTGTTGAGGACACTTCTCAGCGAGTAGATGCCAATGCTGCTGCTGCATTTGCTAGACTACCACCCCAGAGTGTAGACTTGGGAGCATTGTTCGTTCAAATGCAGTCGCAAATGGCGACCATGTATCAGTCCCAACAGGAGGTCAAAAGAATCATAATGTCTCTACTGTGGGACAGAGACCAACTAGGGTCTCAAACCACTAGTGGTGGTGGCCGTGGGCCTAGTAAGCCCAAGCCGAAACCTCCCCAGGAATATGATCCTGAGGGAAACAAAAAATATTACCTGATCAAGTTTCTCGCGGATGTTGAGCAGTGGCTGGAGAACTACCCAGAACTGCAAGATTACGAGAAGGTCAGGCACACCGGTGCGCTACTGAAAGGCAGTGCCGCAGACTGGTGGCTTTACTGGAAGGAAGAGCGTAAGGCTCGGCAACTCGGTGACCCTACGTGGGTAGAGTTTGTCGAGAAGTTGCATGAGAAGTTTGATGTCATCAACCAGCAGGAGAAAGCTATCTATGCGATGATCTCCCTTACACTGAAGCAGACCACTTCGGTTGCTGAGTTTGCTCAAAAGTTCCAGGAGAACATGATGAAGCAGCCAGACTTGCCAGAACGGTATAGGATAGCATACTTCAGGTATGGCTTGAAATCCGAAGTCTCTGGTCATTTCCCTGAGAAGAAGTGTAAGAAATTGGCTGACTTGATCCAGGATGCTGATGCCTGGGATCAGCAGCAGTTCAATCACAAGCGCCAGAGTAATGCTTTGGTGTCTAAGATTGTCAGAAAGCCCCACGGTTCCTACAATGCAATTGAAGGAGACCAGGCTGAGGATGATCAGGGTGATGGATATGAGTATGAGTATAATGCTATACAGTTTAGATATAGAGGTGGTTTCCCTCGAGGCGGCTATGGAAGAGGTGGTGGTAGGACTAAGCCGAGACCAGCCTCAGCAAAATGGATTTGCTTCCATTGCCAGCAGCCAGGTCACTTCAGAGAGCAGTGTCCAGACAAGCACCTCCCAAAAGTCGAGAGAAAANAGAAAACACCAGCCTATAAAAGACAGCAACAGTCAGTAATCCAGTCTACTGACTGTGAGGATGCTAGAGATAGTGAGTCGTCACTAGCTGCCCTCGTAGCAGGTATTATGGGTCCTGCTGAACTGGATTCACTATACATGCCTGACAACCACATAAAGGAGACCATCAGCAATATAGACATCCAGAGAGTGCACACTGTGGATGCTCTTGTTCCACCTGATATCCAACATTTCTTTGCTAAGTCAGGAGAACAATGCGAAAGTCAGGAAAAGACAGTCCCCCCTATCCTACTGCATTGCATGATTGCAGGTAGGAAGGTGAGGGCATTTGTTGACGGAGGAGCGTCACATACTTTTATCCACAAGGACTTAGTTAAGCGGCTAAGGCTGCCTACTGTCACCCAAGGGAATAGAAAAATATTCCTTGGAGATGCCTCAAGTATCCCGGGAGGAGTTATAACCAAGCCTATTGAGGTCCAGTTAGGTTCTGGCATTGCAGTTCTAACTGAAACGCTTACATTTGAGGTACTCAACACTGGCTTTTATGATCTCGTGCTAGGCAGGTCCTGGCTTAATAGACATCAAGCTGAAGTGTGTTGGAGCAGAGGTACAGTTAAAGTGAGAGGAGCCAGTGATGGGCAGACTGACTTGGCACCCACCAGTGCTCTTCCTCTTGTCCTGTGTGGATGGCAAATGAAGGAAAAGAAGAGGCTTCCAGAAGGATGCAAGTTGCTGAATGCAATGGAGTTCGTCAAAAGCTGGAACCAGAAGGAAGATAGAATGTTCTGTCTGCTGCTAAGAGAGGTACCTCCTCAACCTGAAGAAGTGGTGGAGAAAAAGGTAAGCCCTCCGGAGCACCCTACTGCTGCAAAAATTGTTGGGCAGTACACGGATGTATTTAATATGCCTCCAGGACTACCCCCTAAGAGGGAAGTAGATCATAAGATTGATTTATTACCTGGGAGTCAACCACCTTGGCAACGCACGTATGGCTTGTCTTATGTGGAGAGCGAGGAGTTGAAAACACAGATTGCAGAGCTTGAGGAAAATGGTTATATTTCATTCAGTAAATCACCTTACGGCGCACCCATCCTATTTTTGTTTAAAAAAAAAATGGCAGTATGCGGATGTGTGTGGATTACAGAGCCCTTAACAAAATTACGGTAAAGAACAAGTATGCTTTACCCAGAATCGAGGACTTGCTTGATACCCTGTCTGGTGTTAAGGTGTTCAGTAAGATGGATCTCAAGAGTGGTTATCATCAAATCAGAATTGCTGAGGGGGATGAACACAAGACTGCCGTCCGCACACGTTATGGACACTGTGAGTTCAATGTGATGCCATTTGGACTGAGTAATGCTCCTGCGACCTTCATGGGTGCTATGAATGACGTTTTCAAACCTTATTTGGATAAGTTTGTGCAAGTTTTCCTGGATGATATTTTAATTTTCTCTAAAGATGAAGCTCTGCACGCTGAACACTTAAAGACAGTCATGGACACTCTGAGAAGAAGTCACTTATATGCTAAAATGAGCAAGTGTGATTTCTTTAAGGGAAGTATTGAATTTTTGGGCCACGTTGTTAGTAAAGAGGGCAACAGTGTGGATCCTAAGAAAGTCCAGACCATAAGGGACTGGCCAGTACCACAGTCTGTCTCTGAAGTAAAGTCCTTCCTCGGGTTGGCTAACTACTATAAGAGATTTATTGAGAATTATTCCACAAAGGCCAGTAAACCGATTGACCTTACTAAGAAAGACATAGGCTATGCGTGGGGGGAAGAACAGCAGGCTGCCTTCCAGACCCTTAAAGATGCCCTTTGTTTTGCCCCAGTGCTAGCCGTGTATGACCCCAGCAAACCGGTGCAGGTGGTCACTGATGCCTCTGACTTTGCCATGGGTGCTATTTTGTAGCAGCCTGCTGACAAAACCACAAAGGATGGTAAGGTACGGCAGGAGTGGCACCCTGTGTTGTACGAGTCTATGAAATTTAATCCAACAAAGATTAATTACTCAGTGCATGATAAAGAGCTGCTAGCTATCATTCATGCGCTCAAATAGTGGAGAGCATACTTACATGGTAAAGCTTTTAAGGTGATTACAGATCATCTAGCTCTGACTCACTTTCAAAAGAAATCCAAGCTGTCAAGGAGGGAGAACCGCTGGAGCCAGATGCTGGAGCACTTTCAAGTCCAAATCGACTACAAACCAGGGAAGTTGAATCCTGCTGCAGTCTCTAGAAGACCTGACTTGCAAGAAAGAAACTTTAGTCAGCATGCTGTAGATAAAGTCCTGTGTGCACTCACTTCACTAAAGGTGAAAAAGTCCTTCCTTGAACAACTTAGGAAAGCCTACCTTTATGACCCAACATTTGAGCCCAGCCCCACTACTGGTGTGTGTCGTGCTACTGCACTCGGGTATACACTTAAGGGAGGGGTCTGGGTGAATGAAAGCACTTCAGGCAGGCTGAAGCTGGTCATTCCTAATAACTTGGAAATAAGGTCCCTTTTATTGAGTCAAGCACATGACAGTTTGCTGGGTGAACATTTGGGGCAGGCCAAAACTGTTGGCAAATTGGCAAAACATTATCATTGGGAGGGGTTGCCCCGTGAGGTCTTGAAATATGTGAAGTCCTGTGATCAGTGTCAAAGCAATCTCGGCACACACCACCGGGAGGTCTCTTGCAACCGCTGCCCATTCCAGCGGGACGCTGAAAAACTATATCCATGGACTTGGTGGTCACACTGCCACAAACTGCTAATGGGCATGATTCGATACTGGTAGTCGTGGATAAGCTGACAAAAATGGTCATTTTCATCCCCACAACTGTCAAAGTAACTGCACTCAAAACAGCGAGACAGTTCTACAACCATGTAGTATGCCAACATGGGCTACCCTCTAATATCATCTCAGACCGCGACTCAAAATTTACCTCTAAGTTCTGGAGAGCTTTAATGGGGTTAATGGGAGTCAAACAGCTGCTCAGCACAGCAAACCACCCTCAGATCGATGGGCAGACTGTAAGAACTAACCGAGTTCTGCAGGAGGTGCTGAGAGCATGTATTAACCAAAAACAAGATAATGGGGATGACCTGTTGCCTCAAATTCAGTTTGCGGTCCACAATGCGGTGCACGCGTCAACGAGCAAGACTCCTTTTGAACTCAGCCTGGGTAGAGCCCCGAAGTCTCCTTTAGGTGTACTGGGGGAGTCTTTTACTCACCCTAAAAGGATTGACAATCTGTTCTCCCTCCAATTAACTCAGGAGTTTGCTGACACCCTGTCAGAAGTCCAAAAAAACCTGCACAAAGCCCAAGAAAACCAACAAAAATACGCTAATCAACACCGTCGGGAGCTGTCATTTTCTAAGGGCGATTTAGTCAAACTGCATTCTCCGCACCTGTACCTCCCTGGTGGGGTCAAGAAAAAGCTTGGCCCTGTCTGGGTCGGTCCATATTTGATAGTGCGTCGTGTCGGTTAGAATGCTTACAAACTGAACATGTCAGCGGACTACAAGGGTCACCCGGTCTTTAATGTCTCCTTCTATGAACCATACATAAAAGGTGATACACTGTTCACAGGTCGGTTACCTGTCCAACTGGGACCGGTCCTCGCTGTTCGGGACGGCGATCCTGAGGAATATGAGGTCGATGAGATTTTAGACGCTCGCTCGGTCTCTCGATCGTCTAAATATGTCATGAAGTACCTCATCCGATGGAAGGGTTACGATGCCTCTGGGGACACTTGGGAGTTTAAAGACCAGCTGACGAATGCCAAAGGGGCGTTGAAACGGTTCCACCTTTGGGTGCCTGGGGCACCGCCCTAACTGTCCCTTCAGTAGACATGGGAAGGTGACAGGAGGTCCTGTCTCCATATAAGTTGGAGGGGGATGTGACAGTTAGTGACAGTTGTGACGGGCAGCCCACCTTTAAAATTAAGTTGGAGAGAGTGGTATTCTGTTTCGGGATCAGCCGGAAAATCTCTGATCACCATATTACACACTCAACCGGCGCTCACACTCACTTTCTCTCTAACTCAATTTTCCCTTGTATTCACTCACACCAGGTATTTCACACTAGGAACTCTCTCGATCGCGTTCCTCTTCATCAAAGGCACTCAGTAGCGGCAAAATATCATGACTTCACTAACTGCATTGTGTTTATGATTGAGCAGGATAACTCAGAAGTCGGAACTCAAGAGGAAGAGAAGGGCGGAAGAGGCACATGCAGAATACTTGCAATTTCGTGGAGACATCGAATCATCCTCCATCTTCGCTCGGGAATCACAACGACTCCAACAACAGCGGGAGGCACAGAAGAAGAAGGAGGAGGAGGACCAGGCCAGACTGAGGCAGGAAGAATTGGACAGAATAGCCGCAGAGGAGGCCAAGAAAGCAGAGGAGGAGAGGCAAGCTGAAGAGAGGCGGAAGCAGCAGGTTGAAGAAGAAGAACAGAGGAGAATCAGCAGCTACCGCCGCTACACAGTGCTGGGCAAGGGCTTTGATTCACTGGAGGAGGCCTTCAAGTATGCTTAGAGAAGTCGCAGTGAGTCGCAGAAGGAAATCCTCCAGAGGGAAGGGGAGACATCCGAAAACTTTGACAAGTATATAGAGGTCAGGACGGGGCTCCTACCACGATTACGCCAGGATGGTAGCATATACGGTCAGAGAGGCCAAGGCAATGGCCCAGGTGAACAAAGCAGGGGCTGTCTCAATTCCTGGTATCTGGGGGGAAGATAGGGTCATTAGGATGATCCCCATGGACGCGGACAGCTTTAAGGACTCAACACCCCATAACAGGTTCAAGGCCATGTATAATGAGGCGGAGAGAAGGAGCTGGGAATTCTTGGCCAGGGAAACCAGTCAGCTAGACTTTGCAAGGCACTGGTACCCTTGTACTCTTAAAAGGACAGACCCTGCCTTCTTCCAAAGGCCCACCGATTGGCGGTGGATGACCAGCAACATGAGGGACCAGCAGAATGACAGGGCGACGGATGAGGATTTCCTGACAGATCTAAAGGGAAACATAGTATTGCCCCTTCACATTGCGGCTTGGGACCCAAGATTGGATGGAGTCAGAGACTGCATGAGCCAAGAGATGCAGGGGGACAGAAGCAGGGCCCGAGAGTCATTCTCAAAAGGGAAGCACGCTTATGCCAAATGGGCAAGCAAGCAGGGGGAAAAGGACCTCTATGCGGTCCGGACTCAGCAGCCCCCACCAGCACCCAAAAGGGGAAGGTCAGTAGGATATTCTTTTTCTCGGGAAGAGCTGGAGCAGCTGACAGAAGAGACCCCAGAAGTCTCAGAGGAACTCGGGGACGGCAAGGAGGAGGAGTCAGAGGAAGACGAGGAGGAAGGCGAGGAGGAGGACACTAGCCCCGCCGTGATCCTGACACCTGCCACATCCCCTGTAAGGGAGAAGACGGGGTTGGCCCTGCAGCAACTCGCTGAAGAGGAGGATATCACTTGGCTGGGAACTGCCAGAGGACAGGACCCATCTCCAGGCACGGAGACCGAGTCAGACCGGGCAGACAGGAGGGCTGCTAGAGAAATAGCTAGAGGCCTGCCGGCATCTCCCTCGCAGAGAGGGCATGTACCCTTAGCTCATGTCATGCAACATCGTTCTGAGATGCCGGTATATGTACCTGTCAGTTTGAGGGCTGCCCAGGAAAAGGCTGCCTCCCTTCAGTTGCAGACTGTGCAGGAGGAAACAACCCAGAACTGCGTTCTCCGCAGGGCCCCTACGCGGATCTCCCAGGCTTTAGGAGACCCCAAGACAGGAGGAGGTCTGGCTCCCCTGAGTATAGGGCCTCAGGGACATCTCCCTCCTAATGGCAGTAGGCTGGGGACGGAAGGGACAGCACGCTGTTATTAGTGTTAGTGTTGTCGAGGCGACAACAGGATAAGTTGGAGGGATTGTAATGAATCAGTATATTGGTTGATATAATATTCATTCAAATATAACAGTTATATAAGTTCAGCTTGCTGAACTCTAGTTAATAATCAGTCTGCTGGACTTTATATTTAATATCAGTTAAATTTCTGAGCCGGAATGGAGCAGGCTGAAGTCAGCTTAAGTCAGCTTGCTGACACATTCTTTGACAGCCAGCTGACTTCCGTACTCGGTAGCAGCGAACTGCCTCGATATGCATCTAAGTGTGGTATGCTAGATGAATGGCCAGATGACATCCCTATGATGGATGGCGATTCGGGATGATGGGAGATGGCGGTGGATTTGGTTAACCGAGGTCCTACCAACGTGGTTAACTCCCGGGTAGGCGGTGCCATCGCACTGGCCGTTGAACAGTAAACTCATTCCATGTACGTATGCTAGGCATTGCTCTCGAGTTCGGCATTCGGAAACGAGGCCAACTCTCTTGTACAGCTTACTGAGAGGGATCTGAATCCAAGGCGAGAAGCCATGGATACGCATCGTCTTCTAAACTTGCTTATGTATGAGTCTACTGATTGCATTATTGATGCTAGTTTACTCACATTTGATTTACGAGTGTTGTTCACTGCTAGTGTGTTGTCCTTTTGCCGTTTAATCAGTTAACGGAAAATCCATAAAGATTACTTTCTGATATAAAGATCTTTATTAATTGTTAATCGCCTATTTGATAAGTTGATTCATTTCATAGTGAATAGGAAGAAGGCTCAGCTGGCAATGACAAGGATTATAAAAATTTTGGGGGTCATTTTAGACACCAGAAATTTGTGGGTGTACATTGACAAAGAGAGAAAAGAGAAACTAATGAAAACTATAGCAAGCATTCAGGAGAAGGGAGCAGCTGGGTACCCAGTCCCAGTGGAGGACATAGCAAGGGTAGCAGGATAGGTCTCAATGAAGGTAGCATTTGGGGCCATGACAGGCACTTACACTAGATATATGTTTGAATCCATCAACACATGGGTGAAGAAAAAAGAAGACTGGGGTAGTTATTGCTATGTTTCTATAGGGATGGAAGAAGAAATGGCATTCTGGCAGGAGGCATTTGACAAGTTTAATGGGTCCCCCATGAAATTGCACATTACCCCACAGCTACTGCTTTATGTAGATGCTTCAGAAGATGGGTGGGGAGGGATCCTGATAGATGTCTACTTTAAGGAAAGATGGCAAATGAAGAGAAAGTTAACGGACTGTTTTCTGGGAACTTCTTCAACTAAGAGAGAATTTGAGGGGCTATATGCAGCTCTGTTCACTTGCTCATAAGGGAAAAGCAAATCCTAGTCAGAGCAGATCATCAGGCTTTATAGTACATCTTAAAGAGAGGAGGACCTTCAAAACCTAACATTCAGAAGAGCACTACGAACATATTCAACCTAGCCAGAGAGAAGCGCATGGGACTAATGGTGGAATGGCTCCCAAGGGAGCAGAATCAAGAGGCAGACTATCTGTTCAAAATCAGGAAAATGGATGACTTCATTTTGAGGCCTGAATGCTTTGACAGACTACAAAGGTTATGGGGCCCACACTCAGTGGACAGATTTGCATCACCTAACAATACAAAGGTGAAAAGATTCAATGCAAAATTCTTGCATAAGGGATCTGAAGGCACAGATGCCTTCACATGCAACTGGGCAGGGGAAAATAACTACTGTTTTCCCCCTCCCCAAATGGTTTTGGCAGTTATTGCTCATGCTTGGAGGTGCAGAGCAGAGTGTACTCTGATACTGTTAAGGTGGAAGAGTGCTAGCTGGTGGCCAACCTTGCAGCCAGCCCAAGATACATGGCTACCCCAAGTAAAGGAGGTAACTACTTTGCGACACAGCAGGTTTGTGCTAACTCCAGGCACTGACTCCAAGGCTTTCGGCATTGAGACTAGGAGTGTGAGTATAATCTGTTGGTTGGCAGATGCCATACTAGCAATGGACCCTGAGTGTGCGTTCCTCCAGAGGAAAAGGATGGAGACATCCTTTGACTCCATCAGTCAAAACACCCTCAAGACTTACAACCTATACTGGAAGAGGTTCAAAGAGTGGTGCAAGGAGAAGGGACTCAGAGAACTACCTGCATCTCAGCTAGTAGCCATGACTCACATGCAGCGCTTATACACATCAGGAATGACCATCTCAGTCTTCAATTTGTCTGCTGCTTCGATAGGAACAGTGCACGGGTTGCTCAAGCAACCCAACCCTTCGTTAGGAGATGAACTAAAAATAATGAGAGAAGCTGCCAGCAGGACTCTACCTAAGCCTAAAAACACTAAGATGCCTCTCTCCCTCTCAAAGATCTCTGAGATACTGGCATGGTATGCCAGAGATGGTGCAACTTTGAGTGAGATCATGAAGGCAGTAGCCATAGTGCTGATGTACTATGGCTGCTTGAGGTACTCTGATCTAGCACAAGTCAAGATTCAGGAGGTCAAGCTTGAGGAAATGGCAGGAGCAAAGGCTATATTCCTCTAGTTAGCCAAGGCCAAGAATGATCAGCATGGGCTGGGCAAATGGGTAACCATCTGCCACACATCAGGGAGATGGTCCCCAGTCAGGCTCTGCTGCAGGCTGATGACCACGGCTCTAGCATACAAGGAGGGTGAACATTTCACACAAGAAGTGACTCAGTCAGGTGAGCTAGCAGGGCAAGTTCCATCCTACCAGTTGATCGGGTCTTGGTGCCTAGAATGCTCTGCCTTGGTAGGCATTTCTGCACAGGAAGCAGGAACACACTCTCTTAGAAAGTCGGCTGCTACTGCTGCTGCTAACTTGGGAGTGTCTGATAGAATGCTGAATGAGTTAGGGAGGTGGAAATTTGAACAAGTCAAAAATGCTTATATTGTTGATTTGAATAAATCTATGCTAGCTGCAGCCCAAACTAATGACTTACCAGATGAGCCTCACTTGGGTCCATATTCCCATGATGAGCTCAAGTCAGCCTTCACTAGAAAAATAGCTAGAAAGTAGATACATGAAAGTCAGAAGGCTTTGGTAATCCACAAAAATACCTTCCATGAGAAAAGAGTGTTCCTCCTTTTTAATGAGTAGCAGCTGACCTGCATGATACCTATCCTGCACACTCTCCTGCCCTAAAACCCAACTTTTTCTTTCCTCCCACTAACTCACCCCTTTCTTCTCCCTGCACTATGTATCTCATTGTGCACTTTTCTCTCTACTACTTTTATTCTGATAAAGCCCCACTCTATCTCATATTTCTCTATCTCTCTTTATATAAAGAAAATTATCTTCTTTACATACTATATAAGAAATTACTACTATACTATAGAAGTACATTACAATATATTTTCTATGTCTTTACTTAAATAATAATTTTCAATAGAGAGAAAATTGCAATATTAAACCTGCAATCCTACTATAGATATAGTTTGAAGAGGTAGATACATAAAAAGCCGCGAAGATATCAAATTTGTACCGTTCAGTAAGACTTGCTGGCATATAGGATAGGCGACGAAAATGGTATGTGATATCAATTACTTCAAGTGGCTTGAAGTCACTTAAAGCCATCGAAATCATGAAGCTTTGTTGGCGAGGCAAACCAATTACTGGTTGAAAGCTGAAGCTGTAACAGCATGGTTGTCGTCAGGCTTAGTTAAGCAGCATGGTATCCCGTTAAGAGAGGTCATGAATAACAAAAACTGATCGGGTTCTTATCTTGCACGTTTGTATGAAGCCGTATCATCGTAAGAAGCCGAAGCCGGTTGTGAGAGCTCAGCATGGTCTCATTTGAGTCCGCTTTTGCAAGCCAGATTGGGTTCCTCCTTGCAAACTTGAGCAAGAAGAACCTCGGTGAAAGCATTCAGGTGAGGATATGGTCTACAAACGCAGAGGACCTGTCTTGATTTTGTGGTAAAAGTAAAGGTTCGATTTGCGATGCGGACGGTCCTTAACTAGACTTCCAGGTTCTTGTCATCTCATTTACGACCCTGATGCTCGGCATTTGTATTTGTGCAGCTCCTTGAAATTTATGGCCTAGATGGCGCTGTTATACTTCTCCAGTGCTGTTTGGAATCGGTAGATTTGGAAGAAGCTTCTGCTGAGCATCAACAGTTGAAATTACAGCTTGTAACATCAGTTCTCGAGAAGCTGGTTGTTCGGCCCGATTTTGCAACACTTATCTGTCAAGCATTTTCAAGACTGTCTCTTGACAGCCCGACGTTCTCCAGTGAGCTTATAAGGGCTACGCGACTTGTGACAGCATCCCAGTTACGTTTTGGCCTTGCTCTTTCCGAAGGGGAAGATTCTTCTTTAAGTCACGAAGGTGAGAGAACGTGATTTTGCCGTGGCTCTGCTTGCAAGTTCTGTACACATGAAGCAACGAATGGTTGTGTGTAGAATTCATAGAGACTTTATCTCGTCACTGATATTGATAAATAGCCTTACATATGACAATTAGACTCTAGTGGTCGTCTTGGTGAACTGTGCCCTCAGTCATCTGTGGTGTTTCTGTTGCAGGGCAGGAGATTGTTAAGGAGGGGTTGGTCCATTTTTTACAAGAAACACCCCCCTTGACCCAGTCTGCATCTCTCCTGCAGCATTTGCTGCTTGCCCTTAGGGAACAGCATGACCTTTCCAAGCACACAGACCTATTTTTGAGTTCTTTAAGTCGCATCCGTTCGCCAGGGGAGTCACAGTACATACTTGCTCCTCTGGTTTACGAGGAAGTTACAGAAGTCAATTCTTTGAGGTAAATCATTTTCTGGTTGTAAAGGCTTTGCTTATGATGTGCTTAACTCTGTTCGATTATACCCTCTTCATGTGGGTGCATTTCATGACATCCCTAGTCTTCGTCTTCCCAAGTTAATATCGTGAGTTTTATTATTGGTGTAATGGCAGAAATTACTTCGAAGAGTCTACTTCCTCTTTGTATAACATGGTCACGGAGTTGGAAGAGGCCAATTCTCTTGCGAGCATTATGGAGGAACTTGGGTATAATTGCTCTGCAAGCATGGAGCACTACCAGAGCATACTGGACGAATTTAGCAGCACCGGGAAAGATGCACTAGAAAGGCAGGCTGCCTGTGTTATTGCTATGGCTGCACGTACACACATTGGATTAGAACACGAATCCCTTGCTGAAGTAGCCCTGGCTACCGTGCTGGGAAGAGGTCACCCATTGGTCTCTGCTGAAGGGACCAGCTTGAAGAGTTGGGACAAGGATGTCCTGGGAGAATGGCTTCAGCAGGTGGTCAGTACCTTCACGCAAATTTTGCTCTATACTTATTGAGAGGAACTATAGTGAACCCAGAATTTTAGTCGTAGTTGCCATAGGTCATGGAGTTGATGCGTACTATGTGTACGTTTTATTATTTCTTATTGCTCGCAAACATTAGTCTTGACTTGCATTGTCTTTGCTGCGTATGCACAGGTTTCAACAAGCAGCTGGACTTCTGTCGTGGAGAACCTAGACCACGAAGGTTTCTTCTTACCGGACCAGAAGTCTTTTGCCTACATCATGGATATTCATTCTCGAATGTCAAGGGTATGTTGACCAAGTCTGCAGTCACGCTGTTTCTTGGTGATGTCAAACCAGCTACATTTGCAAATTATGCCAGCAAGCTTGCCATCGCTTGTCATAAAAAGACCTGTGCGCGGTACCTACTGAAGTTACACACTTAGCAGTAAGTGAAATAACAAACATCATGGATTATGATTACAATTTGTGAACGCATTTCTTTGGTTCCTTCATGCGGATATGTGACTCAGGTCCGAAGTGAATTTGCTACAACGACCTACAATATGCGTTTAATCTGTTTGTATATATGCCTCGTTCAACAATTGCTTATTATCTCTACTTATCTGCCTTGCAGGAACTTTTCCCGTTGTTGGCGATTTGCCGCCATGTGTGGAAGAATGCCGAGGGACAACTCTCCTTCTTGCACTTTGCGGTTGCTGCACCTCCAGAGTTGTTTACTTTTGCTCACTCTGAGCGTCAGCAGGTAAGAGGTGCTTTGCAGCTAGGTGGAGCCTCTTTTTAATTATTTAAATTACAGTTTGTGTACTAGTGGTTAGTGCCAACCTCTAAAAGCTACCCTCTTTCCTTCCCCCCCCCCCCCCCCCGGGGCCCCCCCC
>WELA01003053.1:83681-115099 GCA_009602735.1 Mesotaenium endlicherianum
GGGGGGGGTGTGCTCATGCTGGCAGCTTTGCGTGGCTGGAGCTGATCAGCCACCGGGCCTTCATGCCGAAGCTGCTGCTGGCCAACTCCCAGAAGGGCTGGCCCCTCTTCCAGCGCCTGCTCGTTGCGCTCTTCAAGTTCATGGAGCCCTACCTGCGCAACGCGGAACTCAGCGAGCCGGTGAGTCCGCGCGCTTGGGTTTGAATGCATCTCAGCTCCTCAAAAGCATCTGCATCCTTTTGTGCATGCATGCAGAAGCTCGCCTGTTGGGAGTGCCTTCTTACTGGCGTAGTAGTAAGTCTACCATCTCCAGAGGTTGGGTTCCAGTGAGCACCCCCCACCCCAGGTCCGCCTGAACCTGAATATTTACGTGTCCGTGTGTATGTGTGTGTGTGTGTGTGTGTGTGTGCGCGCGCGCGCATGCTTCCAGGTGAGGCTGCTGTACAGGGGGACGCTGCGCGTGCTGCTCGTGCTGCTGCACGACTTCCCCGAGTTTCTCTGCGACCACCACTTCAGCTTCTGCGACGTCATTCCGCCCAGCTGCATTCAGATGCGCAACCTCATCCTCAGCGCCTTCCCCCGCAACATGCGCCTGCCGGACCCCTTCACGCCCAACCTCAAGGTGGACCTGCTGCCGGAGATTAGCCAGTCCCCACGCATTTTGCCGGACGTGGATGCGGTGCTTCGTGCCAAGGGGCTCAAGAGCGAGGTGGACGACTACCTTAAGGTGTGTGCGCTGGTCTCTTCTCACCTGGTCGGGTGCTTGGCCTGGTTCAAGTGCTAGGCCTAGCATTGTGCTGTTGGAACCCCACGGTAGCCGCAGTTTCTTGTGATTAGGAAGCAGATTGTAATGTTGGCTTCGATCGATATTAAGGTCTGGTCTTGCTTGGTTATGGGTGAGTGTGCCAGACGCGACAGGCCTCGTCCTTCTTGTCGGGCGATCTGAAGCAGCGCCTGATGCTGCCTGCTGCCGAGGCCCAGCAGTGCGGGACCCGTTACAACGTGCCCCTGATCAACTCCCTGGTCCTTTACATCGGCATCCAGGTATGATTTGCTTGCTCACCTACATGCTTACTTGCTGAATCTTGCTTGCTGACGCCTTGACTCGCGCTTCTCTTGCATCCCTCGCATTCACGTCGGTCCTGTCCTCTCTCTAATATTAAACTTCGAAGTAGCTGCAGCAACCCTGGAGCACAGCGGTAACGGCTGCAGCAGCAGTAGCAGTAGCAGCAGCTGCGGCAGGATCAGAAGCAGAGTGAAACTGCTCATCGCCTGGGGGGCTTGCACGTGAGCTGAGCTGTTCTGTGGCCTCCCTGTGGCCGTGCTGCCACGCGTGTGGATGCGTGCAGGCCATCCAGCAGCTGCAGTCCAAGTCCACGCCTCAGCAGCTGGCGGTGCCCACGGCCCCCATCACGCACAGCGCCCCCATGGACGTTTTCCAGCGCACCATCACTGAGCTTGACACGGAGGGCCGCTACCTGTTCCTCAATGCCATTGCCAACCAGCTGCGCTACCCCAACAACCACACGCACTACTTCTCCTGCGTCCTCCTCTACCTGTTTGCCGAGACGACCCAGGTCAGCGCCACTGCGTGGCTCTGGCTCTCTGCCTCTGCTGGTCTGTTACTTTATGCTTGGCGTGGCATAGAGTATGTTTGAACTCTCTTATCAAATCCGTTCTGCCTGCAATTCCGTTGCGTCATAACGCTTTTTCTTTGACATCTTATGTGGATATTGAGCTTCTGTCTAATGGACCATTCTGGGTTGCTGGGTGGCGCGTCGGCCGCGTGTTTTGTCTCTGTGTGTCTGTGTTGTGCACAGGAGATGGTCCAAGAGCAGATCACGCGTGTGTTGCTGGAGCGCCTCATAGTCAACCGGCCGCACCCCTGGGGCTTGCTCATCACCTTCATTGAGCTCATCAAGGTGCAGCAGACTCAACCCTGATGCTTCATTCATGGAGGTTTGTGTGTTGCAGCAAGTAGACATTGTTGTGCGCCCTTTTCTTTTTTTATGCTAATGCATGCTTGTATCAAAGTTGGACTGTTGAGGCGAAGGCATATGGCCCGCACCAAGGCGAAGGCATTTGTCTGTTCGTTTGATGTCTTTGTGCAGAACCCTCGCTACAATTTTTGGAGCCATAGCTTCACTCGGTGTGCTCCAGAGATAGAGAAGTTGTTTGAGTCGGTGGCGCGCTCGTGTATGGGCCCTGCGTTGAAACCCGGAGAGGAGGAGCTAGACATTAGCATGGGTAGTGATAAAGGATGAAAAGCTTAGTTGTACAGGTAGGTAGACTATCCTAGTTGTACATATTTCGAAGCATTTTGTACTTCGTCTATTCAACCTTGTTGCTTGTGTAGGGTACTTGCTGTGTCTGCTTGTGGTGGATGTGAATTGGGCACTGTTAAATGCCTGCATTCATATGAATGCAATCTTCAGTGTGATCAGTGTTCATACCAACATCCTGATCTTTTAGTTGCCCAATATTATTGCCTTCTGAGTAACTCTTCAGCTCACGTAGCCTATGGGTGCAGACATGCTTTTTATTGACTCAGGGCCAGGAATATGATGTGTTGACAGTGGCAAACTGATGTCGTGAATCCTTGTTTGATTAAGTTCTGATTTACAGGAACAGATGCAATCTTTATTGATTATTTAAGGTTAAGATTTTTAACTCACATGTCCGTAAGAATGCTTCATTGCAGTGACTTATACAACCTAAGGGTAGTGAACTTCATCCCATGGTCATCCTTTCTTCCTCGTACATATGAATTACTTTGTCAAGGAAGATACATTACGGAGGAGAGATTCACAAAGTCTCATGTGTGTTCTCTACAACATACTGCATGATTTGTGTTCAAGAACATATGAGCCATTTGTTATTTGGGACCTATAGCACATCCCCTAATGTCAAAACCGAATTCCTTACAATGTGATGGAGACAAAAAATGCCATGTATTGGTACATAAATTTATGCAAATGATTCACAATGGCCACAATTTTGAGTTCATGTACAAAAAAAAACCTGTCGCTTAAAGGCCTGCTGACGCTTTTCATGAAATTTGCTCGTAGTATCATAGCCTGAGTGTCTCGTAGATAGTCTGCCCCGGTTTGCAGAGCACGTCGAAATGTGACATTTGACATTTTGTGTTCAATTTTGCCTGATTTCGAAAGAAAGAAGGTGATTTTAGATAGAATAGTAGGAGTTTGTGTAGCAGCTACCTTCCTGCTGCAATGAGGCTTCTTTGCAACGAGAAGCCTTATGAGGGTTTCGTTTGTCGATGAGGCACAACACGTGTGAAATCGATCAAATTTGAACACTTGTCAAACTTAGATTTCATGTCGCAAAACCTTCAATTTTGCTGATCCGCATACTGTGAGAAAAGAAAGTTGTCGTGGGATTCTATGCGCGCCTGCGCAGTTTTCATGGTCCAAGGAGTGCGTGAGAGAAGTTGAATACAGTATGTTGGCATCCAGCTGTATGCAGAAGGCGTAGCACATCATATTCTCTCAGCCCACTTGAGCATGCAATCAACGGCCGTGGTGAGAAAGAATATCACTTAGGCCATTTCTGTCACAAAACCCTGTGATACACATCTGCATCAGGCCTTCAGAAGTTGAAGTCCAGAAAACACAGAAGGCG
Source organism: Mesotaenium endlicherianum (assembly GCA_009602735.1). Classification (NCBI taxonomy): domain Eukaryota; kingdom Viridiplantae; phylum Streptophyta; class Zygnematophyceae; order Zygnematales; family Mesotaeniaceae; genus Mesotaenium; species Mesotaenium endlicherianum. Next base: position 87,320 of record WELA01003053.1, read on the forward strand.
ACAAGATCATCCACCTTAATTTAATTCCCTTATCCACCAATGCCTCAATTGCCAGCCTTGACTCATTCCTGTTCTTACTCCACAGCCATCTCTTTTTTCTCTAGCAGAACAAAACATTATGGAAGCAAGGAACGGAAACTGGAAAAAAAAACACAAGAACACAGATATGCACTCACGTGCATAAACCTGCGCACATCCACATGCACAAGCACGCGTACAAGTACTGCATGCACTTAAGCACCCACCCACCCCAAACACACATGCATGCGCGCGCGCACGCACACACACACACACACACACACACACACATACACACACACATACACACACACACGCACACATGCACGCGCGCCGTACCACGCATGCACACCTGGATTTGATTCTCCACGAGGAGCGTGGCGAGCTCCTTCTCCAGCCCAGCCACGCTCGTGTTGAACGCCTCAGCCATGGCCCGGAGGTCCACCAAGATGAAGGGCGTGGTGTATTGTATGAGCGCGAGGTGGCAGATCTGCTCGTACAGGCTGTCCACGTGGCCGTACAGGTGGACGTCCAGTGCCAACGTCTCCTTCAGCTTCTGCAGGTGCGTCAGGCACGACGCGTACCGGCTGCACACACTCGAACGTTCACACGTTCACACGCTCGCACAGGTGTTTGGGATGAACACGCACATCACAGACAACACGCAGCACCTTGCCGCGTGACAGACACACACTTGTTAAATACCAACATTGTCGAGAAGGACCTGCCTGCACCCCAGATCCATGCCTGCCAGCGTGGCCAGCTCTGCTGGGAAGCAAACGTGCGACGCGTGACACTTATCACTTGAGACAGCAAACACGTGACAAGTGGAGAATCTGGATACACATGTGCATACATCAGCAGAGGCAGCCAACACAAAAGTCTTCATGAGCCTCATAGTAATGAAGGGGGTCTTTGAATCGCTCTAATCATGCGCATGTGTGCACATAGCCCAGCATAGTGGACAACACTACGCACCCTAGCAGCAGCAGCAGTGACAGCAGCACACCACAGAACAACATAGTGTCCACGTATGCACTCTAGCCCAGCCAATGTCATACAACTACCCAAACGCCAGGATTCTTCAAAGCTTGACTAATAGCATGCTACAATAACGTCTGACACACCTCCTTCTCATAGGAGAGAGAGAGAGAGAGAGAGAGAGAGAGAGAGNGTTGCGGAAGTTGACATTGTCAATCACACTGCTCTGCAAAGTCTTTATTTAGGCACAATATGCCTATGAGAAACGACTAAAGTCCGTTATAATTGACATGCATGCGCGTGCGTGTGTAGGCGTGCAAGCGTGCGTGTGCGTGTGTGCGTGCACGTAAATGTGTGTGTGTGTGTGTGCGTGTGCGTGTGTGTGTGTGTGTGAGTCTGATGACAAGGAGGCGGTGTGCATGTACTGGAGAGATGCAGGGGAGAAGCGATTTGAATGCGCTGCTTGCCTTGATTGTCAACGAAGACGGATGCCAAGGAAATCAAGCATGCATTTACCTTCAGAAACAGAGACGAGAGGGAGGGGACAGGGGGACACAAACCTTCAGCTTGAGGCGGTCAAAGGAGGCCAGGGAACACAAGCAACTGTAGAGCACAATGTCCTGCAACGCTTACAACCTCGCTGTAGTTGCTGTCCAGCTCAAAGTTGGTCCTACTTCCCCCCCCACAGCCTGCGTAGGGCCTGGATGCGAAGTGTTCATCCATTCAAATCCCTCGTCCCTGCTGCCGACAGCTGGCAGCTTGCAACCCCGTCTGCTCCTGGCGTACACTCAGAGTATCCAAAAGAAGGAGAGCCCAACAGGCAGGTCTACAGGGGGGAAATGAAATGAGCACCTGTCTACTTGTCTAAGTTGGTCCCTTAAGCGCCAGCACTCCCATACATCTGTTGGTAAGACATCAAATTAAAGGCTCCTCAGGAAGAAGTCAATGCCGGCTGCCAAGTCCTTGTCAAACTCTTTTCTCACACCGCCATGCCTTTCAAAATGAGAGGTCCCTTTTTCCAACAAGTGTGACCCATAGCTTCCTGCCACAGCTGAGGTGGATGCTGCACAGGCAGGTAACTCATCCACCAAGGATCTACTCTATCTCTACTAGCAACTCCTGTAACACCAGCAACATGTACCTCCGGTGTCCCTTCCACAGACTCCTTAGACACATGGCAACAATCGAATTAAGTTTGTGTTTGAGGCACTCTCAACTGCTCTTAACGATCACCTCGAGGATCGCTTCAAAGATGACTTTGAGCAGTCCGGTGTGCTACATAAATAGAGACATCCTGGGCATCGTGACTTCATTAGACAAAGTTCTTATTGCGTGTGCCCGTCCTTGTTCAAATATATAGGCGTGAGTGTCAATTAGAAAGCTTTACGATGAGCTTTAGATAATTACTATTACATGTTACCTTCATCTTTTAAATTCACCATTTAACTTCACTTCTTTTCAAGAACTACACAATGCCAGGAGATGCTATTCCTTCAGTAGCGTCTGGGATGACTCAGTTACACCAAGGCAGGGTAGCGGTGTATGTCATCGTAGCATGTCTTGTAGCTGCCAATGGCGGTCTATTATTTGGTTATGGTATTGGCGTAACCGGTAAGCCATACGAGAGACACAGAATGGTTTGGATTTGACTTTCTGACACTGTGGCATATTATAGTCAAAATAAATTTTATATCTTTATTCAATTGACATTTCTAGTGTTCACACTATGTTCAGTCACATACTAGTCTTGAACGTACTCATTAGTGTTCACACTAGCTGTATGACATGCCACGCGTCATCTGATATTAGTTTTGACTAGTTCTTTGCCACATAGCGTGTATATCACTAGTCAGTTAGTCATCACAAGTAATCCTGCACAGCAGGACACTTCTCTAACTTAGTTTGCCTAGTCAAATGACACTACAGACTAGCAAGCATGAAGTGCTGAAGCTGTAGCACAAATTTCATTTTGCAAAAAGCTCAATTCACAGAAAGTTGACAAGCTTCATCTTTAAGCTCTTCTATTTCAAACATTCTCTATTCTATTTCTACATCTCAGATAATTTCTGCCTTCAAGCTTGGCAGAAATATCACAACATGGTATCAAAGGCCTAACTGTAAAAGAGTTTGATGGTGTGAACTTCCATCAATGGAGCTCCCGTCTTCGCATAATGATGAGGCCTGTTGATCTCTGGGCTCATCTCAATGAAGACCTTGTTGTTCCCGAAGACCCTGGTGAACTCAGAGAAAAGTTTATTCAGAAAAGAGATTATGCTCTAGCTATACTTGTTGCTAGTCTATCTTTAGAGCATTTTGAGTTAATTCAATATCTAGATGAGCGCAGACCAGCTTGGAAAGCTCTTGTGACTCACTTTGCTCCTAATAACATTCCACAAATGCGACTGTATAGATTTCAGCTCAACTCTATGAAAAAGCAGACTAATGAGAAGATGGAGACATATGTCCTCAGATTCAAGGCTATTCTCACCAATCTAAAGGCTATTTGTGACAATGTTCCCAACTCTGAAATTTTATCACCCTGTGGGATCCCCGCCTCTGCAGCTCTATGCGGGCCCAAAGGGGCGGAAAAATGTCTATTTCCCTTTGGGCTCTAAGGCTCTAGGTTTTGTGCCGGAGGGGGCCATCAAAATTTTGTCCCTTGCGCCCTCTTCGAGGTTTTGAAAGAAAAACTCGGACTCCGGGAAAAGAGAATCTGCCCCCATGGCCCTGTGCACGTCTTTGCGCGACACAAAATTGTATTTGGTAGCAAAACCGAGGGCATCCCCTCACCTTTGCCCTATGCGGGGTAAGGTCATCCTACCCCCCGACAATACTGTTTCAGAACTCGGGGGTAGGATGACCTCACCCCGCATAGGGCAAAGGTGGGGGGATTCTCTTGGTCATGGGTGGCTTACCTGATCAGAGTCTTCTAAATCTTCAGCTTAATGTATTGAAGGAGGAGGATCAGACCTTTAAAGGTCTCTCCAAGTTTTTGGTCATTGAAGACAATCAAAAAGCAATTACAGACACTCTACAGGATATAGCTATGTATGCTAAACCTGCTTCACAGTCTATTTTGTCCTCTTCTGGCCAGAACAAGTTCAAACCAGACACTTCATCTCTGACTCCAGAGCAAGCAAAATTGTACTGCACATACTGCTAGCAAAAAGGCCATCAAAGAGATACTTGTTCCCAGCTTCTTCCTAAGGCATTAGCTAAGGCCAATTCTGCTCAAACTTCAACTTCAGAGAAAGGTTCAGTAGATGCACATACCTCTTTGTTGCAGGAGCATAGTCTCTTTGTATCTCCCCTCCTTACTAGCAGTCAGTCCCTTCCCGCCTGGATCTTGGACTCAAGAGCTTCTGCTCACATATGCCATGTCAAAGACTGGTTTCAGACATTGACAGAGCTGGTTCCCCATATGCCCATTACTCTTGGCAGTGGTGCCATTGTCAAAGCCACTCACTCTAGCACCATACCAGTCAACTTCTATGACAGACACATGACGTCACACCCAGTTCTCCTTCATGAGGTCCTATATGTTCCTCATTTGACTCACAATCTGTGCAATGTCAGCCAGGCAACAGCTAAAGGAGCTCAGCTTGCCTTTTCAGGCAACATCTGCACTCTCTTCAATTCCCAGCTTCAACTCGTTGGGTATGCTAAGAAGGTCTCCTGTCTATATGAGCTTCAGTGCAAAGCTTAAAGAGGTCTTCAGCAATCTACTCCTTATGCTACTTCCCCATCAGCATTGTCTGCTAATATGTCTGCTCAAGCCAAACTTTGGCATAGAAGATTTGGACATCTCAGTTTTCCATCTCTCTATAAGTTACAGAAAGTCCAGCTGGTTCTTGGCTTACCTCCTGAGACATTCTCTTCCCATTCCCCTCCTGATCTTTGCTCTCCATGCCTCCAAGGTCACCACAGTCTAACTTCTTTCTCCACTGAAGAGCACATTAAGGCTAGCAAGCCTCTGGATCTAATTCATTTTGATATATCCGGACCTATGCAGACTCAGGCTCTTGGAGGTAGCAGATATTTTATCAGCTTTCTAAATGACTACTTTCGTTTTCCTATGGTGGTATTGCTCAGACAAAAATCTGACGCTCTTCAAGCCACTCAAGAATATGCAATTCTTGTGGAGAATTACCATGGCTCACATATTAAGGCTTTTCGCTTAGACAATGGTGGAGAATACACATTCAGTAAATTCCAAAATTGGTGTTCAGAGAAAGGCATTCATCAACAAGTTACTGTGCCTTATACTCCTCAACAAAATGAAGCAGCAGAACGCTTCAACAGGACAATCCAAGAACAAGCCGTCTATGATTGCTGATGTCGGCCTCTCTACAAGATTCTGGGCTGTCAGACATCAGTTTACATGATCCAACGATCTCCCTCCTCTCTTCTTCAGGATAAGACTCCTCATGAAATTTGCTCTGGTGCCAAACCTCAGTAGCTCATCTTCGAATATTTGGCTGTCCTGCATTCATTCAGATTCCCAAACATCACACGCAGAAGTTTTCCCCAGCTAGTGAGCCCTGTATCTTCATTGGCTGCTGCACAGCATCCAAGGCTTACAAGGTGTACAATCCCAAGACTAAAAGATGTCTCATTTCGCGCGATGTACATTTTCAGGAGCAGTTTACCTCATAATTTAATTCCTCTGAGTCTCCTCAGACTGGTCCTGCGCTCTCCTTTGAGACTAAAGATATTATTGACGCTCCATTACAGGCTCCAGCTTTTCCTCCTCCTGCAGATTCAACCACTCCTATTTAACCTGCTACTGCAGCAGCACCAAGGGCAAATTCATCAGCTTCTACTCCTGAAACTTCCCAAGAACCTTCTTTTTCTCAACAGCCTTCATCATCTGGAGTTTGTCCCCTTGCTCCTTCCTTAGAGCGCATTCTTGAAGACTCTCCAGTCACTGAACCTTCTTCTTGCATTTCCACTAGAGCTGCTACAAAGCCTCCCCATTTTTATAAACAGCTCATGTCTGCTACAACAGCGTCTTCAGATCCAACTTGCTACAAGGATGCTCTCAGCAGATTAGATGCCTCCAAATGGGAGCAAGCCATGCACTCAGAGCTGAAATCCATTGCAGTTAATTATACTTATGACCTAGTTCCTAGGCCTCCTGATGTTAACTGCATACCTACCATGTGGATCTTTGTTACTAAACGCACGCTCACGAGTGACATTGCCAAGTACAAGGCTCGTCTGGTTGCCCTTGGCAACAGGCAGAAGAAAGGCATTGATTATGAAGAAACATTCAACCCAGTGGTCAAATATAACTCTCTCCGAATTTCCTGGCTTTTTCCACCAGCCTTGGCCTGACAGTTCATAAAATGGATGTTCAGACTGCCTTTCTCAATGGCACAATTAAGGAAGAAGTGTACCTGCTCCAACCACCAGGTTTTGCTGATCCATATGCTCCCAACCATGTCTGTCGCCTAAAAAAAGCTCTCTATGGCCTCAAGCAGGCTCCCAGAGCTTGGCACATCAAGATCAATCAGACTCTCCTTGACCTTGGTCTAGTCAAAAGTAAGGCAAACCCCTGTCTCTACACCCTCCCTGCTAAGAGTTATCATCTCTTTGTAGCTCTCTATGTAGTCATTGCCTCAGAAGATCCTTTTTGCTCTCTCGGAATTTAAACTCCATCTGGCTTCTTCAAATGACGGACTTGGGCCCCATCAAGCAATGCTTGGGCATTCATATCCAGCAGAATCTCCCAGCATGAACTATTCCTCTCTCTTAATCTCACTACATTCAGGAAATTTTGCACCGCTTTGGTTTAATGAGTTTAAGCCACTCACTAATTCCATGGAGTCCTCCTGTTGTCTCAGCTCTAAGGATGCTCCCACCTCAATGGAGGTAAAGAAATTTATGGCCAAGATTCCTTAAAACCAAGCTGTTGGCAGCCTCATGTTTGCTGCTACCTGTACCCGCCCAGACATTGCTCAAGCTGTTAGCAAAGTAGCTGCATATATGCACAAGCTCAGCAAGAAGGCCTGGCAGGCAGTAGTTCATATCTTTCGCTACCTCATAGGCAATGATTACTCCTTAGTCTTTACCCAAGACACAGCAGACATGGCTGTCTATGCCTATACTGATTCTGATCATGTTGCAGACCATGAGCTTCGTCAATCTACTGGTGGTTTTGTATTGATCCTTGCTGGAGGGGCTTATACCCGGCGTTCCAAAAAACTCACCAAAGTGGTTGACTCTTCTACAGCTGCTGAATATTTGGCTCTCCACAAAGCCACTACTCATGCTCTTCATATCAGGCAACTCATGGCAGACTTTGGCTGTGCTCCTGATGAGCCTACCGCTAATCTTACAGACTCCAATGGTGCAGTCTCTATCTGCAAACGAGATCAAATTGAGCAAGATAGCAAGACTGTGGAGAAAGCAGAATATATAATTAGACAAGAATATTCTCTTCATCAGATTTGTCCTTTGAAGAACTCTACAAATGAGAATGTTGCTGATGCTCTTACAAAGCCTCTTTCGGGCCCTAAGCATCAATACTGTTGCCAGCAAATGCAACTTGTTCTGTCTGGCACTACTTCTATCCCAGCAGTCACACTTCCCACTATCATTGCCTCTCCTGTCACTTATGCTCCCCAGAGCAGGAAGCGCCCTAGAGATCTCATAGAGTCAGACAACATCCTAGCTCCCCCTCAGAAAGCTCTCATCACTCTCAATACTAGTTCTCCTAGCACAGCTTTCTCTCCATCTATGCCTATCCAGTTTGATCTCAAGTCTCTTGTAGACTTTCCCTCCCTCATCCCCCAGCAAGCCTCCCCACCCAAGACTCCTGCTTTAATCCCCAGGCTCTGCATTTCTATCCTCCTGGCTATGGCCCTTTGACATTCCAACATCCTACAACCATCAGGCACAGGTGGATTCTTGGAGTCCAAAATCAGACACCTCTTCCTCCAGTGTCTCCTTTGCCCACTGCACACATCATGGCCATACTTGGAGACAATGCTAGACAAGCACACCTTTTAGAGCAGTCTAAGTTACCCCAGGACAACCTAGATTTTGAGGAAATTATGTAAAGCTCAATTTTCAACAGAGATTTCTTTTGACTCTTCATTCCCATCAGACACTCTGAGACCGGTATGGTCCGAAGTGGCAAAAAACGCCCCAGGCGTCGATCTCCGGCCATCTCCGGCCAGGGCGTAGACCCATTTTTCTCCACCTGTGTGCCTGAAAGTGGAAAATTTTTCAACACCAATTTCCACCCGTGTGCCTGAAGGCGTAGCCGATTTCTGCGGTAAATGTGAAGTTACACTTAGCCATTTTTTGTGTCCAAATACTGGAAAACGGGTTAGACACTCGTTCACCTTTGCATCGTGATTGGTTGATATTTTGGCGCGTGCAAATATCGTTATACATGAGAGGAAACCGCCAAAAAAAAAAGTCAACATTTTACAATCTTTGGCCTCCTAGCCGTCACCCGGGCCAAAGACGTCCTTGGCCCATGTCGTCGGGTGGCGAGAGTGGCCTGACAGGTCCGCTTTAACGGAGGGCAAAGTCGACGGGCTGAGGGGGTGGCTGTGACAGGCCCATTTCACGTTGCCCGGTGAGTTGGGCCGAAATGTCCGGGCCGCGGATTTGACATACCACATGAGCGGGCAACCCGTCCTGGATTGTCCGCCCAATCTTGTCAGCGGAATTTGTGGCCTTTATTGGCCCGTCCGGTTGTCCACTCTACACGTTTTCCCATGTTGCCCGCTCACAACAATGCGGCCAAGGAACTCGGAAGGCGCGGGTGGCCCTGATTTGTCGTGCTCCTCTCTAAACCAATCAAAGTTTTTGATTTAACCCACAATATTGCTGATGAAAGTTTGGCCCATTTTTATTAACTCTCTGACGAGCGTAGTACATCGTTCCCATTTACAAACTGCACAAAAGTAGTCAAGGATCCAGGGCGCCAGCCCCCTTGTGTTCACGCCAATCGTGGGCTGAACTACATGAGGGGCTAAAGATCCCTCCGGGTTAAACCTCTCAATGAGGTTTACCGTGAGGGTGTAAGCCTCCGAGACTAAATCCCTCATTATTGAGGGTTTAAGGGCAATACTGAAAGTCCATGAACATGTGAGATCTTGACACGCTTGAATATGGATGGACACCTGGTCGCGAAGACGCGGCCTTACTGACCAATCAAAAAAAATTCAACATCGAATCTCGAGTGTGCGGGGCTGAAAGAAAAAAAACAAAAGTCAATTCCTCGACGACTTTCTCTCAAAAGAGAGAAGCGTGTCGGCGACTTCTGATTTCGGGGAAATCTAATTTTGGAATTTAGTGCTCAAAATAGCGTGTTCTAACTGGTCGATGTCTTTCCCAACTGCATGTAATTGTGTGCTCTGATTTGTGTTCACTGTTCGATCTTCGGCGGGGGGGTCCGTTGAAGTGTGGTTAAAGTCCAAAAGCGGAGAAGTGGTACTTCTTCGCTCTTGAAGTTTGGCCTTTTCTCCACTAAACCGGTCTCAGAGTGGAGGAATATATCTTCGCTTCTATGGACCCACTCGTCCAGCTCTCATTTTCAGAGCCACTGGGATCCTCAAAGTAAATGTTTTTTCCTCCATCTTCTATGTCCCCAAAGGCCCTTAGCAAGTCCCAATCCCTGGTCCTCTGCACTTTCCTCTGGCCACTCCTCCATTACTTTAGCCTGCAACAGGCATAATTGTTTGACTTTGTTCAAATAGCATGGCCTCGTGGTCTCCTCTACTACCCCCCTAGGCCCCGCCGGCATATTCTCTTGTGCATCTTTCAATCCATCCTTGAACCTCTCCATTTTCTCTAAGAGCCCTAGTTTTCTTCCCGTATTTCTCCTATATTGACCTAGGCGCTCTTCGATCTCCTCCACAGACCACACCATAGCCGTTTCTCACACTTAGACACATCTAATTTGGCTGCTCTCTCACACTATTTGTCCTAGCTTATGCCTATGGCGCTCTACCTTGGCACATTCTATTTCTAAGCTATCTACTTCTTAGTGAGAGCCTCTTCCGCCTATATTTTGTCTAAGTACTAGCTCTTTCTGTGGTAGTCATGCACTCTCTAAGCGATAGGGCCACCTTGCCATTCGTTGACATCAACCATGTCCCCTTGGGCAAGTCTTTTCGTTTCTGATTGGTTTCTCTTAATCTTACCCAATCACAGCAATCTGTCCTTGTGACACTCGTCTGCTGGCCACATCACTTGGTCTAGCTCAACTGTCTTCTTTCTTGCAGTCTCCCTTGTGGGCCCTCCCAACCTCTTTCACACCGTTAGGCGACTCCAAATTCAACCGGTCAACAATTCAACATGGCCTGATGACTCCAAGACCCCTCAGTCCAGGGGGGCATGTTGACTAATCCAGTCAGATTAGCCAATTGACTTTTCTTGTTGATTTAGTTGACTTTCTGACAATGTGGCATATTATAGTCAAAATATATTTTATATCTTCATTCAGTTGACATTTCTAGTGTTCACACTATGTTCAGTCACATACTAGTCTTGATCGTACTCATTAGTGTTCACACTAGCTATATGACATGCCACATGTCATCTGATATTAGTTTTGACTAGTTCTTTGCCACATAGCGTGTATATCACTTGTCAGTTAGTCCTCACAAGTAATCCAGCACAGGAGGACACTTCTCTAACTTAGTTTGACTAGTCAAAGGACACTACAGACTGGCAAGCATACAGTGCTAAAGCTGTAACACAAATTTCATTCTGCAAAAAGTTCAATTCACAGAAAGTTGACAAGCTTCATCTTTAAGCTCTTTTATTTCAGAGATTCTCTATGTAGAATTTCTATTTCTACATCTCTCTATTTTCTGCCTTCAAGCTATGGCAAAAATATCACAACAGTACATGCATTATATAATTTCATGTAAATGTTTATTTTGTAAGTTCTGTTGTGTGTGTCCCTTCGATCTTAGTGATGAGCTTTTTGATATTAATCGCACAATAATGCATCCGATCTTTTATTTGGCTACTAGATATTCACGTATTGTTATGTGCACTTGTGCAGGAGGTGTTACAAGCATGCCCGACTTTCTTCAAAAATCATGCTCCAACGTCTTGACCAATGCGGCCAAAACTAAGACCACAAACTACTGCATGTATAATAATCAGCTCTTGCAGTTATTCACCTCATCGTTGTTTATTGCCGGGCTGTTTGGAGGACTGGTGGCGTCGTACACGACCACCCACTGGGGCCGCGTCAGAACGATGCTCCTCTCCGGCATCTTCTTCTGCATAGGAGCTGGTCTCACGGGTGGGGCCCAATTTTTGGCCATGCTAGTCATTGGACGCATCTTCTTGGGACTCGGCGTGGGGTTTGCCAACCAGGTGCGTATACATGTTTTGCTCCACACTGTCACTTATTGAATTGCCCTCCTCGCGTGATACTCCTTTGCTTGATATGCTGGACATATAGTAGCCTATCTCTCATTGGTGATACACTACATATCTTGCATGCACTTGCTTATGGCTCAATGCGAGGTCTTTGATGAACTCCCCAAACTTCAGCAATAAATACGTGTTGGTACATACATGTAAAGGAATTGGTTATAGGCACTTGTGCGTTGACACCTGGCACCACTGACAATGATTCTCTTTAATGCGTGCAGGCCGTCCCCCTCTACATCTCAGAAATGGCGCCTGCAAAAATGAGAGGCACACTAAATCAGTGCTTTCAAATGGCAACGACTATTGGCATCGTTGTCGTGCAGTTAATAAACTACGGCACGCAAAATGCGCACCCCTGGGGGTGGAGGCTCTCCCTCGCCTTGGCAGGCATGCCCGCTGTAATGCTCACACTTGGCGGCCTATTTCTTCTGGAAACTCCCAACTCCCTCATCGAGGGGAACAAGTTGGACAAAGGCCTGTTCACGTTGAAGCGGGCTAGGGGCGTCGAGAATGTGCAGGTGAAGTACCATAAGCTTGCAATTCGCGCCTCCCACGTTCCTTCCCTTCTGCGTGGCCAAGTTTTGTGTACGACTCTGATCAGCCCTCGCAGACTCGTCTTGCGGCTGCACATGCCCATTTCAACACTCCCATTCCATTCTGAGTTCAAATGCATTTTTGCTAGCAGCCTAGATGATGAAAGTGTTTCTGTTCATGCTGCCGTTTGTCACCTTGATGAACTGCTATACTGCGCTTGCGTTTACTCGACCACTTGATCATCCTGGATGCTCAATGGCACCTCATGCACATACGGCCAGGGCTTGAATGTTGATCCTCCTGTTTTCGATCATTTCTGACCTCTGGACACTTGTTTCTATATTTGATATGCTAGTGCGACGCGTTGCTGCTGCTGTGCAGGTCGAGTTTGACGACCTCCTGGCTGCCAGCCAGCCAGAGGGCCAGCGAGGCACGCCGCCCGTTCCTGACCATCCTCAAGAAGGAGTACAGGCCAGAGCTCCTGTTGCCGTGCTGATCCCCATATTTCAACCCATATTTCAACAGCTCACGGGGATCAACGCTAATATGTTCTATGTTGCTCCCCTCTTTTACACGCTCGGCTTTGGCGCCAGCACTGCGCTCTACTCGGCGGTGATCACGGGCGCCGTCAACGTGCTGGCCACGCTGGTCTCCATCTTCTGCGTGGACAGGTTCGGGAGGAAGATACTCTTCCTTGTGGGCGGCGTTCAGATGTTTCTGATGCAGGTGGGTCTCCGCTGCTCGGCCCCTCGAGTCATATCGTCAATGCACACCTCGTGACAGGGAAGAATACTCACTGTAGAATCTGTCTGACTTATGAAATGTGAACTCTGATTGTTTTCAGCTTCATCCCTGATAATAGGTGATGCTTTTGTGTTTTCCGTCTGCAAGACTGACACTCCCTCTCGCTCCTTGCGCTCCTGCAAATGGCCATTGGCGTCACGCTGGGAGTGACCTTTGGGAACGGCAACCAGCTGAGCACCGGTGTGTCGGCGCTTGTGGTTGTCTTCATCTGCGTGTATGTGGCTGGATTTGCGTGGTCCTGGGGACCCCTCGGATGGCTGGTGCCGTCTGAGTTACAGCCGCTGGAGACTCGGTCTGCTGGCCAGTCCATCACCGTAGCCTCCAATTTCCTCTTCACGTTCATCGTTGGGCAGGCCTTCCTGACCATGCTCTGCCACCTGAGGTACTTGCCCTGCTCAACTCCCTTCTCTGAACTGTCCCTTTATGCCCCTGCCCGCCTCTTCACATCACATTCATCGGACATCATGTTGTGCCCCGGGGATTGATCAAGCGTGGGGTGGTGACATTATAATACACCTTGCATGGAGGCGTTAGCAGGCCCCTTGTTGATGCCAGCTGGCATTACACATGTACTAAGGTTTGTCTTCCAATGAATGTCGCGTGCATATGTTTGGGATATTCCTGCTTTTTGGCGGCTTCGTGCTCATCATGACTGTCTTCGTCCACCTCATGCTGCCCAAGACCAAGGGAGTGCCCCTGGCGGAAATGTCCGACATCTGGCGAACCCACTGGTTTTGGGCCACGACCGCCGCTGGCATGTCTGCTGCAGCCGACCACGACGTGGAGCTGAGGACAGGTGCTGGTGCAGGTGCCCGTGCAGTAGCTGCCCCAGCGGAGCCTGCGCCACCTGTCGCTGTTGCGGGCCGCTAGAAGAGCCTTTGCTGCATTTGCAGCTAAGTTATGGAGTGTGTGCACGTGCATGTGGTCCAGATTCTATAGAGCTGGTTAGGATACCGAGGTGAGGTAATATGAATGGTGATTGAGGTTAGGATCAGTGATGTAGGATTGAGTATACATCATGCAAGGTACTTGGAGGTGGTAATATATAGGCTCAGGTAGCCATTGACCAGATTGGTTCCAAGGTTTGGTGTGGTAGTCAAGCAACTTCATAAGGAGTGAGGCGATTGAAGATAGCCGAGCTCCATGCACTCAAAATCAATGAGACTCGTTGTGAAAAGGGCTGTCGCCTCCAGGTGGTACAAGGTAGTGATAGGGACGGTTGGTTGTCACACCACTAGTCAGTAATTGGGCTAGTTACTGGCGCTGCTTGCGCTCAGTAAGTAGCTCAAATAATACTTTTCTGGAATGTGTTGCTTTGACTATCAATAAAGCAGAAGTCAGCAAACATGTTATTCATGGAAGGTTGCAAGTGCTTCGACGTAACACAGCACAATATATTGTGCACGAAAAGACATGGATGCGAATCAGAATGAGAATCTTACATCAGTTTGCAGACATCTTGCGCTCATCTTATGTATGGCCTGCGGGCTGCAATAAATTTAGAATCTGGACCAAGCTGGTTGAAAAATATGGTCGTATACTCTTAGCAGCAAGTCCAGCACGAACATTTCTAGTGATGCTTGCGTATGCCTTAGCCTGGCGTGTATGTGTGCAATTGTTTGAAGGGACGGGACCTTGGAACTTACCTTGGAAAAGTTCAAAATTATGGCCTGTGAGCTGCAGTAAGAGTCTGGAGCTACTTAGACGTTTTATACCAAAGAAGTTAGAACCATCTCCAAGTAACTAAGAGCTTAACATAGCGTTCCCCACCCTCAAACTAGTGTCAGCCTCCGGAGCGCCTACGACGCCGCAGCGCTCGCCTTCTTCTTGCAGCCGTACCGGTTGCCCCGCCAGCTCTCCTTCTTCTTGGGCTTCTTAACCACCGGCTCTGCGGGCGGCCTCTCGAACTTGGGGACGACCTGCGTGCCCTGCGCCAGGCTGCTGCCGTCCCAGCGCCGCAGCAGCGCCATGAAGGCGTCGTGCTGCACGGCCCCCTTGAGGAACTGCATGTTGGGCTGCTCACGCAAGCAGCCCCAGAGTGCACACACGCCACCCAGTCATGTTGCCGACAACTAATAAATGTGCTTTTTGACACAAAACAGTCCAAGCCCCAGGGAGCACGTTGTGCAGGGCAAACTTGGATTCTCAGAAGAAGTGCGTTTAGTGGCAGCCAATCAAGTCTTTCAAACAATTGGTGCCTACTACAAAATCCAGGTGTCGCGCTCGAGCCCACAGTTAGCTGCTGCTAGGTTGGGTGCAAAGGGGATGGGACAACGGGTCGACGTCGGCGCGCGTGTGCCAACGTGTTGACGCGATGTGAAAAAGCATGGCAGCCTCGTATGAAGAGGAGAGGCCATCCTGGGCAGCACCGCTGGCCTCCACAATTCACAAAACTATGCTGCTCGTTCATGCTCCTCTCAGAGGTCCTGCTGAAGGGCACCGTGGCGCACAGCAGCAGCAGTGCCCCATGAGAAGAACGCCTTCCTGGCACCTCCGATCACTTACGGTTGCCCTTTCAAGTTCCGCAAGAAACAGCGCAGAAGAAGCAAAGGGCAAGGGGCAGCGCTGCCGCCCCGGGCAAGGGAGGGCAGGCAGCAAGCGGGGCAGCGCAAGCGCACGACTCACCCGCGGCGCCTGCGGCGTGTGGAGGCGGAACTGGCAGCGGTGCGCGTGCAGCAGCTCCAGCTCGTAGCCCGACACCTGTGAGCACAGCAGGAGGCGAGGAGGCTAAAGTCAGGCCCGGGCGCGAAAGCAAGCACGCCCACGCCCGCACAGAGAGCGCCATTCACTAAACCAAAGGCTGGTTCAACACAGGCCTCCTGCCAGGCTGGCACGCGATGGACTGTGGCTTCCCCTCTCTCTGGCACGCGCTAACACTGCTGCTGAATGGTACTGTGCGGGGAACAGGTAGCATCTCAGAGAACGGCAAGGAGATCGTGTGAAATCTTGACGCTTGCTACGGGGTTTGTAGCACTCACCCATGCAAGCACACACGTGTTGTGAAGAGAAGGAGGAGAGGAGAGGGAAGAAGCACCGATGAGTGAGAGAGATAGATAGAAAAAATGCTTATTGAAGGGCGAAAGGGCATGCTCGCGTTAGGAGGCAGATGTGAGAAAGGAGAGGAAGAGAGGGAGAGAGAACGCACGGAGGCGAGCATGTGGAGCACGCTCTCCGGGCGCAGGGTGCCGGCGGCGGGGTCGTGCACGCCCGCAAATCTCAGCACCACCACGTTCTGCGCGCCCTCCGGGGGCTGCCAGCTGGCCTGCATGACAGCTGGCAGCGGCGCGTCGCCGGCGTATATGCTCAGCTCCAGCAGCTGCTTCCTCAAATCCACCACCTGCGGCAGCAGCCCAACAGCAGCAGCAGCAGAGAGGCGAGAGGGCAAGAAGAGCACACACGCCAGGCGGTGACGGTCAATTCAGGTTGTCAACTCTGGCAGTCAAATCCCAGGTCAACTCGGAAGGCAGATCAACTCTCCCAACTGCGAGACTGAGTGCCGCCGTGTGCCTGGCACCTTGAGGTCTGCTTACCGAAGCCAATAGCGGACAGCGCAGGCAGCAGCCGAGGATGCCAGGGCAATTAGTGCATGGGCGACGCCCGACTGCAGGCTGGAGAAACTGCAGCAGAGGGGGGGGCTGCAGGAATAAGATGGAGAGGCGTGCGTGCGTGAGAGCACCCCTGCCCACCTTGTCGCGTTTGTCGCCCGCCTTGGCCGCCCGGGAGATCTCAAAGCTCGGCATGTTCATGATTTGCGCCGCCCACTCGCGCCACTGCCGCTCGCTCACTGCCAGTGGCGGCTGCTGCTGCTGCTGCTGCTGCACTTGAGCCCCTTCTCCCTCTGGCCCTGGCCCTGCCCCCACCTTCGCCTCCTCCTCCGTCTCTATAGGCAGCACCTCCGCCGCGACGACATACTCCGCCGCATAGAGCAGCTGCAGCCGTGGCAGAGGCAGTGAGACCCCCAGCCAACCAGGCACCCCCCCCACCAGGCAGCGGCCGCAGCATGTCAGTGGGGGGCGCACACTGATGGCCATCGTCCTTCAATTGTGGGCAACCTCTCCACTCTCCGCAGGTGCTCTTCTAGGATGAGCACGAGCGCAAGCAAGTACCACGACACTCATGCACCTGCTGACTCGAGGGGAAAAGGGCATATAGTGAAGAGCTAAAAGAACAAACACGGCAGGAGGACCGTGCGGAGCTAGTGGGAGCGTGGCAAGAGAGTGCGATAGTGAGAGAGAGGGAGAGGGAAGGGCAAGCGGCTGGCTGTTCCAGCCCACCTGGTTGATGGTCTCGGAGAGGCGGCCGTTGAGGTACTTGACGGGCACCTCGTGCGCGTCCAGCACCCGCACCTCCGCTGGCAGCTGTCTCCCCCCCCCAGCCCAACACGCACACATAGCACCCACCCACATGTGCACACATGCGCGTGCAGACAAGCACATGCACGCGTACCCACACCCACACACACAGCTTGTGAGACCGGGATCCTCCTGGGAGTTGGTGGGAGGCAGCCACCGGCTGGGCCAGCAGACCGCCAGCTGTACTGCCTACCAAGTCACAGCTGTACGTGCTTCAGCTACGCAGCTGCCAGCTGAACCCAGCAGCCCGAGGGCAACAAGGCAGCCGAAAAGGGTGGAGCTCTCCACGGGTAAGAGTAACCTTCGTCTTAGAGAATATCACAAGCAGCCCCCACTACTGCCTCTGGATCCTGGAACCGCGGCAGACACAATTGCCTCACATGCTTGATCGAAGGAGAAAGAGGCGACGACGGGGCAGCCTGGCCCGGGGGGGGTAGCCAAAACACCCCCCTCGTCAGCCGGCAGACATTGACAAAGGCTCCCGTACATAGAGAGAGGCGAGAGGGAGCTTGCCCTACAAGAGGAACCAGCCTTCTGGCCATATGATGCGACAGGAGACAACCAAGCAGGCTCTCTCCTCTCCACACAAGCTACCCTCACCAGCCACCTTCAGTTGTCTGCTTGCCTCAGCTCAGAGGAGGTGCCAGGTGGCAAGGCGGCCCAGGGAGGAAGAAGCAAGGCGGGCACGCACCTGGTTTTGCAGCTTGCGACGGAAGACGTCCACGGGCATTCTCTCCGTGAGGTCTATGTCCACCAGCTGCCCGTTGCTTCCCCACCCCCCCAACGCGCGCGGGCACGCACACACACACACACATACACACACACGCACACATACACACACACACGCACGCACACACACACACACACACACACACACACACACACACACACACACACACACACACACACAAGGGCGCACGCGCACACACAAAAGTTCAGTCACATACACACGCTTGCTGAACCTCTTTTTTGCTACAGTACATGTTTGTCCTCACATTGTCTTTAAATCCTCAAAGAATCACAAGCAGAGACGCTTATTCTGGTTGAAGATACCAACAATGGTTGCCAAGTAACAAGCACACCGCGTGAGCCAGTCAGCGCGACCCAGACGCAAGCGAAAGAGCGTCACCTTTCGCAACCCACCAGTGCCTGCAAGCATGCAAAGCGATGAGACACGCGCGTCTGCCACAAGCAGGGGCCCACTTCTACCTTGTACGTTACTCCACACACGCACACACATGCACGCACACGCACATGCACACAGAGACGCGCGCGCTCGTGGGCTGCGAGGGGGCGCACACCCACCTCACTGGAGCTGCTGTAGCCCAGGGGCAGCGGCGGGGCTGTCGAGATCCGCGGCATCGAGTGGAACCTGCTCACGCGCGCCCACCCCCCATTCCCCACCCCTCAACGAGTGCCGTCAGAAGAAGAGCCGGAGAGATGCCAACGGCGTTGGCATGGCAAAAGCCTGAAGGGAAAGATGCGTTGACCTCTCTCTTTCACCCTCTCTATGTTGGGCAAGCATACGTGAGAGGGAGCAAGGAAGAGGGGGGGAGCTCAGCAGAGAGAGAGGGACAGAGGCATATAACAGCTCAAAAAGTTACGCAGCACCCACCGGAACAATGATGAAATATTGGATGTGAGGCTTTGCGTGAATTTGGGCGGACTGGAGGCGTGGCAGTCACACGTGGAACAGACAGAGGCCAAAGTGAAAACCGAAACCGGATCTGAGGCCGGCGCCGGAGCTGGCGCCGGGGCTGGAGTGTCAAAAGAGCCTAGGGACAACACAGCAGGGGGGAGAATTCAGAAAGGTAGGTAGCTAGGTGTGGAGTGAAAGAGATGGGGTGCACAGGACCAGCAGCAGCAGCAGCAGCAGGAGGGGGGAGGTGAGAAGGGCGAGGGGGTGAGGGAGTGAGGGGGGAGGGGGGCACACCCGCCGTCGAAGCTGACGGGGACGGCGGCGCGGCGCAGCGCGCGCGTGAGCAGGCGCACCACGTCCAGGTGCCCGATCAGCACCATGCTGCCCTGCTTTGAGTACCGCACTCGTATTTTCTGCACCACGTGCACGCCCACAATCCCACCCGCACGCGCACACCCACCCACCCACTCGTGCACACACGAGTATATGTGCTCGCGGTTGTCAATCACCTTGCATTTTCTCTCTGTCCTTCCCTCCCCTTTGCTCGCCCAAGAGGGAGACAGCTGTTCATGCAGCCTGGGGTCCACAACGAGCAGGCGGAGGAGGATACTCAATCAATGTGTTGGATGCTTTGGCAGATTCAAATGCGACTGTTGCAGCACAGCAAGTGAGACAGGCAGGGCCAACGCTCCCTGAGCGACTGACTTCCTACAGAAGCAGCAGCACTTCGTGCCTGCCTCTCAATTGTCCTGAATTGTCCCACAGAGAAGGACAGACAAGCGAGGCCTTTTGTGGGAGGCATGCGTGGTGGAGGAGGCAGGAGAGGGCGGCACCTGTTCCCTGCGCATGTCGGGACTGAAGTGGCCCTCGAAGGGCGGCACCTCCGGGATCTCCGCCACCACTGCTTCCCCCCGCCCCCCCTTCCCCACCACAGCCACACCCCCACCCCCACCGCCACACCACCCCCATCCCCACCCAGGCCCCCATGAATGCGGCCCTCAAGCACCCCAGTCGGCTATGTGCCCTCTCAGGCACATTGCACTCCTCCTGCGTGCTCGTTCAACTTAACGTCACATGCAAAGACCCAAACAGACGCACGCACGCGCGAGCGCGCACATGTACACTGGCCGCAGCCCGTGGGCACCGATGACACTGGCTCTGCTCTTTTCCCTGCATCCGCACGAGTGCCTCGTGCGCTTGGCCGAACCAGAAAGGACTCAGGCGCAAGCGTGAGAGCGCCGGAGAAAGCTTCCACGTCTCGTCTCCGCTCCTCCTGGCGGTGGCCTGTCTGTCAGCTTGCTTGGGCAGGACAAGGAAGGAGAGGAAAGAAGGAAGGGCACAGAGAGAGCCGTGCAGGCGGGAAAGGCAGGACAGGCACAGCCCTCCCCCATGGCCCCCCAGAGCTGCCGGGCATTGGAACTACTTACGTGCGTTTTACTCAGCCCAAAGCCCTTCTGCAGGGAGAGCGTGGGTGCCACAACAAGCTGCCAAGCCACCCAACAGGTTCACCAGAGGAGGGTGGTGAAGGGCGGGGTGGGGGGTGGGGGGTGGGGGTGGGGCTCAGGAGGAGGGAAGGAGGAAGAGGACAAGGGATGCGTACCGTTGTCACCGAAGTCGTCGCCGCACACGCCGCACTTGGAGCACACCCCGCTGCTCCCGCCGCCCCCATGCACCCCCGCAACCCCAACAACAGTCAGCACCAGAAGGGACACACATGCCCACGCCTCAGTCCTGCTGGCATGTTGCTGCGCATCTACCTGCTCGCCCCCCCTAGCAACCCGCTGCGCGCCGGCTAAAGTGGCAGCAGCGACACCCACAGACACACACACACACACACACACTTTCACGTGTGCGTGCTTGTGTGCCCCAAGGAATCTGATTCGAATTTGAATTCACAACTCTTGTGCATGTGAATGCCCGCAGGGCGAGTTGATGGTGCGCGCAACAAGGCGAGAAAAACAAGGAGCAGAGCAAGAGAAGAAGGGCAGAGGGCCCCCATGCAAGGCAGGCAAAGGGGGGCAGAGGGGCAGAGGGGCAGAGGCGCACGTGCACACCTGTGGGAGCAGTCGGGCACCGTGGACGCCTCCAGCGCGCGCTGCAGGTCCGCCTTGAGCCACCACTTGGCGATGCCCGTCTGCATCCCCCCCCCCCCCCTCCAACTCTACTCGTGTGTCAGCACTGCGTCTTGCCCCTGCCCCTGCTTCTCTTGCTGCCGGTACTGCTGCTCCTCTCCTACTCTACTCGCAGTGGTGCCCCTCGGCTGGCTGGGGCTTCAGGCTCGTCGCGGAAGTCAGCAGCAGGTGAGGGGAGGGCGAGGGCACAGAGTGAGTGGGTAGGGCAGGGAGCGCAGGCTACGCTTGAGCATGAGGCGCGGATGCGGCGGAAGCGGAAACTGAGGTGGGGACGAGAGAGGACCGGCTATAGGGGTTGTTGGAAGGGGGGTGCTGGATGGGCCCAGCAGAGACCAGCGGGTGCGCAGAACTGACTCGAACAAGAGCAAGAATGAGAGGGGCAGGGAGTGTGGGAGGGGAAATTGGGGAGAGAGAAGATGGGAGAGCCTGACGAGGGCAGGGAGGAGGCGGAAGGGAAAGAAAGGCCCAGGAGGGAGAGGGGGGGGGGAGGGGGTTTGCGGCTACGCCCCAAGACAGAGATGCTTCGAGAGGAGTTCAGGGAAGAGAGCTCAGCACAGATTAGCGAATGGAAACAAGATGCAGACAGGGACCTGGAGTCTTGAAGAGAGCCCTGGGAGGGGAGAGCTTCAACGAAAGGGAAGGTTAGGAGAGAGGGGAGAGGAGGGGAGTGGAGGGCGGAGATGGGGGGGGCCGAGGGGAAGGGATAAGAAGGGAGAGGAGGGAAACGCACGTCCACGATGTCCCAGGGGAGTGGGGCATCCAAGCGGGCGTCTGCCAGCGGGCCGCGGTCGATGCGGCCCTTGCCGCCCGCGCCCTGCCCCCGGAATCGCGCGTCGCCCAAGTGCTCCATGACGTCCCACTCCCCCACCACCACCTGTCGCCGCCACAGCGTAGCACAACGCACGCGCTCTCTCTCCCCACACACCACGTCAGCAAGGCAGTGGCAGCCCAGGTGTCCGTCGCTGAGCTCATGAGCTTCACCAGCTGTCGCATGCTCAAGCCCCGCACACACACTCACACACGCACACGCACACACACATGCACATACACGCCCACGCACTCAGAGAGCTGGCACGGCACATTGAACAGGGGTGCCAGGTGTCCAGGCGGGGTGCGCTGAGCGGTCAATCTGCACTCCAGCCATGCACACAAGCGTACTCAGATAGCAAACACCACCACGGCGGTGCTTGCCAGGTGTCGGGCGCAGGTGATGGGGCTGACCTGGCGGTACTTCCAGCCAAGGCCCACCTCCTCGATGGCCTGGGACCACTTCTCAAAGCACGTGTCTGTGCTGCCCCACCTGTCATGCCAGCCCCCAAGCACCCGCCATGTGGCACGTGCACTCTCCATTGCCATGATCAGCTTTCTAGGCAGCTCCTCCAAAGCCCCGAAAGCACGTGCCTGTCCTGTGCAGGATGTCGACCTCCCAGAGGCCGCCACATGGCACGCAGGCTCACAAGCTCACAAGCTCACACATGGCACTGCACGGCTCCCACATGTTTGAATACGCACGACTCTTGAGGGAACAGAGAGTATTGTATGAGATCCTGAGAGCATGCGCGCTGGGCGAGGGGGGGCCTGGAAACGGTGGGATGGGATGGCATGGCAAGGCGTGTGAGGGATGGGTGAGCGCAGGCCCTGGGCCGTCGTTCCAGCACGCAGTCAAAGGGGCCTCTCACAATGCTATAGTTCCAATCCATCTCCGGCAGGTACCAGCACCTGCATTAGCAGGGCTAGCTGAGGGAGAAAGAGGAACAGAGAGAGAAAGGGCCGGGCCAAGGAGGGTACCAGGCATCGTTGGTGGCGCCGAGCTCCCACGCGCGCCGGATCACTTTCCCGATCGTGCGGTCCCCCCGCCCTATGAAGTCCTCCATGGCCGAGATCTGCCAATCGAGAAACCAAAAGAGCAGGCAACAGCAGATTGCAGGTGGCGGGCGCGTGAAGGCTAGCAACGGCCACAGAGAGACAGAGAGAGAGAAGCAGGGGGAAGAGGGAGATGCACGATGTGTAGAAATCACGACATAGACACATGCATATTTACTTACATTTATGTATGAGTTGACATCTTGCCTGTTACAAGCATATCGATGAATACTTGCACCAGATTCGAGTGCGCCTGGTGCCGGCCCAAGCACGCCGGCACACTCAGTCCACATGCTCTGCCTGCCTGTCTGCCGTCCCGTCCGTCTGCCTGTCCGCTGCACTGTTCTGATGCACCTACTGTCTGCTGCTGCTGCCAGGACGGCAGCAGGCGGGTGACGCCCTTCCTCTGGCTCGTGGGAGTGCAGGTGCGTGGCGGTGAGCAAGCCAGCTAGCAAATGGTTGTCTGTGATTGAGTGACTGAATGCATGCTGATGCTGTGATTGCCAGCATTCCTCCTAACAGGGCTGGTGTGCCAATGGCACGGCACGCGTAGAGCTGAGTTGAAGTGCAAGACCGAGCTTTGCCCCTGGCGTGCGAGAGGGTGTCTCGAGCTAGCCACACCCAGTGCCTTGCTCTCGCTGCCGTCTCCCAGAGGGAGCTTTGGTGGCGTTGGTGGCAGAGGAGCCGGTTGCAGAACATGAGGTTCAAAAGTGAAACTACTGAAAGCCCAAGGTGGGTGTGAAGGAGCGAGAGGAAAAGCAGAAGGGTGGGAAGAGAGAAGAGAGAGAGAAAGACGGAATAAAGAGGAGAGGAGACACGATGAGAGCGGAGGGACAGATAAAGGGCAAGGGAGAGGAGGGGGGAGGAGAGAAGGGAGGAGAGAGAGGAAGAAGTAGTAAGGCAGGGGAAACGAGAAGAGGAAAAAAGGAAGACGGCGAGACACAGGCGAGAGGGAAGAGGGCGAGGAGGAAGGTGAGGAGAGGGGGGGGAAGGCAGACGCACGCGGACGTCGCTGAAGTTGTACTTGATGTCCGTCATGCGCACAAACTCGCGCTTGAGCAGCTTCTGCTTGCGCTCAAACTCCGCCGTCGACACCGTGTGCCTGCCGCCCGCCCGCCCACCAGTGCACCACACAGAATCCTTAGGAAGGGAAGTTTGCCGCAACACATAAAGTGAGAAGCCTCTATCTGCGCGGGCAGGAGAAGCACCTTCTCAATGTGGTCCGAGAGAAAGACAATAATGCATGTGGGAGTTGCACGTGTGCGCAAGCGTGCACACATGCACACACATGCACGATATGCATACATACAGGGCACGCACACACGCACACAAGCGTGTGCCCAAACTCACACAAAAACAAACACACATAGACATACACTCACACACACACACACACACACACACATACATGCAAGACACAAACACACAGGCATGAGCTGGCGGCACACTCCTGCACCTGCGTCTGCCGGGCCAACGAGTGCTCCCTCCCACACAAGAGGACACCAAATGCAACCAGATTGTACACAGCAGAAAGACGATCGCAACAAACGAGTACGGCACGTCAAGCTGACTTGCAAGCGCCCTTGCAACATTTGTGTGTGGCGGGCACATTGTCCCCACAGCTCTTGGGGGAGAAGGTGAGGAAGGAGCCTGAGGAGGAAAGAGCACGGGGGACAAGGTGAGGGAGGTGAGAGGAGCGCATGCAGAGGAGAGGCGGTGAGGAGGGGGGGNCGTGTGGGGCTTGGGCGTGAAGTTGGAGATGGTCAGGCGCACCCCCAGCCTCTGCTTCCCGCGCCGGCACTCATTTTGCAGCCACTGTGGCCACTCATCCCCACACGCAAATGCACACGCACACACACACGCATACGCACACACACACACACATGCACACAGGCGCAAGAAGGGAGGCAAGAAAGGGGAGGAAGGGGGGGGTGTGAGGGGGGAATCAAGGCAGCAGCTGCAGCTGCAGCTCCAGCAGCAGCGGCTGGTCGCTGAAGATCGAGAGGCCAAAAGAGGGGGCATTGAAGTGGTCGCTGACTATTGAGGGGCTATAAGACGAGTGAACGTGTGCCGTGAGCTAGTTCTGCGTGAGCTGCTGCATTTAGGGAGGGCGTGACGGGGGAAGGACTGCGAGAGTGGTCAACAGGGCAGTAGTGCAACGTGGGCTGTAGCCAGCTCCAGCCATCACGAGTCACGCACACGCAGGGGGGGGCTTGCAAGTTAAAACACACGCGGGGGCAGGGGCGGGCTGCCACGTGGCGCGTACCCGGATGGTGTCGGCGATGCCCAGCACGTCCTCGTCCAGCTCGCCCGGCAGCCCGATCATGAAGTAGAGCTTGACCTGGCGCCACCCCTTGTCCCACGCCGTCTTCACGCCTCTCAGGAGCTCCTCGTTCGTCAGCCCCTGCCACCTCGCCCCCCTCGTGCGTCAGCCCCTCCGAGCTGAATGGGGAGCTGAACGGGAACACTTGGGCTCGATGCGCTCAGTGATGTGAAGGAAGGCAGCAAGCAGAGGCGCAGCGGGGAAGGTAGCCAGGAGGCGCGCGTCTGACCTTGTTAATGATGTCGCGTAGGCGTTGCGTGCCCGCCTCCGGTGCAAACGTCAGCGACCCCTGCACGCACACACATCCCTAGCAGAGCCCACCTTCAGCCAGCCAGCCAGCCTGGCAGCCGCCCATGCGGCCTATACTGTGCCGGCCTGCATGCCTGCCTGCGTGCAACACTGCCCTCCATCCGTTGCGCATGCACGCCACCTGCTGCCCTGTCATCGGCGGCTCAGCAGTTGCTCGAGCGGAGGCCTCAGGAGATCCATGCGGGGACAGGTTCATGATGACCAAGGCTTGCCACATGTCGCCCTCACACGCCAAGCTCTGCATGCTGAAAACACCCGCGGGAGATGAGAATATCCAGCTGCTGTCGAAGATTATTTCGAGGCACTTTACAAATTACTAAAAGTAGGCGCTGGCTTGTCGCAGCCACAAGGAGCTCAGCGCAAAGCCTGCCCCATCCCCCCCCCTTTCCGCACTATCCTCCCTCATTCTCTGCGGGGGGCTTGCAAGAGACTCAAATGCGCAGCTTTGGGTGAGTGAGGTCATCATCGAGCCAAGAGACAGCAGCCCCGGGTGGGAGGTGCTCCCCCTGCATGGACAAAAGACAAGATGCGGGAAGGACAATATTCGAGTATGCACGCACATTCTGGCACCTTCCCCCCCCCTGCTCCGTCTTTTAAGATGGAACGGCTGCTGAGGGGGCAAAGGGGGTATGACGAAGGGGCATGCGGGAAGTATCCATGGACTGGTCCACATGGCGCCGCTGACTGATCCCCTCAACTATACTCTATCAGAGCGTCCCGCTAGCGAAGCTCTGTGCACAAGGGAGAGGGAGAGAGAACAAGAAATGAGAGGGAGCAGAGGGAGCGAGGGGAGGGAGAGGGAGGAGAGAGAGAGGGAGAGGGAAAGGGAGGGGGAGGGGGAGCAAGAGGGGGAGGGGAGCAGAGACTGCAATGGGAGGAAGAAAAAAAAGCGGGGGAGAGTACAAGTCAGGGGGGGAGGCAAAAGAGAGGCAGGGTGTCAGAAGAGGGAGAGGAAATGAAACAGAAGTAAAGAGGTATTCGGAGGAGAGGAAAGGGGAGAGAGAGCGGGAGACGAGGGGGACAAGGAGGGGTCAGAGAAGAGGGAGGGGGAGGGGTCGACAGGAGGGGGGACGGCAAGGGGGAGGGAGCTCAAGCACGACGTGCCTGGCGGGTGCCCCCGATGATGTTGGCGATGTCGTCGTCGAAGCGGTCCACGCGCTGGCTGGGCAGCGACAGCGAGATGGGCTCGTCCTTCAGCCGGTTCTTTATCTGCTACCCTCCCTCTCCCTCCCTCGCTCCCTCACTAGTGAGCACGGGGCCCTTCCCCTCCCACACTTGCTGCTGGCTTGCAGGAAAGGCCAGCCTCCACCTGGCGCACTACTGTCTTCTAGACATCCTTACTGACATGCTTATTGTATTCAAAGGCTTGAATAGTTAATATAGAAGGTGCATGAGGCACTCCCCAACTTCCGCAACTACAGTCGTGCATAAAATGTTGAGCTCGCGTCTGGGGTCAGGTTTTGGTCGGAGTTTTGGGTTTACCACCGGGCTCTTGGAGCAAGGCGCCAGGCACGCACAGAGGAGGTTGAAGAGAACGTGCAGATCACACAGCAAGCGGCTGTTGATAGAAAGGCATGTCCTTTGTTTGGTGCCAATTGCTCCGACAGCAGGAGCAGCTGTGGACTACTACTGCCAGGAGGCGAGAGGGGAGGAGGTGGGGAAGAGGGGCATGCCTGGATGCCGACAGCTGGCAGGGCGAGGTAGTCCGAGCAGCTGAGAGAGAGCAGCGAGAACTCGTTGTAGCCCGTCTTGCTGCCCCGCCCGATCAACACACCACCCCAGACAGGCACGCGCAGGCGAACCACAGGTTGTCACCTATCAGCAGCTGGAGGTGAAAATACCACGGGGGTGGAGCATTGCACTGCAAGAGGCACTGCTTGTCAAGCGGCAGCCGCGCGAGCGCTGGTGGCACTGCCGCGACATGCCACATGGCGGAGGAGCGCCGCGACAGCAATTTCTGCAGCAGCTGGGAAGTTCGCTGACGCATGACAAAGAAGCACACAGCGATGCTCTTGTCTGAGAAAGACGCATGCACAATCAACACAGACGTACAATGCTGGCTGGAAAAAACGGAGAGGCATTTCAAGCACAAGGACGCCACATGCCTGTCAACCTTGTGAGGGCCCTCCAGGTGTCGCTCAGCCATTCACCAGGAGCCAGTCAGAGAAGCTGGGTGACGTTGCTCCAGATGCAAACGCCGCACTCCAAACACAAGACTGCCCCTCCCTCTAATGTTATGTCACCTACTCTGGCCTTTGTGGAGAGACGGGGAGAGAGAGGGACAGGCGCAAAGAGAGAGAGAAAGAAAAGGAAGGGGGCAAGGCAGAAGGGGGGGGTGAGGTGGGGAGGGGAGGCAAATGGAGCGTGGATAATAGTGTGTGTGCGTGTTGTGTGTGGGCGATGGGTGGGTTG
>WELA01003053.1:125821-142674 GCA_009602735.1 Mesotaenium endlicherianum
CCCCCCCCCAATCCCGCCCCAACCAAAGAATCTCCCGGGAGCCGCTTCAGCTTCAGCCGTTCCAGAGGACTCTCAGGACTTCCCAGAGCCTCCGGCCACCTCGGCATCTCCGAGGTCTCGGAAGCATCCATCAGGAGTTTTAACGAAAGAAAAAGATTAGATGCCTTGAGAGAAACTTCTCGGGGGGGGCTTCTGGAGCACCCCACAGCCTTCAGGGGCAGCAGGAGGACCCACAGAGCAGCAGAACCATCGAGGTTTTTTTGACTTCACAAAAAGTATTCATCGCGGCAGCTTTGACGTCCGGAAGGTTGCCCTGGAGCCCCGGAGAGAAGAGTAAGCTGCTCCAGGAGGAGGTCCAGAAACACCGAGGGTTGGCATCCGGGCACACTCACTCCAAAAGCGGCTTCCTTGCGAAAGCTCCTGAAATGGGAGCAGGGAGAGTCACCCACACCCACTCTGGTCCAGCCCTACCCCTACCCCACCCCTACCCCAAGACTCCCAGACCCTGCCACGCGTGCTACGCGCCGCCTCTGGCACGCACGGGTGCTGCCAGCTGTCCCTTTGCGCCCTTGCAGCTTACAACAGGGGCCATTCGAGGATCACCCCCGCAGCTGCTCTCCAGGGGCTCTCCGGGGGGACAGCTGGCGGCCGCGAGCAAGCGCGCTCCGGGAGCCTCCGGCAGCGCCTATGCTGCGGCAGGGCATGAGACGCTCCGTTCTCACCCGCAGCTGTGGATTGTGTGTGCGTGCCGTTGACGTGGCCAGGACGAGCCGGGACTGCCGAGAGACGCCAGGTGGCAGCCGTAGAACGAGGGCGCCACCTGTTTCTAGGCTCCCTGCGACTAAGAGGTCGGAGAGGCGGCTCCGCTCCCTCTGACCCTAGGGTCCAGAAAGGGCGCAATGTAGTTGTGAGTCGATTAATGGGGCGAAGTATTCAGTTCTAGGACGCGCGCAAGCAGGCCTGCAGCAGTTCAGACGCGCCTGGTTGCACTATGCACTGCTTTCAGGGCTCGAGGTTTCAGGTTTACTGTGAAGGCAGGGTGAGGGGGGCTCGCGCAGCAGTTCGTGGTAAGCCTACACCCAAAAGCCGCATAGGAGAGACGCGCCTGGTCATACTTGCAGAGGCCCTCTGCCATGCTGTTTCCGCGGGGCTCAGGGCAGGGCTCGATTGTGGCTTTCGTGTGTGGGTAAGAGAGGGCGTGCAGCCGACGGGATACGGACGCACCTGGTCGTACTTGCGCAGGCACTCCGCCATGTCGTCGTCAACGTAGTAGCAGCGGTCGCACAGAACACCCTGCTCCTCGTTCAGCACCTGCATGCGTGCGCGCGCGTGTGTCAGCACAGGGACAGGAGAGGAGCGGCCTGGGGTGCCCCCGTTCACATGAGCACCAGGGCTGCCCAGAGCTAACCCTAATCTCTCAGCCCTCGACCCTGAAATGTTCCCAACGCTCTACCCTGAACGCTGCCCCTACTGCCAGAAATCCAACCCTCCAAACCCTTAACCTCTGAGGGTACAATATGCTCCGCGGCCAAAGGGGCCCTGCGGGACAAGAAAGAACGGAGAGTGGGGAAGAGGGGGGAGGAGAGGGGGGGAGTGCCATGATGACACATCGCCGCCTATGAGAGCAGACTGAGCATGCCACGTGTCGCGATGCTTGGAACTGACGTCTTGGGTTGACCGGGCCGAGCTATCCCGCCCTCGTGCGACATTGAGGGAGGGGACATGCCAGAGGCTGAACAGGTTAGCGAGAGTGCACGTGCATGTGAGGGCTAGAGTAAGAGGGTGACTATGAATGTGACTGTGGGTCTGACTGAGGACAAGAGTGATGGGGCAAAGCGGGTGCGCAAGAGTGGAAAGATTTGTGCCTGTGGGTGACAGCGCAAGCCTGAGAGCACAAGTGGGAGTGAGGGTGAGGGTGAGGGTGAGGCTTAGAACTCGTGTAAGTGAAAGAGACCGCAAAGGGCGGTGTATGCATCGATGGAGAGCACGCACGAGCGAGTGTGGAAGGAGGGAGGGCGAGCACGTGAGGCGTTACCGAGTAGAGCACGATGTGGCCCAGGTTGCTGGCTCCCACCTGGCGCGCTCACGTGCACCCACATGCACATGCACAAAACCAAGGCCGGCACCCAAACATGCTCCAGGTGAATATGTGACAACCACGCCTCGGGAAGTGAGCACAAGAGGCGGCCCAGCTCCGACACAGCTGCAGACGGAGCGCTGCAGACATGCGCAAACCTCCTGACACATCCCGCACTTTCCACACTTTCAGCACTTTCAGCATTTTCAGCGACCCCAGAGCTCCCCTCACTCTCTGTAGCAGTGTCAGCACGTGACGCACGCAGGCGCACCGGCAAGCAAGCCCACTGGGACCGAGAGGCAGCGCGTCTGCCTTCCCACAACCCTGCCCCTTAAGCCCTAACCCCTGGAACCTGACTCAAGGACCCTGAGCTCTGAAGGCAGAGGCCCTTAAACCCTCACCGCCTCGCCCCTC
This sequence comes from Mesotaenium endlicherianum, assembly GCA_009602735.1. NCBI lineage: Eukaryota > Viridiplantae > Streptophyta > Zygnematophyceae > Zygnematales > Mesotaeniaceae > Mesotaenium > Mesotaenium endlicherianum. The sequence continues at coordinate 128,313 of WELA01003053.1, forward strand.
TTGCCGCACCGGGCCACTGGGGGGCGCCTTCCGCCTTGCCTCCGCTCCTGTGCCCGATGCAAACCCTAAAGTCTTGAAAAACCCCTGACTCCTCAAACCTGATTGCATGCTAACGCTCTGCCCACACGCTCCTCCACAAAGAGCCTCGGCGCGTCGTCGGCGTCGCCAACACGCAACACGGCAGGTTGTCTTCTACATGCCCCCCTACTCCCTGCGTGCCCCCCCTGCTTGCCATCAGTTCACGCAACCTGCCTGCCTTTCCCTCTCTTCGATGAGCGCACTCTGTCAGCAGCTGCCACCTGTCGCCACAACAAAACGCAGCACGTCTCCACGGCTTATCACTGCCAAACACAGACCCCCTAGCAGACTCACTGCATACGTGCAGGCAGGCAGGCAGGGGGGCAGGGGGGCAGGGTCTGGACTCGATTCTTCGCCCCGCACTAGTATATGGCACCCCTCCCCCCTCCTCTGGAGCCACCACCGAGCGACAGCGCATCACGTTCACCACATCGCCAATTTTCAACCCCAACTCCGGGCAAGCCGGGCATGCTGCCCGCAATTGGGGGGCAGCAGGATGCAGCAGAGCCCAGGACATGGCTTCCATTGTGCTGCTGCTGCCGCTGCTGCTGCTGTCACTGTTGCTCTTGCTGCTCCTGCTGCTGGGGCCTTGCCAGCGGAGAGAGAAAGGGAACGGCTAGAGTCGCGGCGTGCAAAGGAGGGGAGAGTGGCGGGGGGAACGAGGGCGACTCTCTCTTGCAAGCCAGTGCCACCAGGCGTGTCTCGGATATAGGGCTGGAAGCCAGCCAGGCCACGAGAGTCCCACCCCCTTAACCCTTTGCTCCTGCCGCCTCTACAGAAAGGACCTGTCCCCCAGAGCGCCCCTCCTCCCAAGCCTTACCCCTTGCCCCTGTCCCTTTCCAATAAAAAGGGTAACAAAAAAGGCCCCTGTCTTGCAGAGCGCCCATTAAACCCTAACTCTTAAACCTGAAACCCCCGGAAGAGGGAAGACGGTTGCACAAGGGGGGCCCACGTGATGAGTGATATGTGGGATAGCTTCTTCACAGTGGGAAATGAATCTCCTTGAGCTGTTTCAAAAGTGTCCCCAAACCCCGCCTGCAGACAGTAGGACCTATGAAGCCCAATGCCCCCCAAGGGTTTGGGGACTATAGGGCTCATGGTGCTGACCAGAATAAAGGTTCCGCTTACACGGGAAGCAGCGGGCCCCTCAGGGTTTGGGGTTTATACAGCAGATGCTACTCCTGGCCGGGCCCCAGGCCTTGTGCCGGGCTCCTTCCTTTTGCCTTCTCCCATCTGACCCTCGTGGATTCCAGCGTGCATGCATCAAGGGCACTCTAGGGTTTAGCCAGGGCTCGAGGCTCCAAATTCGGGGTCCAGGGTCCAGGGTGCAGGGATTGGGGCACAAAAGCTGAAACTGGCAGAGAAAGGGTTTCACACACGACGTGGGTTGCGACTGACCTCGTAGACCTCGGGGTAGGTGAGGCAGAAGCGCACGTCGGCCGCATCCCAGGGCTTGTGCACGGCCCCGAACTCGTTCCCCAGGTAGCGAGCCGGCTTCTTCAGCCTGCGCGTGCACGATTGTCCCCCACACACATCCTTAAACCCTGGACCCCGCCAGGCTCCTAAAGTCAAACCTCGAATGCCGCACTCCACTTCATGCTTCGTATCGCCGTCTGTTTACCCCTGCCCCCCTATCTTCTCCCTGACTGTCTCTCCGTCTCCCCCCTTTCCCCTCCTCCCTCCCCCCTCCCCGCCTCCTTGCCTCATTCCCAATCCCTCTTCCCCCCCTTCTTCCTTCCCTCAAAGGCAATACCGCCTCAAAATTCCAGGTTCTACCTCCAGCTTGGTGGTATGGCAAGATGCCAGCTGGCAAAGTTGACATAGCAATGGCATGCGAGCCTATGCTTGATGGGAGCCAGAAGACTGCGCCAGCTGTCGCTTCACCGTATAAATCACGAGGTTTCACGCTGCTTTGAACCTATGGCAAGCATCCTCCACCCCGAGAGCTGCCGAGAACTGAATACGGGCTGCCCACCCCGTGAGTAGTGAGCATCAGATATCAGGGACAAGATGAAATGGGATTAAATACTACTCATTGCTTGCTGATGATGTGTGCAAAGGGCAAAGGGCAAAGGGCATGGCTGCCAGTTCGTACTTCAGCCACTCTCGCATCGGGATGTTGGCGATGGTCTGCGCGGTAGACTTTGCCAATTGGCGCTCAGCCGCAGCTTCTGCATCTGTTGCTGGGCTAGGGAGAGTCTCCACGTCAGCTCCAGAAGTGTTGAGGGTCTCCACCAGGCTACTGGATGCTCCCACTGCTACCCCTCTTCTTGCTCTAGCTGTTTGCCGTTGAGGCCTTTGTGAACTTACACCAGGCACTGATTTCCTAGGCGACGATCTCGTACATCGGGAAGTCAGCTGAGACAACGATTCAGAAGCAGAACGCTGGCAACGCCCACTGCCTCCAACAATTTGGGTTCTGCCTATTTGGGGACTATACAAGCTGGACCCAGATTGAAACGTACTTCGAGCACTCGATGTGCTGGCTTCCCGCTGCAAGTAGCCAAAGCGACTTGTGCTCAGCAACGCATTGAGCTGCTGTGTGATTGAGGCCATGCTGCGGTCAAGTATCATGATAATGAAGCAGAGCCTTATAGCATGCAAGACGAAGGGACAGCAGAGCTAACTAACACATCGTGGAAAGCAAGCTGCTCCACTCATGCAATAAATGACCGAATGCTATGTGCTTGATTCGAGAGAAGCTGTGAGTGAAGCTTTCAATTGTTTAGCTACATACAACAGCTTTGAAGTGATACACCTTGTAGCTTTGTCTTGCGCTAGCAGGTTCTTAACGTCAATTGAAAAAATATACACTGATTTTTTTAAGAAATCCATACTTTCTTATTCACCGACTTTTTCAAGTCTTCGAACCTACGCATCTGGTTACCGGTAAACAATACGATATTGATTTACAAGGCGTTTTCGCAGTAATTTTATGTCTGACCGACACACAGATGTGTTTGTATTCATCCACCAAAAGACGAGGCATATTATTCAAGCCGGACCAGAGACACTTGCTCACGACAAGACGAGCATTTGTGAAGCGAAGGGCCCTCCAAGACCGAAAGCCAATAGATGTGCCAACTAAATTTCTAGAAAAGCAATCTGAGGTTGTCACATACTGCGTGGTTGTGCAACAGGACTGCTCTCCATCCATCAAGCCGCTGAGGCACACATTCGAGGCAATCAGTTGTTTGATGCTTTGGAGAGCTGGTTGCCCTGGCCAATGCTTTCCACTGATGTCATAAAGTGAATGCGTGAAGGAGACGATGCAGTTATGAGTAACGTGTGACCTGTATAGTAGGTTAGTGAAAGCTGCCATTACTACAGCGAAATATCAGCGTGAGTATCGTTGAATGATCAAGTGCAGCAAATCCTGTTTTCTCTTTTCTGCAAAAGGCACCAGATCATCTCCAAGAGGACTCCGAGCTCTCGCATCTTGCCGTTTTTTGCTACCAAAAAGAGAAAAGTAGCCGAGCTTCAAGCGCTCGTATCAGCCATTGTTAGAGATCCCCAGCTGTGCTGCTGCATTGAGAATGAAAAGTGGAAGGCAGGAGAAGCTCAGAGGGCCCGGGAGGCCCTCGGCGCTTCCCAGCAACAGATCGAGAAGGCTGAGTTCGAATCCCGCCGGGCGCGTCAGCAAGCAGGGCAAGCTTGTCTCGACGGCAGCTTTCTCCGTCACCATTCTCTTCATACTCTTCAATGTGTGGGGCTCCCCCCGCACAAGGGTTGACACGGGGGGTTTTGCAGGGCAACGGGGGGAAGAAAACTCGGCCTCCAATGCCGGCCTAGGGGAGGTGGTGGGGCTTGCAGATGCCAGCAGCGGCAAGTATCAGGCGGGAACAGACAAGTACAAGCAGTCTAGAGCTGGAGAGATCCTTGGCACGTGGCACCCCAAGTTTGGCCTGGAGATCGACACCTGGGACCCCCGCACGCACAATCCCGAGCTCCATAGGTGGGGACGATTTGCCTGCGTGTCCCAGTGACCCCACCCCCCCACTGCCACACCTCCCTCCTCCCTCTCTCTGGGCACCGCCCCCCCCCNCAGAAAAGAAGTGAAGAGACGTGAAAAGACGTGAAAAGACGTGACAAGACTGGCAAGAAATAATGCCAAGAGGTACGAAATCCATGTGTGGGGCGGGTGTCCAGTCGGGCATCTGTGTGCTGGCTGACTAGCGAGTTGACACGTGTGCACTCGCTGTCCGGTGGGCGCCGCAGCTCCCTCTGGACTGAGAGGGGGGGNTGAGCTCTGAGCCTGGGCTTGGTCACGGCCGCGGGCTGCCAGGTGTCGCACTCGGGCGCCTGATTGAGGCTGACGAGGCTCGCGTGCAGTGTGTGGCACTTGGTGATGTGCTTGCCCCCTGATACGTCTGGGCGGCGCTGCTTGGGCTTGGAGTCTGCAGGAGTATAGGGCCTGCAAGAGGACAAACTTGGGAGGGGACTTGGGGGGNTCAGACCGAACGAGCGGTCAGCACGCCCGCCCAGCACCAGAAGAAATGCGATGTCCTGAACATGTGGACACCTCAGAAGTCGTACACATGTCAGGCCTCAAGATCGTCAGACGTCACGATATTGCATTTCGATGGCAACACACGCCCACCGCTCATTCAGCCCATCCAGAGAGAGGCCCAGACCTCAGCATGACCTCAGCATCTGCAGAGATTGTGCCATGGGTGCCCGCGCCACGCGGGACTCTCCCCCCTCTCCCCTCCCCACAGGAGGCACAGGCGCAAGCACAGGCACAGGCACGGGCACACAGGCGCAGGGAGGTGTTCTTTCGCGTGGAAGGCCTGGCCGCGTGCCCTATTAGCCAGGCCGGGTGCTGACCTTCGGTTGACACTCGGTTGGCCACGGTTGACCTACAGTTGACTGACAGTGGACCACTGGAAGGTGAGGCAAGGCCAACTGGGGAGCAGCAGGAAGTGGCGAGGGGGGCTGCCATGGATGCATCTCGGAAAGGAGAGAGGGGGGAGCGAGGGGAGATGAATTGTATTTGGCTCGGGGGGGCGGGGGGAGTAAAGGGCATGTGTACCTCTGACAGTGTCTGAACCTGTGTGGGCGTGCGTGCCTGTGCATGTGTGCGTGGGCGTGTGTGCGTGCAGCGAGGACTACGGGGAGAAGGTGAGCCCCAAGTACGGGGAGCAGAAGTACTACGCGAGCGCACTCATTGTGAACCGCGTGTGGAAGGGCGACCAGATGAACATCACCTTCTACGAGGCCCGCCAGGTGTGCGCTCGCTCTCTCCCGCTGCCGCCGCTTTCCGCTGTCCCCACGCCCGCCTCTCACCCCGGCCCTACCCTAGCCCTAACCCTGATTCAGACAGCACTCCTAACCCGCCCTCCTAACCCTAGCCCTAATGTGAATCTTAAACCCTGACTTCAGCCCTGTTTCTTAAACCCTTGGTTGTGATTCCAAATCTCTCCATTGGGGCCCTGCCCGTGCAGCAGCAAGTGCGACGAGGCCGGCCTGCTGCCTCTTGTTTGTGCACGCGTCGTGCTGGTAGTTCGGACGCCCCTGCTTGCGGCAGCTGGAGAGAGGCCTTGGGAGACGAGCCGATATTGTCAGAACCCAGGCTGACAAGACACGCGCATGCATGCACGCACGCGGCCCTGGCGTGTCCGACTGCTGCTGACAGAAAGTGCGTGGGCGTGCGTGTGTGTGCTTGCGCGCATGCGGATGCAGTGGCTGGAGTACATGCGGTACGCGGGCGTGGAGCACGTGTTCTGGTACGACACCGCGCACTCGCCCTCTGAGTCCCAGGTCAGTTCTCTCCCCCCCCCTCCCCCCCCCCCTTNGCAGCACCACTTTTCGCCTGCATGCTCCTGTCCCAATGAACCTCCCTCCTACCTACCTCCCTTTCCTCGGCTTCCCCTTCTCCCAGCCCTCCTTTCCCCCTGTTCTCACTCCCTACCCTTTGCATCCCCTCTCACTCGTCCTCCATGCGGTTTCTCCCCATGCCCAGTCGGGTCTGCACCTCCGCAGTGCATGGCCTTGCCCTTCCGCCGTTCCCTCTTGGCAGGTAGGTAAGAAGCTGCCAGCTCCGTAAAGAGGGACTGTACCCTCATATCTCTCTCGAGGCAACGCTGGGGATTATTTGGGGGGGGGGGGGGGGGGGGGAGTGCAGGAGCGGGCGCTGCGGCCGTACATCCAGAAGGGGTTTGTGACGTACCACCACTTCCAGAAAATGTACCCGGGCACCGCCACCCTCAGCTTCCACTTTGCTCAGGACAAGGTGCGCTGGGGCCAACCACCATTTCCCTCCCGCCTCCCCCCTCCTGCGCCCCCTTCCCTTTTCTCCTGTTCCTGACACTCGTATACTTAAACGCACGCGCGTACACTAACGTGCACATGTGCAGGCACGTGTGCATACTGCAAGGACGGCTTCTGTGTCTGTCATCTCTTTGTGATATCAGTCTATCGCATCGTGTCTCAAGCGTATGACGTGGAAGTGAAGGGTTGGATGGGGGGGAGGGCGGAGAGCGGGAGAGAGGGCTTGCGGTCTCAGCCTCGTGCGTCCTCCCCCGTGGGGCGCAACTTTCCACCCGTTTAAGAAGCTGCCCATGCACCTTGCCAGCTCAACTTGCTCACCTACATCCCTCACACACCCCCCCCCCCCCACACACACGCAGAGGCACAGGCATTCACACGCGCACTTGGGTGGCCATGAGCAGTCGGCCGCGCACTGCATCAACAGCTACGGCATGGCCACGCGCTGGCTGCTGGTGGCCGACGTGGACGAGTACCCCTTCGCCCCCCCCGACCCCTCGCCCGGCTTCCTCGACCGCTACCTGCGCGAGTACGAGGGCGCCTTCCCCGACGCCACGCAGCTGCTGCTGCAGTGCATGCTCTTCCAGGGCTTCCCCCAGGTGCGCTTGCCGTGTGCACGCCCCAATGCGTGTAACCTATTCTTGAGGGTTCTGAGGGTTCTTCATACCCAACTCCGCAGAATGCTTCTGCTATGGATGCTCTGCCAGGACTGTCGCGTGCGAGAGAGCGCAGTCTAGCCCTAAGACCCATTCCATATAGGTTTGTTTTTTCACACCGGGCGCTGCCGGCACATGCGCATGCTCGTGTAATGTGCGTGGCGGGAGAGCGCGCACCTGAAATTCTGAGCTCCAAATCCCTGGACTCCTTCTACAAGCTACCATGTGAACAGGCTCCTGCTGCGCGTGCACTTGCAAAGCTCCGGACAGGTGACAGGGAGAAGGGAGGAGGAGAGGGAGAGGGGGCGAGAGAAAGCACCTCAATCCAGAGCCCCAATAACTTGCAAAGGTTATAACCCTGTGCCTCTGTCCTGGAGGACAGGGCCGCATTTCGTGTGCTACCAAGCTGCACCGGCCCCAACTCCTGCCCATCCCGACCTCCATGACCCACACAAAGCAGAAAACCCCCGCCCCTGCCACTTCCCTGCCCGTGCATGCCTCTGACGTTTCATCGCTCGCTCGCACTACTCCAACAGATTACTTGGGCGAAAGGTCTCGGAGAAAAAGCAACATCCTGCCTGCCTGCATGTTGTCTCATAAGAATACTCCCCCCCAAACCATCGACTTGTAGAGAGGCAGCGGACGAAGCTGGCGCTGCCACTGGCTGATTAGCTGGCCTGCAATGGGGGGGGCGTGGACTCAGTCTGTGCTTTCAGAACAAGGCAAAGGCAAGGGCAGCTCCAGCGCTCTGTTCCCAGGGACTTGTTGCTTTGCTCTCTTTAGTCAGTGACGTTAAGCTCATTGTCAGTAATGCTTGCAGAAGTTTCTAGAGCTTGCGCAATGCGGGTCGGCAAACGGACCAACGGGCATGAGCTATGAGGTTTGACGCTGCCCGTGCTTGCCACTCAACTCGCTCAATAGGCAGGGGATTCCCTTGCACGGGGGTATTGCTAACAGAGGATACGTCGGCAGGATGTTGCTGCTGCTGATAAACGCTCAGCTCAGGGCTGGCACCGTACCGCAGCAGCGGTAGTCAGAGGCGGGCGGCAACAGCCGACTCACGGGAGCCTGCCTGCCTGCCTGCCTGCCACGTGTCGTGCTTGCAGAAGGAGCTGCCGGCGCTGCTGGTCGAGCGGTACCAGCTGCGCGAGAAGGAGACGCGGGGCATTGCGCTGGGCGGCAGCGCAAAGCTGAAGGCCATTATCAAGCCCAAGTACTGCGAGCGCGTGTACAAGAACAACCCGCACCACTTCGAGATGAGCACGGGGAAGACCGTGGCGCAGCCAGCTGGCAGCCTGCGGCTGAACCACTACTGGGGACCGCGGGCCACGGACTTCAAGCCCCAGCCCACCGGTGAGTTGTCTCCCCCTCCTGCTGCTGACCATAGGGCGCGCCAGCTTCTGGCTCCCTTTTTTGGAGAAAGCAATATGCATTTTGGACTCCTGTGATTTTCTTTGCCGCTCGGGTGCTCGTCCCATGTCTTATTGGGCTAGCCAGAGCTGATATCGCTCGCTCAATCAATCGATTGGCGCTGAGGTCATGATCCTGCCCTCGTACTCGCCTGCATTTCCTACATACGTTAATAACATTAATAACATTGGCGTTCTTAATCACAAGCAAAACACATAGTGATACTGAAATTTGAATGCGATCCCAGGCGTGAATTAGAGTGCTCGCGCACGTGATGTCTTCAGCCGCTCTGCTTGACACCTGCCTCTAGCTGGCTGGCTGGCTTCATTAGTGCAGCAGTTTCTTGTTGTGAATTGCAGCCAACGACGTGAAAAATAACATGTTGCTGCTGCTCACGTGTTGTGATGCCTTGCTGCTGCTGCTGCTGCTCCCGTGGTGGCTGACTCTTGCAGAGGATCTGATGAAGACATTGGTTGAGGACTCCTCGATGCAGCCGATTGCAGAAGAGCTCAAAAAGCTTCTCCACATCAAGGGTGCAAAGTAAAACAGCTATCTGCATGGCTATCCCAAAGTGAAGACTCGATCTCCAAATTCCCTTCTGATGGACCTCGAAGGGGTCCTTAGTGTGAGGGAGCATGATGAGGGATAGGTTTGATAGAGGGGTAAACTAGAGCTCAAGAAATCCTACAACAGTGAGGTAGCATGCGTGTAAAGTTTTAATGTGTGGAGGTCGTCCCTACTTGATTATTTTGCTTCTTGCTAGGGTGTTGAAACGTACGCTGGCAGCTATGTGTACGTTGCTGTCATAGAGGTGTCAGAATAGAGAAGTGCAAGTTGAAAATTTACAAATAATTTTCGTAAATAATGTGCTGGCCTTGTTGTCTTGAGATTGCAGGTGCACTATGGCCTACACATAGCTCGCCGGCCCAGCAATTCACTTTGATATTCCGTGCTCACATATGTATATATATATATTTGGGATTAGGAATAAAGGATATCGAATTCCATATATCGGTTACTGGAATAAACACGTATGCACAATCAATCCCATGCACCTGTACCTGTAGTTGATGACCAGTCAAACAGATGATAATTAACCAACGGCAGATGCAGCTTATAACTAGCTCTACTATTATACTGGTAGGAGGGACTGTTCTTGATATAATACATGTGTACATCAACCAACACACTGGTGCGTCAAGCATATGTAACAAAACATTGCACCTTATCAAAGTGTACAAGGGAATCACTTAATTTGCGTGAAGAGTGCATTGTGCGTTGTTAGTTATGGACTTTCAGCGACGCTGATCGACTCGTCGAAGCCCAATCACAAATACCAGCAACTCAACAAGCAAAAAGCGTCGACTGAGACTGACTCCATGAGAGCGACAATGAAACTACATAGCCAGCACCGTTGTGCTAATTGATAAACCAGGTGTGTGGCCAAGACCATGCAGGCAACTCTTAGCTGTAAAACTTACCAGACACATTTGCACCACATCCCACCATGAACCAGCCAGCAATCCAGTGTGGCCCCGTCCCTTCTCACTCCCAGAAGAAACACTCAAATTGACCAACTCTTCTCTTTGTCGCATTAGCCTCCAGCTGACTCAAAGTTTACAAATTGCTGCATTCCCTTTGAGGGCGCCGAATGCGGCGCTCCTCTGTGAATATGTACAAGAAACAGATGATACATGCAGTTGACCGCCTCATTGCTCACAAGTTCAACTACATGCCATCCTCACGAAGAGAGCTCCAACAAACACGACCTCTTCTAAGAGCACACATGCGTGCCTCTCCCTCCTAGCATCATCAGGCAGACGTCTCGCCCTCTCCCTCTTCCACCAAGTCTCCTGCCGCCGCCTTCTGCAAGCCTCCGCCTGCCTGCGCTGAGCCATCCTCGGCAATCCCGTCGTCGTCAGGCGTAGCGCCAGCACCACCACCATTGTCATCGTCCTCATTTGGGGCATTGTCCTCGTCGTCGGATTCGGCCACAGCCCGCCCCCGCCGCCGGCGCTTGGAGGCCCGCCCTGCCTCGTCTTCCTGCAGGTCAGCGACAGTCGACAGTTGACAGCAGAAGCAATGACAGGACGGGAGTCAAAGCCTGCAATCTCATCGGGCAGACCCAGCAGATGGCGACAGCCAGAAGCAGATGCAGAGGGGAGGGGGGTTGACACATGGTAACAACTCCGGCCAGGCTCAGCTGACGATGCAGCACACCAACGGCTGAGAGTAACGGCAGAGAGAGTAACCGAAGCGTGATCACACCAGGAAGTCGCGGCAGACGACGGAACTATGGCGGCCAGAACTAGTGAGAGAAACAATGACAAACTGGAGGTTGGCGCACAAGGTAGGCACACCAGGAGAGGTTCAAAATTTCTACAATGCCCCTACCAGTGACAGGACGCAACCTGGAAAGGCGTCCTGGCGCATAGACATAAAACTGGAGCCAAAGGAACAATGGAAGAAAGCGACAAAGTAGAAGCAAAGTCTGCCACCTCATGCAGCACACGCAAACATGCACATGTGGCGCCTTATGCAGCACATGTGGCACATGGCAGGCAGCTCCTGCACCACCAAGCAGATGCATGCACTCCAAGCTACCAATTCTAAAACAGACGGCTAAGGGACGAGCACACATTCACACACGCACACACACACACACACACATACACACACACACAGAGAGAGAGAGAGAGAGAGAGAGAGAGAGAGAGAGAGAGAGAGACGTACGCAGGCACACATGCACGCGCACACACGAGCTCCCACCAGTCCCACGCATGCAGGCAACTCCATGACACCAACAGAACACACGACAGCCACGAGGCTTGTCCCGCAGGGGGCTCCGCGGTCAGAGGCTCGTCATATGTATCCATCAGCCGGGCTGTCAGCTTCCGAGCATCCCTCCAACGAGCAGCAGGAGATCACGACGAGCCTGTGCTCGCCGCTAAGACTCTCCTAGGGTCACGTCACACGCGCACCTGCTCCGCATTTTCCTCCACGTCATCGTCCAGCAGGCCTGCGGCAGCCAGGCTGGCGGCGGCTCCCGCCTCTTCTCCCGCGCCCACCTCGCCGTCCTCCGCGTCAGCATCGGCCAAGGGCGTGCCGACAGGTGTCCCGGCCTGCTCGCCCTCGCCCTCCCCTTCCTCCCGCAGCCGCCGCCGCCGCTGCTGCTGCTCCTCATCGTCCTCCTCCTCTCCCTGCTGCTGCTGCCGCTTCATGCGAGCCTCCTCCTCCTTCTCCTCGTTGTCGTCGTCCTCGTTCTCACGGTACTCCGGCTCCTCCTCCTCCTCCTCCTCGCGAGCCCTCTTGGACTTCTTCTTCCTCTTCCGCTCCTTCTTGCCCTTGCGCGCGCTCCCCCCGCCGCCGTCCTCACCAGCTGGTGCGGCATCGTCGTCCATGTCCACGTCTGCCGCCGCCTTGTGGTGCTTGTTCCACATCTCCTGTTGATGCCACGTGTCACACGCCACAGGACAGGGCAGGTTGATGACGATGAGTGAACACGGCTCTTTGAAATTGACCCGAGTAAGAGGAAAGAAGGGGGAGGAGGGCAGGAGAACAAAGGGCATAGAAAGAAAGAGGGCAGGAATGGCATAGCAGGAGGAGGGGACGATAAGAACAAGAGAAGCCAAGACAATTGATCACCTCCAGCAACAGCGTTGGAAGATAGGAGTGAAGGCTTTGAAGGAGGCGGACAGCAGACAACAAGAAGCACACTCTTTCCCAAGGTCGACTAAGAAGAAATATGCACACAAGGCTGCAGATGCATAGAAATGGTACGCCACCTACACTTACATTTGGTGGCACAGAAACGTCCCAGAAACCACATACTCCTTCAAGCGCGCGGCAAGCAAGCAAGCCGGCAATCAAGCCCATCGCATGCACCGGACAAGCACGCACGCACGCACGCACGCACACACACGCACATATGCAGGGAAGAAGTGCCTCCCAGCCGCTAACATCAACGGCACAGAAGAGAGCGTGGGAAGCATCTCCAGAGGCATCTCCAGCCTTTAGCAGGCAGATGCGCACGCTAGTCCTGGAGGCTGCGAGCAGTGGATGTAGATTCAAAAAGATCCAAGGGGTGGGCAAGTGGCAGGGCACAGCGAGGCCGACAGCTGTACCTTGCGGCGGCGGAACTCTTCCTCCACCTCTGCAGCTCTCCGCTCCATCTCCTCCTTCCTCAGCTTCTCCTCCTGCTCGTTGCCACCAGTCCCAGACAGAGTTTGTCGCGTGAGTTTGTGAGAAAGAAGATGTATAAGAGATTTGAAGTGGATGTATGCCTGCGTGCATGTGTGCGTGGGGGTGTGCATGTTACGTGCCTGAGTGTATGTGCATGAGGCGTGTGCGCGCACGTGCGTGTATGTGTGCGCGCATGTGTGAGTGTGTTCATGTGTGTGCGCGTGTGTGTGCGGGTGTTGTGGTGTGTGTGAGTGAAGTAGCCCCCACCCACCCCCCGCCCACTTGTACATCCGCCCAAAAGCACCGGCCTACTCACCAGACGACCCAAATCACCAGTCTCACCAGCCTGACCCCCCCTCCTCACCCCACCAAGGCTCGCGCAATCCCCATCCCTCTCCTCTCCCGCAGAGTGAGCAGCATCAAGAGCAGCCTGCCTTAGAGCAGATCCAATGTGCCGATGACAGAGGGGGCCCCTGCAAAGAGTGCCTGGTCCAGAGTGGACACGGATTGATGACATGAAGAAGCAGCGGCGCGGAGAAGAGGGGGAGGGCGGACCTGCAGGCGGCGCTGCTCCTGCGCCTTCTGCAGCGCCTCTGCCGCCAGCGCCTGCTGCCTCAGCGTCTCCGCCTTCAGCTGCACACATAGAGCACACACACGCAGGCACGCACGCGCATACCCATACACATACACACACACACACACACACACATGGACACATTCAAAGCACAACAGATGCAGACACATAGTCATCCCGTCAATAGGTACACAGGAAACGCGCGCCCACAGACGCGTACGCACAAACACACACACACACACACACTCCTCTGTGCCCTCTCAAGTCATTGAATACCACCGCACCAATGTATGCCCTCGCGCAAGAAGAAGTAAAAATATTACACGTTCTTTTGAGATGAGCTCCTCCTAACAACACCGCAGTAGCTGGCTGCCCACTTTTCAAATTAGGAAATGAAGGACATGGCCATGGCGAGCACAGCGCCCGTCCGGAGACTTTGCAAGGAGGAGAAATGAAGCACCCTGACAAGATTCAGAAAGCAAGGCGGAAGCAAAGCACTAACCTTCCCGGCCACTTGAGATGCCCAGATGTTGGGAGTGGACACGCTCAGAAACACAACACAACACCAACAGAAATAGAGGGAAAGAGAGAAAGAGAGAAAGCAGCAGCAGCAGCAGCAGCAGCAACAGCAGTGGTACCTTTTGCTGCTGCTCCTGGCGCTCTGCAATCTCCAGATGTGTCTTTGCCGTCTCCATCAGATGCTGCTCCACCCGCCCGCGCCCACGCGCAGACGCCCACGCCCACACGCACCCACGCCCTCACCCACGCCCACACGCACGCATGAGCACAAGCACAAGCACAAGCACATACAGTGAAGATGCACATACACATATACGCATATACACACAGTCACACGCCAGATTGCCTGCTTGAGTGAACTCTGCTACATGACCTGGCCTGGCTCCAATACCAGCCAAGCCAGCATGGCCCTACTGCCAGCACACCAGATCAGCTTCTGCCCACAGGAGGCGCAGCAATGTCATTATTGCCCCCAGACAACCAGACGGACAAGCTGAGCAAGCACACGCCATGGCAAGCTGGCAGGATGATCCTGAAGGCCAGGGAGGGAGAAAGGCAAACACACACACACACACACACACACATTGCACGCGCTCACAAAGACACACACACACACATGCGGACGCAGCTCGGCAATTTACCCCCCCCTCTCTGCCCCCACCTTCCCACACCCCCC